>CADCXT010000048.1:0-14600 GCA_902806775.1 Microtus agrestis | reverse complement strand
ACTGGCGTGGTTGCCAGGTGCATAGAAACAAGAGCTGACAGGAATGTTCAGCACAGTTGTGAGAACCCTTCCCTGGGGACTTTAAATGGTGCCTACTCTTGGTTTTGTGGTTTTTTTCGTTTGAGACAGGGTCTCTCTGTGTAACTGTCCTGGCTGTCCTGGAACTCACTCTGTAGACCCCGCTGGTCTCAAACTCACAGAGATCCGCCTGCCTCTACCTCCCACATGCTGGGATTAAGGGGCCACCACTGCCTGACATGTCTACTTCTCTTAAGGTCCCAACAACAAACCAAACTATGATTCTACCAGAGCCCACCATAGGGACTGGATGTGTTCACTAGGCTTTTCTGAGCATGGATGAGGGGTTACTTTCTTTCTTTTCTTTTCTTTCTTTTCTTTCTTTCTTTCTTTCTTTCTTTCTTTCTTTCTTTCTTTTTTTTTTTTTTTTGAGATGGGGCTTCTCTGTGCAGCCCTGGCTGTTCTGGAACTCGCTCTGCAGACCAGGCTAACCCCGAATTCAGAGAGCTGCCAGCCTCTTCCTCTGCAGTGCTGGGATTAAAGGCATGCACTGCCACCGTCTGGCTTACTTTCAGATTTGTAGCTGGTAGAGAAAATAAACCCAAGCCAGACCCCTCGATGGCAACAGAAGGATTTACTATTTCACAGATTCCCTCTTCATGGTGGAGGGCACAGCAGAGCCGACATCTCACATCATGGTGATGGCAAAGCAGGAGACAGAAAGATGGAGAGTCAGAAAGACAGGGACACAGAGAGAACACCTGTGCTGACATGCTCCCTTCTTCTTCCTCTTATTTTCCCCAAATCCCCAGCCTACAGGATGATGCTGCCCATTCTGGGCAGATCGTCCCCTTTCTTAGTCCTCCCGAGAAAAGCCCTTGCAGACACGGGTGAAGGCACACTGTATGAATTGCTTATTACTGCCCAACCTGACCGTCAAGACTAACCAACAGGTTAGGGGTGAAGCGTCACTCTGTTGGTCCACTGCTGGCCTCCCATGTGGTTGTCCTTAAGCGCCATCTGTGCTGAAGCACTGGGGCAAATGATTTAATCTCACGCCACGCTCTCAACCACACAATGAGGTGTTTATTACCCAGTTTTGTACATGAACAAGTGGAGTCCCTGGCTGGGTTGGGTAGCCGGTGGCACTGGCAGAGTAGGGATGCCACCTTTCTTGGAGCATCATGTTCCTGCCCAGGAAAAGCATCTGCCAGTACCACCACCGGCCTTTATTTATTGCTGTTGTGTGTGCATGGTTGTGTGTGTGTAGGGGGCTGAGGGTTGCAAAGGCCAGTCTATGTTTAGACAACATGGCTCTGATATGGATATGCAGCCGGTAAAAAAAAAAAAGACATATCTTTGATGTCTGGGGAAATGGTAATATAATCTTTATAATCTTTTATTTAACTATTTCTGACAGAATGCCACTTTTGTGAGAGTCTACATAAATAAGACCTTTGGATTAGAGGTGAGAGCTGTTACTTTCTCCTTTGCCAGCCTGCCTGTCTGGAGACCTGTGTGCCTCCCTCCATGTGGCCTACATGCCAGTCTGAGTGTCTGCTTACGTCTGCCTGTATGCTGGTGCCTGCCTATCTAGTAGCCCATGTGCTTGTCAGTAAGGTTTGCGAATAAGACAGTCTTATCTGTCTATCATGCTTTATGTTCTCGTCAACCTCCCAGCCTTCTGTGACCCTTCTCTCTTCCTGGTTTCAGAGCTTGAACCTCAGTGTGTGTGGGTGTATGCATGCCACACCCACATGCCACACATGCATCAGAAGACAACTTTGTGGAGTCACATCTGCCCTTCTACCTTTTTATAGGATCCAGAGGTTGAACTCAGGTCACCAGGTTTGCATGGCAAACCTTGAGCCGTGGTTGACCTCAGAAACTCTATGTAGCCAAGGATTATCTTGAACTTTTGATTACTTTCACCTCTCAAACACTGGGAGTACAGACGCATGTCACCCCCCAGTTCATGCAGTTCCTGGGTCTTGAACACGGGGTTTCATGCGTGTTAGACAATCATTCTACCAACTGAGCTACAGCTCCAGGCCATCGCTAGCTCTTTTGATGTTTTTCTTTCATTAGAAGCCTCTGGTTCTCCAAGACACGTTACTGCCATCTGCTGGATGGTGTGCCAAAGCAAAGACACACATCTATAGCAACACTCCTGTTGATGCAGGTTGACCTTATACAATGCGCAGCCCACACAGCTGGGAGCAACTAGCCTCAATGTAGGAGACAGACACGGCAGACAGATGTTTATTGTGTGGTAGCTCAACAAACAACATGGGCTTCTGATATGGTGACCTCCGTGGCTTCTGGAATAGGGAAATGCTGGATGCCTGGAGCTGACCAGCTTGGGTTGATAGGCACCAGGTCAAGACAGAGACACTGTTTTTCTTTGTCTTGTTTCTTTTGGTTCTTTGGTTGAATCTTGGTCCTAGGCTTCATGACCCCTGCAGAGGATTGTTTTGAAACCACTGAAGAGGATGCCTTCACAATTGCTGAAGAGGATACTTTCATGACATCTGCAGAGGGTGTCTTCAAGATTGATGCAGTGGGCACCTTCGAGGCATCTGCAGAGGGTGTCTTCATGATTGTTACAGAGGGTACCTTCATGGTATCCACAGAAGGTGTCTTCATGGTTGTTACAGAGGGTACCTTCATGACTGATACAGTGGGTACCTTCAAGGCATCTGCAGTGGGTGTCTTCATGACTGATACAGAACGTACCTTCAAGGCACCTGCAGAGGGTGTCTTCATGACTGACATAGTGGGTGCATTCCTAGGAGGGCCCAGGGCTGGGTTGATGTACTTTCTGAACCCACATGTCCGATATGTCAGTTGAAGCCTAGCTGTGGGATGCTCAGGGATATAGGTTTCTGTGGCCTTGGGGATAGGGGCGTATATCTGCGGCTCTGCAGCCAAAAGCTTCCCTGCTGCAAAGAGACACAGGTTCAGGCAGTAGAAGTTTTTAGGTTCAGAAAGGTAGTATCCACAGTTCTCTGAGAGCTGCTTGGAAATATTTCTGACTGGGTCCTGTGCCTTGGATTTGTTGGTCTTGGAAGATTTGGTGGATTTGGGGGCTTCCGGAGATGTCTGGAGCAGGATATAGGTCACTGGCATTGAGTCTGGGAAAATATTATTGGTTGTCATCATGGGGAGATGTCCTATGGCACGTTGGGTGGCTTCAGTCTGGATCAGGGTTCACAAGAGGCAGTGGCTCATGGATGGTTGGTGTGGTGCAGAGATCCCTGGAGATGCTGTCACTGAGATGACCTCAGAGGCCACCGCATTCCTACAGGAAAAGGAATTTCTGAGACCGGAGCAGGAATTCTAGGGAAACTTTCAGAAGGGAGGCTGTCTTTTTTTCATACTTCTCAATCATTTATCTACTTATTCTTGCATTTATTCATAGGTTCACTCATTCAGTCCCCCCCTCTATCTACTCAGTCATTCACTTCTCATTACCTTGTAGGCCGATTCGCATATTCAACCATTCATTCTGCATCGTTAACTGACTTATACGTTCATTAATTATTCCAGTAAATGCTGGCCCTGCTGGCACTGGAAACATCTACAAAGGGTTATGTGCATGCCAGGTATACTGACAAGAGCTTAACATTAGCTTAAGGGCTGGGGAGATGCTCAGTGGTTCAGGGCCAGGGAGATGCCCAGTGGTTCAGGGATTGGGAGATGCTCAGTGGTTCAGGGATTGGGAGATGCTCAGTGGTTCAGGGATTGGGAGATGCTCAGTGGTTCAGGGATTGGGAGATGCTCAGTGGTTCAGGGATTGGGAGATGCCCAGTGGTTCAGGGCCAGGGAGATGCCCAGTGGTTCAGGGATGGGAGGATGCTAGATACTCTTGCTGAGGACCTGAATTCTATTCCTACCACCTAAATGGCTGCTTAAAAGCATTTTGTAGCTCCAGTTCCAGGGAACCTAGCAATTCTTCTTGTCTCTGTGGGCACCAGGCATGCATGCAGTTCATATACATCCTTGTAAGTAAAATACTCATATACATAAAATAAAAGTAAACAAATCTTTAACAAGTTCAGCTTGCACCTCTTAAAATTTCCACGAGGAAAGTGATTATTATAGACTGAATATTTGCAGCCCCACCCTCACGTTCCTGTTGAAGCTGTGTTTGGGAGGTGTTGTGTAGCTATTTCTTCTCACCTGGAACATTCCATGCCTCCTGGAGGTAAGCTCCTTAAGATTCAGAAAGGGGGGTGCAAAGACTGTAAAAAAAACTTTCTGGATTCAGGAAGTCCCTGAAACTTAACAGATTCACAAGGCTCCACCCCCTCTAAGGTTATATAAATACTAAGAGCTGTGATCTGAGCAAAAGCTTTTCCAGTCCAAAGTTAAAACATACTCCCACGATCCTCTCAAAACACAGAGTTAGGTCTGTCACAGCAATGTCCCAAGACCTGGCACCCATTTCTGCCACAGCTATTTTCTGTTGCTGTGGTAAACCACCATAATCAAAAGCAGCTTGGGCAGGAAAGGGTTCCTTCCACCTTTCAGCTTGTAGTCTGCTATCCAGGGAAGCTGAGGCAGAGACTGACAAGAGCCCATGGAGGAATGCTGCTTTTGGGCTTGCTCCCCATGGGTTTCTCAGACTCCTTTCTTATACAACTCAGGACCACCTGCCTAGGGGTGGCCTCCCCCACAGTAGCCTGGGTCTTCCCACGTCAATTGCTAATTCAGAAAATGCCCGAAGGACTTGTATACAGGCCAATCTTTTTTTTTTAAATATTTATTTATTATGTATACAATATTCTGTCTGTGTGTATGACTGCAGGCCAGAAGAGGGCACCAGACTTCATTACAGATGGTTGTGAGCCACCATGTGGTTGCTGGGAATTGAACTCAGGACCTTTGGAAGAGCAGGCAATGCTCTTAACCTCTGAGCCATCTCTCCAGCCCCCTACAGGCCAATCTTATGGAGGTATCTTCTTAACTGAGGTTTCTCCTTGTCGGGTGACTCTAGCTTGTGTCTCACTGACAGGAAACTAGCCAGGCCAGCTGCTGAGGAACGAAGGCTCTCCAACCTGTAGAGCTGTCTGCTCCCAGTAGAGACATCCGGGGCTCTAGCTCTCATGACCTGTCACCCATATTGGTGCGGGCTTTGGTGACGCAATGGTCTCTGAGTCTCCATGCTCTTTTTTCTTTTTTCCTTTTTTTCCCCCCCGAGACAGGGTTTCTCTGTGTAACAGTCCTGGCTGTCCTGGAACTCACTGTAGACCAGGCTGGCCTCGAACTCACTGAGATCTGACTGCCTCTGAGTCCGAAAGGTGTGCACCACCATTGTGGGGCACATCCATCTCTTGTAAGTAACCTTTCACTCATACTCTGTAGATAATCCCAGTGACTCATTGGTTCACCAAGTTAGACTCTGATTGTGTTGTTGCTTTGGTCTGTCACTGGTTTTCTCTCTGGGATGAGTGGTTTTTGTTTTTTCCCAGGAAGGATGTCACACAGCAGGAGGTCATAAAGGTGGGGCTCTATGGTGCGATTAGTGTCTTAAATAAGAAAAGGAAGGAAGACCAGAGTGACATTTGCCTGCCCTCCCTCGGACATAAAAGGACACAACATGAATATGGCCACCTGTAAGTCACAAAAAAAGCCCTTATCTGTCGTGGAGCCATTTGGTACTTGCTTCTGAGCGTCCACAACTGTGAGAAATAAATGCCTTCTGTTTAAGCCATCCAGCAGGAGGCGTTTTGTTACAGCAGCCTCAGCTGACTAAGACACAGTTACGATAACGTTCTCTTTTTTGTCTTTTGGGGGAGGTTACAGGGGGTGGAGGGTCACTGAGGTACCATTCATGCTAGGCAAGCACTGTGACATTGAGCTGCTTCCCAGCTCTGATCCCCACCTTCTGATCTTCCTTAGAGGGTTTCTCTGCATAGTCCTGGCTATATTGGAACTCACACTGTAGACCAGGCTTGCCTCAAACTGAGAGATTTACCTGCCCCTGCCTCCTAAGTGCTGCGATTAAAGGTGTGTGATACCACCACCCGGCCTAATTCCCCACTTTTATAGGGAACTTGTTGTTACAGTTTAGAAATGTCCCCAAAGGCCTATGTGTTGAAGGCTGGGTCCCCAGTTTGTGGTGCCACTGGGACGTGGCAGAACGTTTAAGAGGTAGGGCATGTTTGAAGGAAGTTAGGTCGTTGAGGCATGCCACTGAGGGGGATAGTAGGCACGTTCTCCCTTCCTTGTCCCCTTCTCTCTGCTTCTTGGCTGACAGGAGGCAAGCAGCTTCCTCTGTCCTACCTCCCCCACTGTGTTGTGTTGCCTTGTCACAGGGCTGAAGGTGACAGGACCAAACGACTGTGGACTGAGATTTCTGCAACCATGAGCAAAAACGACACACACCATCTCTCTTTTTTCCCTTTGGTCATGCTGAGGATGGAGTCTAGGTCTCGATGCTTTGCATTTGAGTTACATTCCCAGCCTCAGACTTCCTTTCCTTTCCTTTCCCTTCCTTTCCTTTCCTTCCCTTTCCCCTTCTTTCCCTCCCTCCCTCCCTCTCTCCCTCCCTCCCTCCCTCCCTCCCTCCCTCCCTCCCTCCCTCCCTTCCTTCCTTCCTTCCTTCCTTCCTTTCTTTTGGATAGTGTCTCCCTATGTATCCTTGGCTGGTCTGGCCTGGAACTTGCTATGCAGAGATCCACCTGCCCCAGCCTCCTGAGTGCTGGGATTAAAGGCATACATCACTCTACTTGGTTCCTGTCTTCTTTTTAAGTTGATTATCTCAAGTATTTTGCCACAACTATGGAAAGCTGACTAACACAACTGCTCTCCCCAGAGCCAGGTAACAGCAAAGCTAGGCCTGGAATCCAGCTGTAGTTCTCAGAGTGTAGCCTCTGCCTGGCTCTGCGCGACCATCTTCTGGAAACAAGGCCACCTCTCTGTTCCCAGGTCACCCTTTAATGGGGGTGAGTACTACCCACTACGAGAACAGAATAGTGGGGAGGGGTAAGACCTGGGGACCACACCAAGTGCTGTGGGAATCATAGGGGAGGCTCCCTCACTCACCTGAGAGGGATGTGGGTGACATGAAGGTCCTTGCTTCCTAGTTAATCATGCCCTCCTCATCTGTGACATCAAATCTATGCCTGGAAGAGGTCTTCATGCACTTATGCAGTGACAGGTCAGGGACTCAGTCACCACAGAGCACTAACTGTGGCATCAGGGTTAGAGAAAGGGGCAAAATTACCTTTGTCCCTCTGGAGTGTGCAATCAAGTGCATGGGACAGTCGGTGGCCATGCCGAAGCCATTGCACATGGTCTACTCACTCTCGTACGTCCTGTCTTGGTCTTTGGGGCCCATGCTTTATCTGTGGGCTATGAAGGCGAGGGAGCTGAGAACCCTTGTTCTAACCCACCCGGCCCCAACTTTATCAAGCTGTGTACTCAATTATCTCTGCCCCTCTGAGCCTTGATTTCCTAGTATCTAACATGGGGTAGTTCTAGATAAACTCCTAATGCTACTATTGGTCTGGTCAGCACCGCCCATATCTGCTTTCCGTGTTCTACACAGTCATGAAGTCTGACAGCACAGCTGTGTATCATTTTTTAAAATTATTGCATTTAAAATTTATTGTGTGTGTATTTCTTTTTCTTTTTTTTTTTTTTTTTTTGGTGTTTCGAGACAGGGTTTCTCTGTGGCTTTGGAGCCTGTCCTGGAACTAGCTCTGTAGACCAGGCTGGTCTCGAACTCACAGAGATCCGCCTGCCTCTGCCTCCCGAGTGCTGGGATTAAAGGTGTGCGCCACCATCGCCCGGCTTTGTGTGTGTATTTCTGTGTGTGTATGTGTGTGTGTGCGTGCATCTGTGTGTGTCATGGCTTGTGAGAGGATATCAGAGGGTCACTTGCAGGAGTCTGTTCTCTCCCCTCTACCATGTGTGTGCCAGCAATCAAACATAGTCAGGCTTAACAAAAGGTTTCTTTTTTTGTTGGGCCATCTCACCAGCCCCTTGCCTGTGTTTTAACAAATTAATTGGCTAGTTAATTATATAATTGTGTGTGGGAGAGTTTAGATGCGTGAATGGAACAGCACATGTGTGGAGGTCAGAGGGCAGCTTGTGGAAGGAAGCTGGGTCTCTCATTTCACCTTGTTCTGAGGTAGGGCTCTCTTGTTTCTGCTTGACTGGTCCACAGAGGTTGCTCTGTCTCTGCCTCTTTCCCTAAGAATGCTGGGATTACAGACACTCCTGCATTTGGCTTTTTATGAATTCAGGGGACCAGACTCAGGCTGTCTTTTATCTGCCGAGCCATCCTGCAGACCCTGGCTGAGTTATCCTGCAGACCCCAGACTTACCTCTCTTGAGTGCATCATTCTAGGCCTCCCTTTTACTGAGACGTGGTGACTTAAAAAAAATTCTCATCTTCGGACAGTGAACCCAAATGTAGTGGGCAAACAAAGGCACCTCCCACTTCTAGGAAGACGTCCCGCTCTGCTCTCTCTCTTTCCCAGGGCTGAGTGGCAGTCAGGGAGGATACCATCTATGACATAGAACAAAGTGAGAAGAAATTTGACCCTACATGACTGTGTAGTTCAGAGTCACCCCACTAGCCTGGACTACTAACCTCTGAAGCCTCCCAAAAGCTAGAAATAAAACACCTAATGGTCTGAGCCGTGGGACTTCGGGGTTTCTTTGTTACAGCCACTTGGCATGTGCAAGGACATGGGACATCTGTGGTTTTATTCTTTCTTTCTTGTCTGTCTTCCTTTTCTGTTAGCCTCTCCTCCCCCCCACCCTTATTTTGGGTTTTTGCCTGCTTCTCTAAGCATGGGTTGTTTACCCAGCACATGGATGGGAAGCCAGTGTGACAGGAAGACAGTGGTAGAACCCTATATCATTGTCAAGAGGCTACTGCATCATCTCCTCCCAAGAGGGGTGACTTCCCAGAGTGTCCATCTTCACAGTGAGCAGAGCCACATCTCACACAGTTGACATGGGAGTGTTTCATGATTATGTGATCATTGCATTTGTAAAAAAAACATAGTGATAATAAATAATGTCTCTCTCTTCAAGCATTCAGCTCACTCTGGCTGGGGGGAATAGTCAACATCTCTCTCCTCCTTCCTTCTCTGTCTCCTTCCTCCCCACTTCACTCTCTTTCCCTTTTCCCCAGGGTCTTGCCAGTTCCAGAGCTATAACTCTGACCCTCATTACTTTCTGTTTTGTTTTGAGACAGGGTTTGATGCTGTAGTCTAAGCTGGGCTTGAACTTGTGATCCTCCTGTCTCTGCCTCCTGAGTACTGGAATCATAGGTGTATACCACTGTATCTGGTGCATCCTCCCCTTCTAGCGTTTGGGCTTGCGTGTGTGTGTGTGTGTGTGTGTGTGTGTGTGTGTGTAGACATGATGCACATGTGGTGGTCAGAGGACAACTTGCTGGAGTGCTGGAGTTAGCTCTCTCCTTACACTTTGTGGGCTCTTAGGAATTGAACCAAGGTCATCAGACTTGGCAGTTTGACTGTAAATGCATTTACACACTGATTTATCTTGCTCCCCTTCAGAGATAAAGTCTCCTGATGTTGACCTATGACTCTTGGGACTCAACCCATCCTCCTACTTGAACTCTGGAGTTGCTGGGCACACTGGGGCATGCCACTATGCCAACCTGTTACTAATCCATCACCACTTTACAAATGAGGAGCTGAGATTCAGACAACACAACAAGCCTAAGATCACATGGCCTAAAATGGCAGAATGGAGTGGGCTGATGCCCCATAGTTGAAAGAATTTCACGGATGCAAAACTCAGTTGCCATTTTCATGAAATCTCTATGATATTCCCAACCAGGAAACCAAAAAGAATGACAAGACTGCAAAGAACTGCCAGAAATGAGCATTCTCAGGGGAGAGAATCCACCGCACAGTGGAGGGTCAACTGGTGAGCTGTGGAACAAGGTAGATCTGGGTTCAGCCATTTTCTAATTGAAGCCTTCTGTCTTCTCATCTGAGGCAGTGGAGGAGAGGGCTTGACAGTCATCCGCATGAATAAGGGGGAGCTGTCTTGTTGCCTGCTGCACTTGCTTTTGTTTATATTTGGGATTTCCTATAAAGTGATGAAACCCATGGGCTGGAGCGATGGCTCAGTGGTTAAGAGCATTGCCTGCTCTTCCAAAGGTCCTGAGTTCAATTCCCAGCAACCACATGGTGGCTCACAACCATCTGGAATGAGGTCTGGTGCCCTCTTCTGGCCTGCAGACATACACACAGACAGAACATTGTATACATAATAAATATTAAAAAAAAGTGAAAAAAAGTGATGAAACCCAGATGAACCAAGGACAAGTGGGATTTGTTGCTTTACAGGATTGGGAAGCTCAGTGTCAGGCAGGGGCTCAAACAATCGTGTCAAGAAGCTGTCCTTTGTCCCAGGTGCTGTCATAGTTATGTTTCCATGACTGAAAAACACCATGATCAAAAACAACTTGAGAAGAAGTTCCTCATCCAGGGAAGCCAGGCAGAAGCTCAAGCGGGAACCTGGGGCAGCAGCTGGTGCAGATGCTATGGAGGGGCGCTGCTTACTGGCTTGCTCCTCACGCTTTGCTCAGCCTGCTTTCTTATACACCCAGGACCATCTGCCCAGGGTGGCACTGATCACAGTGGGCTGGGCCCTCCTACATTAATCCTTAATTGAGAAAATGTCCCACAAATTTGCCTACTGATGGAGACATTGTCTCTACTGAGGTTCCCTCTTCTCAGATGACTCTAGCTTGTGTCAAGTTGACACAAAACTAGATAACACAGTTTCCTTCAGGGCTTTGGTCTCAATGAACCAAGGGTCATGGGTCAAGTCAGACTACCATCTTCTCATCTTGGGATGCAAAGGTAACACAGATCTTCCTGCCATTGATGAAATCTCCGAGAACCCCAACAGGACTAGCAGTCATGTGCTTTCCCTGGAACAAACCAGTAGCCAGAAAGATGGCTTCTGCAAGTCTTTAATTTTTTTAAAAAAATTTGTTTTAATATGTATACTAATTTAAATAATGTATTATGTATATCACTGTGTATGGGTACACACACCTGTGAATACAGGTGCCCGGAGAGTCCAAAAGAGGGTGTCAGATCCCTTGGAGCTTCACTTATAGCAAATTGTGAGTCACTTGAAATAGATGCTGGGAACTGGGGTCCTCTGCAAGAGCAGTGCATGGTCTTAACTGCTGAGCCCTCTCTTCAGCCCCATCTCTTCGGTACATTTGTTTATGTGTGTGCATGCCTGTGTGCACCATGGTGCACATGTGGAGATCAGAGGGCAGTAGCTAGTTCACAGCAAGTAGATACTACAGACAGCACGTAGGTCACACGCAAGCTGATCATGGCCAGCATGGGCTACACAGGGAATTCTAGGTCAGCCTGTGCTGTAGGTAGTTCTGTGCCAGAAAAACAGAGTTACAGGAACCCCAGAAGTGGGCTGGCAAGATGGCTCAGTAGGAAAGGTGCTTGCCGCCAAGCCTGACAACCCACGGTCATCCCCAGGACCTACACGGTGATGGAGATTCTGAGTGCTAATATTACAGGTGTGCTCCACCATGCCCAGCTCTTTAGATTAATCAGTGTGTTGTCAATGACGGTAATAGCATTACCCCTCTGTGTGCCTGGGGGGCTTAGCTGAGATGCTGGCTCTCAGCGTTTTTCTGTGGCAGGGTTTCTTGTGGTAATCTAAATTGCTTTTATGTTAGCACATTTGTTCTGTACTGAGCTGCAAATCCCTTGTGGATGAAGGTTGGATTTAATCCAGAATTGAGTAATGGGAGTCTAAGAGCCAAGTGACTTTTCTTTTCTTTTCTTTCCTTTTCCTTTCCCTTTTTGAGACAGGGTCTTCCTCTCTGGATCAGACTGGCCTCAAACTCTCAGCGAGTCCACCTGCCTTCCCATGTTCTGGGATTAAAGGCCTAAGTGACATTCCTTTAGATATGTCTCGCGCCTGTAGAGAAAGAATTCCTTCCTCCTTGGTGTGCCAGGAAGTTCTAATAATATATGGCTTAGAAATAAGTCTTCACAAATCATAGGTCAGGCCTTCTGTGTGTGATAGCTTCTCAGGTCTGAACTGGGTCAAAAGCCATGGCACAGGGACTGAGGTGAGGCTCCATGCTGCACAAACATAGGGATCCAAGTTTGGAGCCCCATAACTCATGCAAAAGCTGGGCAATGGCAGTGTGTGTCCGTAACTGCAGCCCTGGGTGGCTGGGTGGGTTGGGGGGACAGAGGCAGATGGGTCTCAGGGGTTCACTGCCCAGTCAGCCTAGACAAATGAGTGAACTCTGAGTTCAGTGAGGGACCCTGTCCTAACAAGTGAGGTGGAAATCGATAGAAGAATAAACCCAGCGTCTGTGGCCTTCACATATACTCATACAGATAAGTGCACACATATATAATGTGTGCCCGATAAGAGTGTGTAAGGTTCCTTTTCATAGTGTCATCTTTGAAACCAGGTATTTTTTTTTTGTCTTTTTACCTTCTGTTCATCTTAAGGGCAACATGTGACATTTTGCTGCTGCTTGTGCTTTTATTTCTCTCACTGTGGAGTCTGAGCACTGTTTCATGTGGCTGCTGGACCTTTGGGTCTCCTCCAGGATGCTTTGGAGCCTAGGGGGCTGCACGGCTCTCGCGAGCCCATTTTCATGTTCCCTAATATTTGTGCACCTGCCCTCCTAATGCATTATCTCGAAAAGCTAGACCTGGGCGGCACCTGCCTGTGCCCGCTGAAGGGCACCAAGTCTCTTTGTAGTCATTCCCTGTAGCTGGGAATCATACAGAACAAATTGTAGAGTGCCCGGAATAAATATGTGAGGGTTTCCAAGCTGCGGGGACTGATTGTTAAGCTGGGCGTCTTGCTGCGGGGCAGGTTTCCTGAGATTGACTGCTCTCAGGCTGTGGATGCTGTATGAGCTGGCAAGCCTGCCCCCAAAGACTCATTTGGAAGCTATACAGTGCAGTGCTGCCTCTCAGGGCATATTATTGGATATGGCAGTCTGTGTGAATCAGTGGCTTATTGGCTGCAGAGAACCTGTGGGGTCCAGCATTACCACTCATGGTACCTCCATGGCAGCTAAACTGGCCTTCAAATTACCTTCAATGCCCTAGCCTCAGAGACTGGTGCTGGCCTGACTCCTATCCTCCCTCCCAACCCAGTGACCACTGTCTTTATCTTTCTCCTTAAGAGCATTTGCTCCTGGTTCCTTGAATATGATCACAAATTTTGAAATCAGAGAGCTCTGTATTGGAGTAATGGCTTCACGCTCACATTCTGCATGCTATGCGCAGCGACAGATACACAGCAGACTCAACAAACTGATTTTATTTATGTACTTTTTTCTAGATAGGGTTTCTCTGTGTAGTCCTGGCTGTCTTGGAACTCACTCTGTAGACCAGGCTGGCTTCAAACTCACAGAGATCCGCCTGCCTCTGCCTCCCAAGTGCTGGGATTAAAGGTGTGCACCACCACTGCCCAGCAACAAGTTGTTTTAAGACAAATGACTCCTGGGACCTGAGAGATGACTTAGTCAGTAAAGTGCTTGCTGCTCAAGCCTGAGCACCTGAGTTCAGATCCCTGCACCTGCGTGAGAAGTCGGTCCTGGAAGCACATTGTCCATAACCCCAGCATCATGAAAACAGGCAGGGGGATCCCTGCCACTCACTGTACAGACTAGCCAAATCTGTGATCTCTGGCCTCCACAAGCACAAATACACACACACACACACACACACACACACACACACACACGCCAACCTTTGCATGTGTATTTTAGTATCTTGCCAGGGTCATGGTTTTTGGTAGTGCTGGGGGTGGAATTCAGGGCCTAGCACATGGTGGACAAGTGTCTGACTCTTGAGTTGCACCCTTAGACCTACCAATGTGGTTCTTAGGTTATGTAGCATGAGTAGGCTTGTGCAAATGGCCAGTCTGAAGCCTGCTCCCTTCCATGCTTCTGTCTTATGTAAAATACCTGCTAGAGGTCCTGCTTCATTTTTCTTGAGATTTCCAGTCATGTCTAGCTCTTGGCTCATAGTAGCTGTTCAACACATTTTTAAGTGCTGAAGACTTAGCATAGTTTATGCAATTAAGCAAATGTTTTTCAAACTGTTTGGTATGTTGGGAAAAAAGTTAGTGGATTGTAAACATTTTTAAAGGTTACAGAAAGATTCTAGGAGCATGGAAGACCAGCAAGCTTAACTGGACAATGAACTCTCTCCTTAACCAGGCAGAACTTACTGTCTGATTGAGCTGTTTCAGGAACTTGGCATCTGTTTTTCTTTGTTCTTATTTTGAAAAGTCTCACTCTGTTGTAGCACCTGCCGGGAACTAAACTGGAGACTTAAAAAGACACGCACATACAGACAGACAGACAGAGACATAGGGACAAGACCTTGGTACAAGAATGCCAACTTTATTGTGCTCCAGGGAAGCTTATATAGAGAGCCTTAACTGATAGCCATGCCCCAGCTCTCGGGATCTTTCAGCTGCAGGCCTCATCAGAGTCCACTCCCCTGCCATCAGGATCTCGTGCTCAGAGCAGCTGCAGGCACAGGTGTTTTGCTCAGTTC
>CADCXT010000045.1:0-326064 GCA_902806775.1 Microtus agrestis | reverse complement strand
TTATAGACTTTGCACACTATTATTGGGAGCTCTCTATCCTCAGTGTGAAGATGCACACCACAAAAGTGAAAGGATTACCGCTTCCATCCTTACACCTCACTAGGGTGTGAGGGTTCTTGCTTAATCATGTGGAAAGTCAGTTCAGTTGTGTGTAGACAGAATTTCTGTCCACCCTGGTCCCGCAGCCATTCACAAAGAAATACACAGGCTTTTATTGATTATAAACTGGTTGACTTATTAGTTTGGGCTTATTATTAACTAGCTCTTACAATTTAAATTAACCATAATTCTTGTCTATGTTTAGCCCACAGCTTGGTACCATACTCAGTAAGGCTTTCTTATCTTGCTTCCTCTGTGTCTGACTGGTGACTACAGACTGAGTCTATCCTCTTAATCTCCTAGTCTGGTCAGCCCACCTATACTTCCTGCCTGCCTGTTGACCAATCAGTGGCTTATTAAACCAATGAAAGTCACAAATCAGTCCAGGTTACAAGAGCATATCCTACAGCAATTGTGCATAAATCTCTTTCAGTGCCTATATGACTAAACATCAAAGGTGTAGGCTGAGGGCTATAATGATGGCAGCTACCAACTGTAACTGCAACTCTCCTTTTAGAGGATACAGGGCTCTTTCCTGGACTTCTTATGCAACTGCATACACATGGTTTAAGCACAAACAAGGAAATGCACACATACATAAAATAAAACTAAATCTAAAGAATGAAAAGTGAAAGTTGTAGACATGATTTTGTTGATTGCCCAAAAATAGAAAAGAAAATCCAATTGCTCCCATCGTTTTCTTACATGCTACACCTGAGAGCCAACTGTAAACACAATAGAGATAGAAGCAATCCTGAGAAAATGAAGATGTATAGTACCTTGCAGTCTTTCTCATTCAGCAGATATTTATCCATCATGGTCAAGTATTAGAACATGGTACTAAAATTCACTGTGAATTTCAGACAATATTCCTGCATGTGGCCAAAGCAGTCCTCAGGAAACTTGTCCCTAAATTTGAAATCCACTTCAAACAAATAATAACCAAATCCTTAGATGTGACTTAAAATTTGCCCTTTCAGCTACTAAACTTTGCTATTGTTAGAGTCAGGTAAAACAGCCTCAAAATCAGTAATGCTCTTATTTCCCATCCATGATCAGGTGTCCACTTACAGCATAGATTCACATCATCAGTATAATCAAAACTTACCATGTTAGACATATAAATACACTCATGTATCAAAATAAAAGACTATGTTTTAAAGTATCTATTAAAAGTAAATTGAATAATATACAAACTATTCAATTTTACCTGTGTAAAAAAATAATAGTTATATAATAGAAATATAAATTTGCACATGGAAGCATACTTTATTTTTCTAGTATTTTACACTAAGTTTCCAATGTCATAGTGGCTCAAGCAACATGAATTCATAATTTAACACATTACTGACTCCAGATTTTAAGTCTGAGTTAGCCGGGTGTATGAAAGTGTCTTTAAAAGTTGCATATAAAGTGTAAGCTGAAGACTTCTTTTGGTTCTTACACATCCAGAAGACAAGTTACTCTTCCAAGTCCTACACATCACAACAATTAACATGGTTTCTTTCAGAAAAAGGCTCAGTCAGTGCCTCAGTCAGTGCCTATATTAAGATGGGAGTTTATGTTGAATCCACTCCATATAGTCTTTCTTTTGGTTGATTAAAATTCAACATGTTAATTTTCAAAATGGCCAAACCTTTTCGCCTTACCATTTGGTATATACCACGAAGAACATTGGAAATGTACAACTATGAGTGCTGCCTTCACAAGGAAGGGAGGTTTAAAAATTACACTCAAGGAAATGAAGAACACCAAGTCATTTTCGTATTCCCTTCCACAAAATACGATAACAGGATCTAAGCAGACAAGGCCCTGTATCCTAGATGTTCTAGTTGATACCAAGGCTAAGAGATGATCAGTGTTTTTCTCATGATGCCATTTGAAGTATGTGCACATATGTATTATAATCTTGATAAAGTAGTAAGAGAAGGGCTGCATATGTCACATCCATAAGGAAGCATTTCAAATCAAAAACAGCATACTACATAGCTTTCTTTCTACCTCACTATGAAAGATTATG
This sequence comes from Microtus agrestis, assembly GCA_902806775.1. Classification (NCBI taxonomy): domain Eukaryota; kingdom Metazoa; phylum Chordata; class Mammalia; order Rodentia; family Cricetidae; genus Microtus; species Microtus agrestis. Next base: position 323,945 of record CADCXT010000045.1, on the reverse strand, counting down.
TTCAAACAAGACCTCTCTGGTCTTAATCTTATTGTATGTGGAGTCCTTTCTTCTTTCCATTACTGAAAATTTATTGTGAGTGGAAATACTGTGTGAAGAGCGTTAATTCCCAGGAAAATGTTTTCTGAGAGATAATTGTCCTAGTCATGAATCATTATGTACTACCTAAAGGACACATGTTCAGTGGCCTCTTATTCACAAAGGGATACAGTAAACCAGAATATTCTTGTGAAAGCCATGGTGCAATAAGTGATTAGAATAAGGGAGAAAAGCCACAGAGTCATAAAGAAGAAAAATAAGGCATAAAACGGCAGTAAGTGGATGAATAACCATCAAATTTTAAGGGCCAGAGAGTGAAATGTAGAGAGGAGATTGTGAATCTTGGGGGATGATGTCACTAATGGAAGATTGTGGCAAGAAGTCACTTAAGGGGACTAATGCAAAGGGTAGCGGTTTAAAAGAAAGGCAAAAGAATGGTTTTCTCTCATTGTATAGTTTAAGTCATTGTTTATTCACAAATTTGATTTATACAATATGTCCAAGTATTTTCCCAGTGATTTATTATTTATTTTTCATTATTTCTTAAATCTTTTGAGTTTTATTCATATTTATTCCTTTTCCTTTATTCTTTCCCACCCTCCTATATAAAGTTATCATGCTTTCCAATTTATTGCCTCTGACCTCATTTTCTTTAAATATATATATATATATATATATATATACGTGTATATATATTTACTATCTAATTAATAGAGCATAATGTGAATATATATATATATATATATATATAATGTTTATCCCATATCATATTACTTGTATGTATATGACTTCAGGGCTTATCACTTGGTTTGTACACTTTTTAAAATTATGTAGTTTGAAAATTATGTTATAATGTCTCTACTTAGTTTCACTAGGTCCTTGTTGCTTGATAAAAAGAGGAAAGTCCTCTCAACAGATACAGGAAAGTTTTTCTCTATGTGCAAGAGGAACGTTCCTGTCTATATGGATAGAAGAAGGCCCTCTTGGCAGATAAATACTCTGCTCTAGGTAGATAGAGGACGGTTCACTTCTAGATGAACAGAGGAAGGCCTTTATCTAGGTGAATAGAGGAAAGTGAATTTCTATACCAAGGGCTGTGATTCTCTATATAGAGGGAAGTTCTTTGCGCTGATAGGGAAGCTTTCTTCTCTGTATATAAGAAAGCATTTGTCTTCAGGTAGCTAAAGGTAAGTTCTTCTCTACCTATGGTCAAAGCTCAGGCAAAATTCTGAAGGAAAAAAAAAATCCAACCAATACAACAAACAAAAAAGTCACTAGATCCACAGATTAATGATTTAGGAAAAAATTATCTACTTCATAGTAATTTATAATGGGTTTGCTTAATCTACAGCACAGTCAGTAAATGTAGCTTTTTAAATTACATTAATTGTAAAAACTAAAAAAAAAAAACATAGTGAATGGGGATCCCAAAGAGTCAGATATTTAATCCCAAAATGTCATTACTGCAGCAGACAATAGAGCTGTAGGCCACAAGTGTACCATGAAAGCTTACAAACAATCCAGACTGTTGACAAGGCTATTGGTTACTCTCTACAAACTGATGGTAAGATTGTGTTGCTGAAGACATCTAAACAGCTCCTGGAACATGTAGAATTCAATCTGATGCCTACCTACACCCTTCACTCATGCTGATTATTGGTGACAGTACTTGGAAGTACTCTGCATGCTACTGAAGAACTGTAAACACCAACACAGCTACAAACTCTTGAACCTACAAAAATGACGTAGATGCAGAAAGCAAAAGTGGAACAGTAGCACAAAACTTGTAGAAATAACCAACTAGTATAAGATTAAATTTAAGACCCACTGTATGAGATACAACCTATACCCGATATTTCTTGGGTGTTCAAGAACCTGAGAATAAATATTCCAGGGATCTAGGGGAAAACCAGATAGTACTGGGCTGCTAAAGGAGAGGAGCAACAAAATGAGTCCTGATGAAATTCCGTTAAGCTTGTAGTTAGTGTTTTGCTCAGCCATCATCAAAGGAGCTGCCTCCTGCAGACATCTATTTATTGTATAACATGGTTTATGATTTTGTGTTTATGTGGATGCTATGATTGTTAATGTATGTGCCTCTGCACCTCTATGTGTTTTGGGGCTTTTTGTTTTTCTAGACATTTGCTTGTTTTGTCCTATTCAGGGTTGTTTGTTTTATTTTGTCTTATTTTATTGTTACTTACTTTCTTTCTGAGATGTTTCTTCTTTTCTAATGAGAGAGATCCCCAAAGATGTGTAGGTGGGGAAGAACTGGCAGAACCTGGGGAAGGGGGAGCCATAATATGAATATATTGTGTGAAAAAACTGTTGAATTTAGAAAGTCTCAAAAAGGAGGAGGATGTGATATTTTGGAAATAATTCTTATATTTTATTTTCTTTCTCTGTGTAGTGGTTGAAATGCTATTATTTGATGTGAAGTTCCCTTTTAGAACTGAAGTTCTCACTTTCTCTATATAACCCAGCTTATATAAAAAGGTTAAGGTGCGTAAATAGAAGAAATCTCTGCCTGGAGAAAATTTAGGAAGGATTTAAAATTAAATTCAGCTTTCAGTAGCTTGCTTTTTATATCTCCTTAAAATGATACTCACAGACCATACAAGATCTTTAGAGTCTTTTATCTCGCTATATATCTTACGGGTAAAAATCCTGTATGGTTAGCAAATTGAAAGGTCAATTACATGTCTAATAAAATCTTAGCTGACAGTTAGTTACATACCATTTATTATTCATCTGTCTGCTGATAAAAAGCCCCACAAACTTATTCATCAACACTCATAATGAGGGAGCAGAAAAGCATAAAGACTGTGTGGATGACGTGGACGAACAACATTACTGCCAGACTGTCTGTGGTCTGCTGAATTGTTTCTTCCCTGAAGGTTAATATATAAAATCTGTCTAACTATCTTGTTTTATAAATCAGCTTGCCTCACAGACAATGCGGTGTGGTCGCAATAACTCCAAAACTCTAATGACAGGGAAGCATTTTCTAGCTCCGCTTGTTTAAGGACTTTAGTGCTTATACAAGGCTGCCAAGTTCTGAAGAAGACAGAATTTTTAACTTCGTAACAGGCCTTAATGGATTAGCTCACCCCTCCTTTTCCTAGTATGCTACCTTTCTCTTGGCTTTGAATAACTACCTTATAGACACTGAAACTTCTTTGGTGATGTATGTCTTCCGCTTTTAGAGTGAAGGTTTTTATATATTAATTGGTCAATGGTAAGTTTTAATACATCCTTTTAAATAATAGCTTTACTTTTAAGTGTCACACATTTATACAATGCATATTAACCACATCCACCTCCACCAACTTCTCCTTTGTCCTCCCTGTGTGATCCACCTCATCTCTACCCTAGATTGATATTCTCTTTTAATTTTTGTTTTAGTTACTAACTACCTCTTGAGGACAATTAGCACAGTCCATATGCATAAGTGTTTGGACTTCGACTAAGGCATGGAAGCCTCTAGTAAGTAAAATCTGGAGGAAAGTAACACTCTGAGACATGGAAATTCTTAATTTCAAATTAAATATCCACATTTTGTTCTGAACTTATCAGCTCCAATGAGTCTATTACGTATTAAAATAATATACCAAATGATAAATAATGATAGATTTATAGTATATTCTGAAAGACAAATGACTTCTCCTCTACTCATAGATCAGACTACGTCCTACATGTCTGTGCTACAAGACCTATGTGCTCATAACCTGCAGCACCATTTTTCCCACTGACACATTGAGAGGATTTGCAAGTCCATGAAACTCTCAGGTTGTTCGGGGAACCCACAGGGAACCCACATGTGTCAAGGACACACTACATGGAATACTAATAATTTCTCCTCCCATGATTACCTCCTGCCATTGGATAACATTGCAGAACACAAACTTATGAGTAAAGACTGCATTTTGTTCTTCTTGGAAGGTAAGCATTAGTAAGAATTTTCCTAAAAATAATATAAGGATTTAATTATTTATGATGAAATAAGAATGGTATGTATCTTGATACCATGGAAGTTCCCTCCACAGTTGTTTGCTATGATGGTTAACTGTAATGTATATCAAATGAAGATTTAAACGACATCACTAGAAAACTAAATCTGAAGTTAAGAGAACAAATTCATATGTTTTCTACGCCATTATGATGTTCACAATTTTAAACTTACTAACCTGTCCTCTTCCCCAACAAAATAGTGAGGCAAAAGAAAACCAGTTTATTTCTTAATGTGTTTGGAATAAACTTTTGGCTAATTACTCATTGTTCTCTTAATCTGTATACTTTCATCAGGAATAATGTTCTAGGCAAATGAAGCAGAGAGTCTAAGAAGACAGTAGAACTCCTAGATAATTCTCAGTTGTTGTTTTACTTGGGACTTTTTGTTATTGCTTTTGTTTTCTTAGTTGGTTCTGGTTTAACTGTGGCTGAGATCCTTCCCTTGGCATCTGTACTTAACGTTTCCACACACCTTCAGTTTCCAGCCAGTGTCCTAACTCTGTCATCGTCCTTGAATAATGCATTCATTTGATTTTTAAATTCTTTTAAAGGATTCCTTCCTTCTCCCATGATAAGTTCCAAAACAGACTTCCCAGCCTTACCTAGAGTTTAGGGAAAGATTGCAATGAAATGTCAACATACTTCAAAGAAAGGTATTTCTTCTCTTTTATTCTCCTAAGACAGCCAAATTGATTTCTTCAGTATTACATTTCCTTGACATCAGAAATGTATTTGTAATGAAACAGTGATAGGAAACTAGGTAATAGTTTCAAACCTTTTGCTACTTTACACATCAAGAGAATATACATGAGATAGGTGTTTCTTTGTGCCTTAAAAACACTCCCTTTAAAGCCGGGCGATGATGGCGCACGCCTTTAATCCCAGAACTTGGGAGGCAGAGGAAGGCGGATCTCTGTGAGTTCGAGACCAGCCTGGTCTACAGAGCTAGTTCCAGGACAGGCTCCAAAGCCACAGAGAAACCCTGTCTCAAAAAACCAAAAAAAAAAAAAAAAAAAAAAAACACTCCCTTTACTAGCCATGTAGGGTAAAACGCAATGGTTTGATGTTTCTGGAAGCAAGCCTGTAAGTACTTGTTCTATGTGAAACTCATTTAGTTTTATAAATATATAAGAAACAAAACAATAATGCATTCTGTTAAAGTAGTTTTAATGTCAAGGTTTTAAAAATACCTTGAAATTTAAATCAACACGAAAAAATTTCATATATTTTGAAGGATTTGTCACACAGTATAAGGCAGATGTATAGATAGCTGCAATCAATTAGTTAATATTAATTCAATATGCATTAAAACAAATTAGTTTTCTTTTCACAATGCATCTCAGAAAAAAACAAAACAAAAAAACATTTGATCAAGCTAATGCACGTAGTGTTACCAAATATGAAACACCAGTTTGGATATATCATTTATGCAATTACAGGCAATTCTTTATAATGATGGAATTCTTTATGTGAGTATTTTGTACAACATTTCACCTCTCAGCTAATAAAACTATCTACGAAACCCGGGTATGGTACAAGAGACACATAAGCGGGGAAGATGAAAGGAGAGGTTAACACTTCTTCGGCATCTGTCAACACTGTCTCCTATTACATTTGATCAACTTTCAAGTAAATGCATACACATGATATCATTTACAGTAATAAAAGCAAATGCCACATAGGAGTTACTTTGCTTTTATCTGTTCTGCATATCACTCATCACAGACCATCAGGGGAAGGGCCGATGCTGCTTTACTGTGCATCCTGGCCAGCGAGGCATGTTGCTTCAGATGCGAAGCTGGCCCATTACCCACTAAGCTATAAGGATCAATGCTCATGTGTTCTCTCTATGAAACCTGGAAAAGAAATGAGACTAGAGAAGTCATGACTTTCAAAGAAAATTGGGGAGACATGGGATGGACTGGAGGGAAGAAATAGAAGGAGAAATTGATTCAATTCTATTACAATCTCAAATATAAACTAAATCAACTTTTAAAACTAAAATTAAAAGTTAAGAAAAAAGAGAAAATAACACGTGAACAGTTAGAGTGGGCTGATGGTTTGCCAGAAAGTCCATCTTGGAACAGTGAATTTCAGACTTCTTCCCTAAGGAATCAACAATATAGAAAAAAATGTTTGGAGTGGAAAAAAAAAAAAGAAAGGCCCTCCAAATCAATGTGGGCCTAGATAATGTGCACTCACAGAGACTGAAACAGCATGACTGGAACCTGCATGGATCTGCCCAAGATCCTTTGTGCTTATATTATGGATATCAGCTTAGTGCTTTTATGGGATTCCTGAGTGTTTGAATGAGTGGGTCTTCGATTCTTGTACCTTTCCTTAGTCTCTTCCTTTTTTTTAAATACTTATTTATTTATTTATTATGTATACAATATTCTGTCTGTGTGTATGCCTGCAGGCCAGAAGAGGGCACCAGACCCCATTACAGATGGTTGTGAGCCACCATGTGGTTGCTGGGAATTGAACTCAGGACCTTTGGAAGAGCAGGCAATGCTCTTAACCTCTGAGCCATCTCTCCAGCCCCAGTCTCTTTCTTTCTTGTTGTTTTGTCTTGTGTAAACTCGATGTGATGATTTTATCATGTTATATCTTATTTTGTTACATTCAAAAATGAAATGAATATAAACCTAGACACTAGAGTAAAGGATAACAGCTGAACTGTTGTTTATACCTGCTAAGAGAGGGAAAAATAGGTTTTCTCTAATGAAGTGAAAATAGGCATATCAACTAGGGCAAGACAGATCTTAGGTTCAGGAATAGTTGACCAACATACAATGAACTCCACAGTCTTTTTGCAAGTAATTTTATTTAGTTACAGTTTGGCCTTTTATTGGGGTAGGATTTTTTTTTAATTGTTGTCGTTCTCTTGGTTTTGGAGGTTTTGTTGCAGTATTAAGTTTTGTTTGTTGTTTGAGAAACAACTGAAAGTTGAATGCGTAGGGAGGTAGGGAGAGTGGCAGAATAATGGAAAACTTGAAGAAGTGGAAGATTATGATCAAAATATAGTTAAACTTAAAAATTGTTTTCAAGAATAAAAAAGAAAAGAAAGCAGCCTAAGTACATAAGCATCAGCCAGGAGCTATTTAATTTAATAAAGACTGTACAAGAAACCAGCCCTTGGGGGCTAAACAGTTTTCTCTGGGTGATTGACCTGCACTCTGATTATTATTCTTTTTTGGATAATCTCTCTGAGTCTAAAAGATGGGAGAGGGGTACTGCTTGTGCCTAGAGAGTGTTTGAGTAGGAGAGGCCTCCCATTCTTCCATAGGGAACAAAAGCTGAATTGCCATAATTTGCCATGCACTGGCATTTAAGTGTATTAGAAACATGAAAAACAATCAAAACCAACTAAAAAATCAATTTTATTCATGTTTTTCAAACACACACACACACACACACACACATTCTGGCTACTCTCAACAATTTCCTTTACCTAACTCCCTCTCAATTTTGTTCACCTATCTCTCTCCCAACTTTGTCAACTTGCCCTTACAAAAATCACTTTCATGAACATTCATGTCTCTTTGTTTTGATTTGTGACCCAGTAGGTATAAACAAGGGTTTCTATCTGTGTGCATCTCCTCCTTGGGTAGATAATTTAAGACAATTAATGTCCCTCTCACAGAATGAAATATTTTCACAAGGGAAAGGCAGAATCCATTTCCCTTTGCTATGGCAAACTGATATCAAGCCCAGTCTTGCACAGGCCAAATGGAGGAACATGACTCTAATAGCTGAGTCATACCCTGAAGTCAGCATGCCATAACCCTTTGCTTTTTCTTATATTAAAAAAAATTATTTATTTATTAAAGATTTCGTCTCTTCCCCGCCAACGCCTCCCATTTCCTTCTCCCTCCCTCAATCAAGTCCCTCTCCCTTGTCAGCCCAAAGAGCAACCAGATTTCCCTGCCCTGTGAGAAGTCCAAGGACCACCCACCTCCATCCAGGTCTAGTAAGATGAACATCCAAACTGGCTAGGCTCCCACAAAGCCAGTACGTGCAGTAGGATCAAAAAACCCATTGCCATTGTTCTTGAGTTCTCAGTAGTCCTCATTGTCTGCTATGTTCAGCGAGTCCCGTTTTATCCCAGGCTTTTTCAGATCCAGGCCAGCTGGCCTTGGTGAGTTCCCCATAGAACATCCCCATTGTCTTAGTGTGTGAGTGCCCCCCTCGAGGTCCTGAGTTCCTTGCTCGTGCTCTCTCTCCTTCTGCTCCTGATTTGGACCTTGAGATTTCAGTCCGGTGCTCCAATGTGAGTCTCTGTCTCTGTCTCCTTTCATCGTCTGATAAAGGTTAATATTCAGGAGGATGCCTATATATTTTTCTTTGGGATCTCCTTATTTAGCTTCTCTAGGATCACTAATTATAGGCTCAATGTCCTTTGTTTATGGTTAGAAACCAAATATGAGTGAGTACATCCCATGTTCCTCTTTTTGGGTCTGGCTTACCTCACTCAGGGTAGTGTTTTCTATTTCCATCCATTTGTATGCAAAATTCAAGAAGTTCTTTTGTCTTCAAGTCTGTAAGATTCCCTAAGTCTTAGAAGTATTGATGAAAAAAAATTCTGTTCATGTTTCAACATTCAGCCATTAAATATTCTTGGATTTGAATATTCATTACTATTCACTACATTAAAAAAAACTTCTTTGATTAACACCAAGCAAAGCGTTTATCTACAGATATAAACACAAGTATTTAAAAGGGAATTTTGGGACATGTAACTTTAAAACAGTAAGTTTCCACTGTGTGCTCTAACATCTCTTCAGCTGTGAATGTTTGACAAAGATTGCAACAACCAGGCCCAGATTCCTTCCTTAGATCAGGGCTCAAATACAATCAGAGAAAGGATGGATAATCCCTTAACAGCCTGCCATAATTACACAAGTGTTCACATCTGTTCTGGGAAGTTGACACTGCAGTTTTAGTGTTTATACTTTGTCAAGAACATAGCTGACATATATATTCCATCAGACTCTATAGCTACTTGCAGGACCATAGAAACAAGAAGACAGCTTTCAACTCCAGTTCAAGTCCCAGTTTGATTTCCAATGAAAATGTGTACTGTTTTCATAAGTAGGACCTTATCAAATAGCTCTGGAAAACAACAGGAGTGGTGACAAGAGACAGACATTTTTGCAGGACCTCTAGGTCATCCTTGGCCAGACATTCATAAGGAGGTGTTTCAAAGCTGACACTGATTTTTAATAATAATAATAATAATAATAATCTGAGGAGCAGAAGGAGGGAGAACATAAGCAAGAAAGTCAGGACCGCGAGGAGTGCACCCACCCACTGAGACAGTGGAGCTGATCTGTTGGGAGCTCACCAAGGCCAGCTAGACTGTGACTGAAAAAGCATAGGATAAAACCAGACTCTCTGAACATGGCAGACAATGAGGGCTGATGAGAAGCCAAGGACAATGGCACTGGGTTTTGATCCTACTTCATGTACTGGCTTTGTGGGAGCCTAGCCTGTTTGGATGCTCACTTCCCTAGACCTGGATGGAGAGGGGAGGACCTTGGGCTTTCCACAGGGCAGGGAACCGTGACTGCTCTTTGGACTTGAGAGGGGGGCGGAAAAGAGTGTGGGGGAGCAGGAGGGAAATAGGAGGCGGGGAGGAGGCCGAAATTTTTAAATAATAAAGATAAATAATCCTTGGAATTTAAGAAGAGCAATACTTTTAATATATATATATATATATATATATATATATATATATATATATATATATAGTTGGCTTACAAGTATTATGCCCCTATAGAGGTTTTGTATACACCTTAATTTTTATTTACTCCCCCACCCCTTCATCTTATCTCTCACCCCTGGACATGTACAAGCATTTCCACAGACTTCTCTACTTTCATTTCATATATTATGTCCTACTAGCTCCATCCCATTACAGCTAATGTAAATGGCCACTTTCTTTTTTGTTTGTTATTATTTTTTGCATTCTATAGTTACATTCTAACTAGAAATAAAACGCTAAACCACATAGCTGAGTAAATATGTCTAGTAGTAGGGTATAGAGAGCTTTAAGTATTCTTAGAAGCTGAAAATCTATGCAACAGTAGTATCCATGTCTCTTAGTTTTTCATATCTATAAATAAACCACTGTTTGTCATAGCTTCTATACTAGTGTGTACTTCCACCAACCATGAATCAGGGTCTCTCTTTGTCCAATCATCATTAACACTTATTGTCATTTGATTTCTTGATTATAGTCATTCAGGGAGCAGAGAGAACCTCAAAGTAGTTTCAATTTGTTTTCTTGAAAGCTAATAATTTTTAAGAACTTTAAAAAATGCTTATTAGTCATTTGCATTTCTACTTTTGAGTCCTCACTTTACAATCATATTCTATTTTTTGATTATTTTGAGTTTTCTTCAGTTTTTTCATAATTTAGATATTAATTCTTAGCCAGAGGATTTTCTCCATTCTCTTTCCTCCCTCTTCCGTAGATTGGCTATATATTTTACAAATACTTTTCATTACTTTTTCTCTGTTTGGCTAAGAGCTAGGGAAGATTGATTTGTCATGGAGTCATATTTGTCAATTTTTGGACTCACTTTTAGAGAGATTGTAACCTTATTTGGAAAGAGCCCACATAAACATCTTGTAGTGTACACACTTCCTTCACTTCTATGAGTTTCATATTTTCAAATTTCACTTTGGACTCATTGATAAATAAGAAGATGATTTTTGAGTAGGATGAAAATGAGAATGTATTTCATATTTCATATTGAAGATTAGTTTTGAGCTTTGGTTCACTGTGACTAGAGACAACACATAAAGCTAGTTTAGTCTTCCTATATTAGTTGAAATTTTCTTATATTACAGTATAATGTCTATTATAGAGAAATTTCTGTAAGCTGCTGACAAAAACTGCTGTTTTCTAGAGTTTGGGTGGAATATCCCATTAACATTTGCTATATCTGCTTGGAGTATGATCGCCTTTATTTCCAATGTTCACTGGTTTATGTGTCTGTCTATATGACATGCCCATTAGTGAAAGTGAAGTATTAATATTGCTTACTATTTCCTTAATGGGAGGCTTCATGACTAATATAATTTGCTTTATAAAATTGCTTGATCTGATCTGTGTTTGGTCACACATGTTTAAAATTGTTTGATCATCTTGGTGGATTGTTTCTTTTATCAGAATGAAGGGACTTTCATTAATGCTTCTGGATAGTTTTTGAGAGTAGTTTCATTGGCCAGATGAGAGTATAGCACCACCACCGGTTTTCTGTCCAGTCTGTTTGCAATACTCCTCCCTATACTTTTACTCTAAGTGTGTATCTTTCAGAGTTTGGTGTTTTTATTGTATGTGACAAAATGACTGCTGTTTGTCAATACAATTAACTCCCATGTGACTTTTGAGTGAAAAATTGAGAATTTAATATTCAGAATTATTCTTCAATGGTATGTTTTAATTTCTGTAATTTTGTTGATATTGTTGTGTTTTGTCTTTTGGTTCTATATTGAATAACAGATTGAGTTCAATTATTATTTTTTTAATCGTAATACAGTATTTCTCCCAATATTCTCAATACGGCTGGCTTGGTGGTCATTCACTATTTTTCAGTGATATCCTATGCACTGAACAAGCATAGGATCAAACTGGTCCCTCTGAATGTGGCTGACAATTGGGACAGACTGAGAAGCCAATGATAATGGCACTGGTATTTGTCTCTACTGCATGTACTGGCTTTTTGGGATCCTAGTCTATTTGGATGCACACCCTTTTAATCCTGGATGGAGGGGTTGGAGAGCCTTGGACTTCCCACAGGGCAGAGTACCCTGCCCATTTTTAGGACTGGAGAGGGAGAGGGAAAGAACGGTCGGGGGGCAGAAGGTAAATGAGAGGAGGGGAGGAAGTGGAAAATTCGAATGGTCTTATTTATAAAGCAATAAAAAATGACAAAAAGATAAAAATAAAATTAAGAAAAAAATCTTTACATGTTTATCTTCAGCTTTCCTAATTCTCTCTTTGACTATGTTAACTGTCTGCATGTTCAACTTTGAGTTAATTTCAGAGATGTTTATTTACTGAATTCAATTTTCATTTCTTAAGTTTTTTCATTTATTTCATTCAGTCATCTATTTGAAGTTTGTCAAAAGTTTATTTCTGTTGTTTATTATTGTCTGCTTGAACTCTTTGAACAAATTTTTAATAGCTCTTTTCAATTTTGTCTTGTGAGCTTACCTAAGTTATTTTTTGTTGGGGATGATGACTATGGGACTGATAATCTTTGGGGGAATATATTGCCTTCATTTAGTGCTTATGCTTTTGTGGCAGGAACTACATATATTTAAAAAAAGCTTGTTGATTTTGTATCTTATATATCATTTCAGTCCACTGGGCTAGAGTTCCAATACAGACAAGAGACTGGGTGCCATGGGTAATCTTTAGGGTACAAGAACAGGTGTACAAGGGATTTAGTGTTTCTGAATGTATAGCTAGTTGCTGGATACCTGTACTGAGTCTGAGTAGAGATGGACAAACTGAAAGCATGAAGGCCTTTTCCAATGTCTGGCCCCAAGGACTAAATACTACATAGCTCTAACTATGGCGGGAGTATGGGGAATTGGCCACACTGTGTCCCCAGTGAGGAGATTATTGGTGGAGTGAACAGCATATGTGAAAATACTACTAAAGGGCAAAAAGTAATTCTAAACCAGTGTTCAAAGAGATCAGTAAAATATTAATTTTACATTATGACTTTCAGATCATTTAACCAAGTTAGAAGCTGAAATATAAGCCAGGAAGATAAGACACATATCTCAAAATACAAAATTCTTTGATTAAAAAATTTTAGAGTCTTACAAGCTAGATTGAGGAGAGTTCATATGAAAATGTTTAAATATGTATCGAAAAAGAAGCTTGTATAGAAACATTTGTAAGTGGAATTAGCAATAAATCGAGGCTGTAAAGCTATAGCTGAATAAGAACTGAAAGTGTGTTCCACATGCCCTATTTGTACAATTTTGCATTATAAGTTATAGTTTCCTAAGGTAGAGTACTGGAGAACCTGGAGAATTACATAGCAAACAACAATATTGTATGAGTCTCTGCTGCCATTTGTGTAGAGGTAAGAAGAGAAGAAAATCTTGGGGTACTATGAAGGAAAAAACAGCAAAAATTCAGTCGGGCGATCTTGTCTTTTTCCAATTTCCAGATGGGTCTATATATGTTTTTCTTTGGGTTCACCTTATTACTTAGCTTCTCTAGGATCATGAAGTATACACTCACTGTCCTCTGTTTGTTGGGAGCAGTGAGACCTGAATTTCTTGTAATCCCCTGATCTGAGTGTCTATAGCTGCCCTGAGCAGGAGACCTTCAGGAGTTCCTGATGGCAGGAGAGTGGTTTCTGGTGGGTTTGGCTGGGGCGTGGCTATCTCTATATAATCTTCCCCTGAACACAATAAAGGGGGCATTCTTGGGGAATTCAAGGATAACCCGTGTCGCTGTCTCTCTGTCTGTGTGTGTCTGTGTATTTTAACCTCCAGCCACCTTGCCTAAAGCTTGCAAACTGAGCGCAGACACGGGGCGTGGTGCGTGGCATCTGTTTATGGCTAGAATCCACTAATGAGTGAGTACATACCATATTCATCCTTTTGGATCTGGTTACCACACTCAGGGTAGTGTTTTCTAATCGATCCATTTGCATGCAAAATTCAAGATGTCATTGTTATTTTACCGCTGAGTAGTACTCTAACGTGTAGATGTTACACACTGTCTTTATTCATTCTTCAGGTGAGGGGCATCTAGGTTATTTTCAGGTTCTGGCTATTACAAATGTCTTTGTAGTATGATTGAGCATCTTTTGGATATATTCCCAAGAGTGGTATTGCTAGATCCTGAGGTAAGTTGATTCCCAAGGACATTATCGTCTTAAAACACATTATTTTGATACATTCAAAATTTATGATACTTCAAATTTGAAAAAAATGATTAGCCTGTTAAGTGGAACACCAGATTAATTTCTTGCTGTCAAGTCTGAAAACCTGAGTTTCAATCCCAGGGAACCAAATAATGATATTAGCAATTGAAGTTCACAAATTATCCTGTAACCTCAACATGTAGGCTGGAGCAATGCACATACTTACCTGTATGATAACATAAAAATATCAATTAAGAGATTAATTTAGGAATATGTATATGTCAAGACCTATAAATATATACATTCAGTAATAATTAGTGACACAAGAGGCTACAAATTTGAAAGTTTGAAGGAGAATGGGGAGAGGTATATGATTTATATGTAATCTAAAACACAATATAATAATTATATATAATATGTAATGAATATACAGCATATATTTTATTAATTATATATAATAAATAAATATAAATATTGCATATGATAAATGCATATCATATTAATGATAAAAACATTAAATTAGGTAGCATCTAAAGTAGAAAAAAATCTAACATTACTTTTACCATGCAAAATAATTTCTGCATAGGAACACAAGCAGTGTGAATTTTAACCTATCCATTACAATTTAGAAGTGGGGAAGGGGAAAGGGATTTTCTTTTTGTCTGAGCACTGTGTGGTTATTTTTCTTTGGAGAATATTGTTATGAATATAATACAATTATCTATCATTCTTTCAATTGGCCACTTGGGCAAAAACTGCAGTGTTTTGCATCACTTTCTTTGTAGAATCAAAGCACCTCACAAAAAAAGAACAGTGGAATGAAAACCTTCCCTAAGTATTCTTCAAAGCAAGTGAAAATGATTCTGTGGGCTCCGAATTTGCAATCGCCTTGCCCCGTTACAACCTCTAGAGAGCTCTTCCCTATCACTTGAATTAGGACTTTGGGCAAAGAGCCTGCTCAGAGTGAGACTGCAATGATAGTTACTCTTGACCACGGTACATTGCTTTTCTGTCCCCAGTGCCAGGCACTCCAGCAGTGTGAGCAGTCAGGGAGCAAAGATAAAAATGTAGATAATAAAACTTTGAGTGTTCCCTGAAGCATATAAAAAGTACATGTGTTTTCTCCTTTTAAAGAATACAATATTATGAAAAAAAAGAGAAGACATCCGACCTCACAATATCCTTTTACATCTAAGATCTATCTGTAAATACCATATAGTTCTTGAACAAGGCAATTTCCTTGCTGCTTTGTTGTTACGTTTACCATTAAGGATAATTCAGGGACACATTTGAGAGCGTGACTGTTTATTTCAATCAATTCCATAAGTGTATCTTGATTACAGAGGTGGAGAACTGTGGCAAAAGCATTAATTTGAGGACAGGCTTGGGTGCTTGCAGTCACCATAGTGAACATACTGCCATTTTCTTTATCTTTCCATAGCTACACCACTGAGGATGTGTATTAAAGGTTAAGGTTAAACTCTGGAAGGTTTTTTTTTCCTTTCAAGGCTCTGCTTTAATTTTCATGCCAATTTTCACAGATTTTTCTCTCCAGAGAAATTCTGTTTGGGGCAATCTAGGTCATTTGTGGATTAACAAAAATTTATATTTGTATGCAGTTTTTGTTAAAGTGTAAATTCAAATCTATCTGCAATATGTATCCAAACATTTTAGACCATAAAGAACAACATCTCTATGGCAACCCAGACACCTTCTCCTTCTTAGGGATTCACAGATCTAAAATATACCCTCAAATAATAGTTCATACCTTTGCAGACTGACTTATTTCTCTCCAAATTCATTGATCGTTAGCTTTAGCTGTGTCTGTATAATATTTCATTTGATTTTATACAAACTTCTGGAATTCTTACTGGTTAACATCTACAGTGAAGTCATTACATATATAGACACTAGGCAAGGTTTCCTGAGTTATGAAATCTGAATCAAACTTGTATTAACTGTGGGACCATCAGAAGACACTCTTTGACTCCTTTTTTCCCCACCAAAAGTAAAGTAAAATGTAGAAGGTTATTTATTCAAGAGATAAATGTCACATAAATATCATAATATCATATTTATAAAGAAATATTTGATCTACCATGGATAAGCATTACATGAATGAGAATCAATTACAAAAATTGTGCTTGTTGTAACGGGGCGGTGGTGACACAGGCCTTTAATCCCTACACTTGGGAGGCAGAGGCACGTGCATCTCTGGGAGTCAGCATGGTCTACGGGAGCTAGTTTCAGGACACCTAGGGCTGTTACACAGAGAAACTCTGTGTCAAGCAAACAAACAAACAGCATGCAAGTGCTTGTTTATGAATATAAAATTTACATTATGAATGTACTTTTATTCTTTTCATTTTAATAATTTTCTTCTAGCTCTGAGACACTATTCAGTCAGCCATATCTTAATATGATTTAGTTCAGACCCAGTTGTTTGTAGAGAAACTAAATCAATCACAATATTTAAGAACTGTACTAGAGTGTGTGTATTTAAGTGTTTCCCTCATCCCTTGACTGTCTTCATTTTAGTCTCTCTAACACATCAACAGGAAAGGAATGTAGCCAGACTGTCATGACACCAGCAATCCTTGCCCTGACAGAGGCTACATCTCCCCTGCAAAGTTATGCAGGCTCATGGAACAAGTTCAATACTGCAGCAGAAGCTGACCCCCTCTCCAACTTTCCTCACCTAAGTTTAGCCTCTGGCCAAGCAAAGCTCAGACATTGCTTGGGGAAAAGAGAATAAGTAGAACAGAGGATCTGGAAAATATTATGTTTAAAAAGTGACAGTCTCAGCAAGCATGCTTACTTTGTTCTCCAGTAGAATATACTCATGAGCTCTATTTCTTACCTGAAGTTCTGCACAACCACTCACTCAAAGGAGTATTATCCTCTTCATTCTGTCCAGTCAAGCTGTCAAAATAGTCTCATCAGAAAGTAATACTGAGAATGACTCTTTCCAGATCATAGCTTGAGGTCTTCCTGTTCAAGAGTTTCTTCAGAATCTTTTTCCAAATGACAAAATACAAAAATAAAATAAAATGGAAACCTATTCAGCTCAAATTTTTAAGCTGAATTATACTAAACAATTCGGAGGTTTAATTCCGCCATATTGTAGAACATTTATACACTCAAACACGGGAGTAATCTGCTGCTACTACCTGTTAGTAGTAATAGGCTACTAACAAATGACACATGCCTTTCTCATCTCTGTGTTAAATAAATCTGCTTTATTACCTCATCCATAAAGAAATTACATTATATAGAATGTTCAAATATTGGCTCACATGACTTGTGATCCACAAAATAATTAAATAAATAATAAAATAGTATACATTTGAAAGCATCAGCTATTTAGCTAAGCAGCTGTATTAATTATTTACAAATCTTACAATAAATTATCATAACAATCATTTACTGTAAGAATGAATGGAATATTTGTAAAATCAAATTGAGATTTTTTTCTATTCATAGAAATTTTGGAAAATGTTTTGTGTTAATACAAAATCAATATCAAATATTAACACACTTAAAAGTTTATATTGCAATCATCATCTTCTATACTAAAATAAACTAGGTAATACATATAGTACTGAACATTCATTTGAAAATTAACACTAACCCTTTCTTATGTACAAATAAAATATCATGGACAAATGATGTTTAAACTTTTCATTACTTTTAAACCTAATTGTTTTAGATTCTAACTCACTAAGCCATACTCATCTTTTAAGACTGACTACGTACTCCAAACAGTAAAAGGTTTTTCTTTCATAATTTAAAACTACGTTGTTCTTAAGACACGGCTTGCAAAACTCTCTTAAATTAGACTTGAAAATTATATTGTCCACAATTACTGTCTCTGCCATGGATCTTAATGTCAGAAACTCTTGTATTTCTGTCCCTCTCCTTCTCAAGTACTTGAGAACTTCTGGTCACCTTGATATCTGTCTTAGTTAAGGTTACTATTGGCGTGAAGAAACACCATGACCAAAGCAACTTTAGAAGGGAAGGACTTATTAAGCTTATGCTTTCAAATCACCTGAAGGAAATCAGGGCAGGAATTTTAACATCGTGGGAACTTGGAGGAGGCAAGAGATATAATACAGAGATCATAGAGGGAAGCTGCTTAATGTTTTTTTCTTTCCCTACTTGATTGCTCAGCCTGCTTTTTTGTAGAATTCAGGACCATCATCCCAGTAGTAGCTCTACCCACGCTGAGCTGGGTCTTCCTACAACAAATGATTAATTAAGAAAATGCCTTGCAGACTTATGTAGAATCACATCTTATGGAGGCATTTTTCTTCAATGAGATTCACTAGTCTTCAATGAAAATAAAAATAACCATTTTCTTTAATTAATATTAGCTATTGAATATAGAAATTTTGAGTTGTGGGCAACTTTTTTTTCTTAAAATATTTGGTACCCACAGTTATTATATAAAACATGTGAATTACATTCCTTCCTATTTTTTTTTTTGATTTTGTTTGTTTGTTTGTATGTTTGAGAAAGGGTTACTTTGTGTAGGTCTGGCTGTCCTTTGTAGACCAGGCTCACAAATACTGTGAATTCAAAGGTCTGCCTGCATCTGCCTCACAAGTGCTGGGATTAAAAGATTGTACTATCACTATCCATCCCTTCCTATCCTTCTTGTGTCAGAGCAGTCCTACAGAAGAATATAAACTCTGCCTTCCTTGAGACAAATAATCTATATTTCAGACTTGGTCTATAGCATATTACCTGGGAGCTACATAGTTAAGAGAACAGTCTGTTTTCAAAATTTTGCTTTCAAGCTTATGTATTGCTTAATGTTCAACAGTCTACCCTCTTAGGCTTAAGGGGTTTACATAGAATATCTTAAGAAACAGTCATGTGAGTTATAAATAAAATATTATTAAAGAGAATGATCAATTATATTAATATTTGTAAAAAGTTATCTTCAAAAATGTTTTAAACAAAAAGTAAAAATTTATTGACCAGACTCACTTCATTTCATTACTCCTGCTTTCAGCCTTTCATGTATTTTGATGGATCTTAAACCTTAAAGAACAGAATGTATGTTGGGGATGGACTCAACCTCTGAAGCTTATAGATATATACACAAACACACACAAATCCTAAGGTTAACCAGAGAAACTAAATGCAGAGTTAAAATGCTTTTTTTTTTTTCGTTGTTTCTTTTACTGACTTTGAATGTGTTTGTGCTGAGGAACTGGGAGATGATATAATGAAGAAGCCAAGGCTGATTTGCTTGTACTTTGAATGAGGAGCTCAATGCTGAGAAATTATTTGTGCAGTGTCTAGAAGCATGCTGACTCTTAGTACAGTCTTCATTCTTTGTTGATGCCAATCCAATAACCAGGATTCTTCTTTACCTAGAATTTCTAACACCATGCCCACATAGACTTGTTACATCCTATAAAATACTTTATTCTACAATGTTAACTTGCCATCAAAGTATCCTTAAAATCGCTTTGGACTCATTTTGAATTTAGTCTTAAAGTCACATCAATTTTCTGCTTCACATAAACATACCATTAAATTTTTGACCCTAGTGACCTAGATAATTTCCCGCTTTGATGCTATTGCATGAATTTCTAAAAAGATTAAAATTCAAAAGCATGTTTATCATTTAGTGGAAATTACTTTTTCAAAGACTTTCCTCAATATAGCTTTTGCAACATGCTTTATGACTATGCATGCTTTTAGTTATATGATTGATTTTTATAACTATTAAGAATTTTTGAGTGATTACTAAATTTGTTGCACTGTTCCTACTTTTATCTGAGTGATATCTGGAAGCTCTTTCCCAAAAATAAAGTGTTTTTTTCCTAATTTATTTGTAACATGGACGGGGCCAGGCCTGCTTGTTTGGGTTTTGTCTGTAGCATGAGGGGCTGGCTTGCTTGTTGTTGGGGTTTTTGTCCTGCCCGGTACCCCCAGCTGTTTAGTCCCAGAGAAAAATCACACAGAGATCTTTATAAGTTAAAAAGCTGATTGGCCCATTAGTGTTGCGGGAGGTCCTTCCGCCCCTCCAACCAATAGCTGCTGAGATACCAGCCCATTGGGGCGTGGTTTCTCTCCCTTTAAAAGAAGCAGCTATTTCGTTCTGCTCCCTCTCTTCACTTCCTGCTCCGCTGGAGACTAGACTCCCTTCCTCGTTGCGCAGATGGCTGTTGTCCGGGACAGTGGTCTGTAAGTTTTTCCTTTTTAAATAAATAACACCATATTAATCATAACTCCAAACTGGTGTGGCATTGTTCGTGACTTACGCCTTCACATTAGCTCTAGCCTCTCACTGGCTAACTCTCACATCTTGATTAACCCATTTTTCTAATCTATTTTAGCCATGTGGCTCAGTACCTTTTTTCAGTGGGGCAGCTCACATCCTGTTGCTTCGGTGGTCTGGGCAGGAATGGGTGTAATCAACTTCCTCCTTTCCAGAATTCTCCTGTTTTTATTACATCATTTCTACTTTCTGTCTAGCTTTTTCAACTATATTTCTTGTCTGGCCAATAGGCGTTTATTTTAAAACATGATTGACAGTTTACAGACAATTCTCCCGCACCATTTATTTCTTTGAAACTCACAAATACTGTGAATTTGAAGTGTTCTTTAGAAAGTAAATGATATCTTGGGGCAACTGGATTTGTATTATTTCCTCCCGATTACATAGGACATATGTAGAGTTCTACAATGGAATAATATCTTGTTTTCAGTTTTCAGTTTACATGACTAAGGAGTGAGAAGAAAGCTACTATTCAGCACAAAATCTTAAAATCCGTAATAGAAAGCCCATACCTTCCATTTATGGAGAATTAAAAGAAAATAACATGCAACTTTAATTAACAAGATTTTCTGAATATTTTACAGTCAAGTGTAGTCATGAAGACATATGAGAGTATTGCTCCAATAAAATGAGATCTGACATTTCAATAAAAACTTGCAAAAGTGAGTTGAAAACAAAACACTACAGATACAAATGCCCACGTGTACAATAGAGAATTGGTGATTCAAAACAAATGTTTTGGTTCCACCCGCAGGCAAAGGGAAGTAATGGCTCTGCTCATTATAGTGTTTTCCTTTTCATCACCTGAAAGCTTGGTATCCAGGTGGAACCCAGAATGCTGCAGCAGGCACGTTCCACTTTAACAATCACAGACCATTTAGAGTGCTGAGCAGATGTATGTCCAATAAGGATGGCTGAGTTCATTGCTACATTTATCATTTCATTGTGTAAACATGCTCAAAAATCTTTCTTGTAGCTTTTGTAAATGGATTATGTGTTGTTTTCTATAGCATCATAGGGATGCAGTAACACATAGCTTCTTACTCAGATCTAATAGTAATACTTTCGCTCAGAAATGTCAACTCATTTCCTCATTAGGAAGAATATTGTAGAATGAGAATATTCTACAAAACTGTCATAAAAAGGGATTTACTCCTATTACAAAAGGCATACTATTACAAACAAACTTACTATTATTATAATCTTGAAAATAATATTTAAATCATACAACATGTTTACTATTTTATTTCAGTAGCAAGAATTCTGTGACACAAATAAAGCAGGTAGTGTAGCCAAGAATCCCAATACTGAACTCACTAATTTATTTTATTTTTCAAGCACAGCAGGTAAGAACAGACACAAACACATGTGCACAGCATGCCTTCTCATAACCATTGCCATGCAAGAAATGAATGAATTTCATGGAGACTTTGGAAATGCATGAGACATGGGTTCTCTTTCTTCTTATCTGTATCTTTATTACTAAATAGATTTCCCAATCTCATAGATGCTAGAATGGTCATCACATCTTCACTCTTTTTTTCCCTTTTTCTTTTTGGACTTTAGAAGGACTGGTATATAAATATTTCTGCACATATTTACATATGTATAAACTTAATAATCAAAAAAAAGAGACTATTAGTTTGAGAGTGAGGAAAAGTGAATGCAATGGGAGCAAGGGGATTTGGGAGTTTCTGGAGTAAGGAAAGGAAACGGGGAAAGTAATATAATCGAATTATCATTTAAAAATGCATATTTTCAAAATCTTTTTATGTAGGCAGATTTTGTGTCCCTTGTGATAGCTCTCAAATCATGTCATGGAGACTTTTTATTAATTATGAAAGTTTCGTCAATGGCTTAGACTTGTTTCTAACTAGCTCTTATAACTTAACCCATTTCTATTAATTTGCTTTCTGCCTCATGGCTTTATTGCCTTTACTTTGCCCATGTTGCTTTTCTGCTCCTTCCATGACTGGCTACCAACTACTTATGATTCTGCTGTTCTTCTTACCAGCATTCTCTCTCTTCCCAATATCATGCCTAATTATTGTTCATTCAGTTTTTTTATTAAACCAATCTGAGTGACAAATCTTTACAGTGTACAAAAAAATTCACACAATTTCACACCTTTTGTCTAAATAAAAATGGAACGTTAATGCTAACATCATAAAACTAACAATTAGAAAAATTGTCAGTTAAGAATTACATTTATAATGTCCAGTCCATTTGTATTTGGTAGATTTAGAGAAAATATTATTTTGTTATTTTATCTTGATAAATGTAAAGCTCTGTCCCAAATTCAACTTTTATTATAACTAAGGAAAACTGCAACCATAAACTATATAGTATTCAATCCAATCAAAGACTCCAAGAAAAATATAACATTACTGTACTAAACAGTGAGGGCAGAGCAAGCAACTTCTAGAAACTAAAAGACATGACAGAAAGATCTGGCATCCTGTATAGTAAACCAAGGTTGCTTTGCAACATTGGGGCATTCATCTTTGACCTACTAGCCTAGAGTATCTGACAGACATGATGGAGACCTTCAATTTAGACTCCCTCATCATAATGTCTGGCTGTGAATCTCTGTACACACTTCCATCTGATGCCATTGGAAGTGTATCTTATGATGCCTTGACAAGGTTCTGATTTATCAATATATCAGAATATCACTAGTAATCATTGTTGCAGAGACTGTACATTCATTTCCCAGTTGCCCAAACCCTAATAATAACACAGAAACTATTTTAATTATAACATCACTAGCTCAGGCTTCTTAATAACTAACTCTTACATCTAAATAAACCCATTTCTATTCATCTATGTATTGCTACAAGGCTGTGACCTACCAGTAAGGTTCTTGCAGGCAGCTGGCATCTTTTTCCTTCAGCAGCTACATGGCATCTCCTTGTCTCTGCCTACTCTAGCTATATATCTCTTCCAGCCTGGCTATATTCTGACTTCTCATAGGCCAAGGCAGCTTTATTCATTAATTAATAAGAACAACACATATAGAGATGGATATGCCACATCATCTCCCTTTTCTGTCTAATTAAGGAAGGTTATAACTTTAACATAATAAAATTTCATATGCAAATCAGTTATCAAGCAGGAATTAGAGTTACAGTCAGAAACAATACTTGGGAATATGGGTGTTTGTTTGTCCCCACTGCTTTCTACTGTGTGGGGGTGCTGTTAATCTAGTTTTATCTGGCTTTATCCTATGTTTCTGAGCTGTGAAGTCTCTTGTTTTTGTTCACCCGGAGTTGGGTATGGGTGTCATATTGTGGAGTGCACCTTAAATCAGATCAGACATTGTTTGGATACTCCCATGATTTCTGTGTTATCATTGTATTATATCTTGTAGACAGAACATACTCTTAATCTATAATTCTAGGCTTACTTCAAAGTTGCACATTATAATTTTCCTTTCTATATTTTACATTTAAATATATAATACATTTAAAAATATTCTACAAATTTTTCAGCATATATGGAGTAAATCATAATTATTTAATCACTTTCATAGTTCACAATATAATTGGATGTCAATAATTTCAATGAAACTAACACTATAGCTATAACCTAAAATTGGATATTTTGTACTTTTGTTTTCCTTTACTCAATCAATTTGGTTCCTTTGCAAGTTTATGCTTGACATATGCAGGATTTAGAAATATATCCATTTAATTACCAACATTTAGGTTGACCTTTAATTGACTTTGTTATTTTCAGAATATGTACTATACATGTTTTATTGTTTTTAATATTGTTAGGCTAGGCATGTGATCTATTTGAATTTATTTTCCACTGTTTAGCACAGTCCTGTGCACCTGAGGTGAAGTAAGCTGACCCAAGGCAGTGAAAATGAGTGAAAAACTCATATGGGAGCAGAGAAGTAGATAGCTTAATTAAAGGAGCCATTTTAGGGTTGGAAAGACACTTGACTCTAGAGGGGTTCCCAGGTGTCCATGGAGATGTCCCCAGCTTGTTCCTTGGTCAGCTGAGGAGAGGGTGCCTGAACTGGCTCTGTCCTATAGCCACACTGATGAATATCTTGCATATCACCAAAGAACCTTCGTCTGGCAATGGATGGAGACAGAGACAGAAACCACATTGGAGCACTGGACTGAGCTCCCAAGGTCCAAATGAGGAGCAGAAAGAGGGAGAACATGAGCAAGGAAGTCAGGACCATGAGGGGTGAGCCCACCCACTGAGACAGTGGGGCTGATCTAATGGGTGCTCACCAAGGCCAGCTGGCCAGGGACTGAGGGAGCATGTGATCAAACCAGACTCTCTGAATGTGGCTGACAATGAGGGCTGACTGAGAAGCCAAGGACAATGGCACTGGGTTTTGATTCTACTGCATGTACTGGCTTTGTGGGAGCCTAGTCTGTTGGGATGCTCACCTTCCTAGATCTTGATGGAGGGGAGAGGATCTTGGACTTCCCACAGGGCAGGGAACCCTGACTGCTCTTTGGACTGGAGCCAGAGGGGGAGGGGAAGGGAGAGGGGGAAGGAAATGGGAGGAGGGGAGATGGTGGAAATTTTTTTTTTTAACTCACCTTGTATTTACCCAGAGTCTTATGAGTATTGAGGTGTTTTACTATAAACACTCCTTATAAGCACAGTTTAACAATGTGTTCATTTTGCTTAAAATGCTACTCTTCTGCTGGGTGTTTTACAGAGGGATTTTTCAGTATTTTTAAAAATATGTTCTGGCATTGCCTTTTACCTTTTACTGTATCCAATATACGCTGTGGTACCTTGGCATACATTTTGTATTTTATCTGCTTTTAACATTTCTTTAATTTTTAGCAGTTTAGAAAATGTGATGTTTCTGCATAAGTAATTAGAAGTTTTTGATGTTGAATTCATTCAATATCTTGAATCAGTAAATTAAAATTCTTCATCAAATATATTAAGCAATTTGGTCATTTTTTAAAGAATACTTTCTTTTCTTTTCTACTCTCTCCTCAGAAGATTTTAATTAAACATACTTCCCACTGTTTAATACTGTCCTACTAGTCCTTTCATTTATTTCTCTTTTTACTTAATAGTTTCACATCCTTGAAAGCGAATTAGTTCTGTGAGTATTTTTTTTTAAACTTGTGTCATGATGATATTTTTTATATTTATTTATTATGTATACAATATTCTGTCTGTGTGTACGCCGCCTGCAGGCCAGAGCTCAGTGATCCATTATAGCTAGTCTAATTTTAATTTTTCTAGTGAATTTTCTACTAAATTATCCAAAGTTCTTACAGAGACATCCTTGGTTAACCATACAGATTTGATTTATTGATAAAGGTTTTCACTGATTTTATATTTCATTGAATTTTTAAACATATTTACCCCTATATATTTTGTTATTTTCTATTTTTAAATTGTGATTTTTCTAGGACTCAGTTTGCTTTACTTTTATTCACCTGGTATGCATGTCATATTATTGATTATTTGTTGATTGATAAAGGAGTTTTGGCAGTGTGTTTCACATTTTAAATCTATGTTGTAAAGATTATAATGTATTCTAACTTTAAAAAGGGTGTTGAATCCACTTTTAAACAGGCAATTATTATTGGTTAATGATTTTAATCTTATTTTGATTTATTTTTAACAGAGAGGAAGAATCTGTTGAAACCATAGAGTGTTTACTAAATTCCTCTGGCCTTATAGTTTGCCCTTTTTATATCTGATGCCTCTGTGAATCTTATTTAACATATTTTCTTAACTGCTAGTTTTTCATTGCTTTTGTAAGCAGATATTACTGTAAGGAATGCTTCTTTTTTCTAAGACAAAATGTTCTAGCTATCTTAGTCGAAAGTCTTTGGCATCAGTTTCCTATCTCACTGGGTCAGAACTCTCACATCTCTCCACATCGCCCAAACATTTCTCCTCCCTTTTCAACAAGCACTAGTTGAGTTTCTATTGGAACATGTGCAGACCAGCTTTTAGTTAAAGACTCAAAAATAAATGCATCACAATCTAATTGTTTCTTCACTCCCTGTGTCTGGGACTTTACATCATAGATCTTCTCATCCAGCTGCTTCAGGTGTTTTATGATTTTCCCTCCCTCAGCTCAGAGGAGTGAAAATGCTTCTCTTCATTCTGCTGGTCTAAAACCAGCAAAGAACTTGTGCCAAAGTGCCAGAGGTCAGGTAATTAAACAGTCCACTCTGGGAGTTTGCCCTTCTTGGGATTGCTGAAGGATAAATACCTATAAATTGTTTAGATATTGTCAGATTTTATTTTACTTAATGTGGTTTAAGTTTTGATAATATGTCTAGTCTTATATCATTTACCATGTTATATTTGATACATGGAGATTTCTTTGTGTATTATTTAACATATTTTTTTTGCTGCATCACAATGTAACACTCAAGTACTGTATGCATTTGTAAAATGAGTATAACTTTTTACACTTGGTTGGAACCCACTTTTTAATATGATTTATTTCAATTTTACATGGAAAGTTTACTAATTAAGTTACCTCTAGGAATATTTTCATGTAATATAGTTATTTCTTTGAATTTTTATTGAATTTACAGCAATGTCCATAAACTAAAATAATATATGGATATAATATATAAGAATATTTACATATATTCTTATATATTGCTTATAAAAATCATATTATATGCTGGGTGATGGAGGCACATATTTAGTTTAGTTCTAGTACTCAGAAGGAAGAGACAGGCAGATCTTTAATAAATTATGGTATTATGGTCTTTTGTGATACTGGACCTAAGAGAAAAAGTTAATATAAATACTTACTATTGTAGGCTAGTAATGAAAATCTATTATATTAGAAATTTGTAATAGGCACTTTTTATATATCAAGGAAATTTTTTTATTATTATAAATCACATAATTGCAAAATGGGCATTCAATTGTTCTAATGACCACATAAAGAACTCTGAGTAAATGGAAGGTTTGGGGGTGGGGGGCGAGATGCCAGATGGTGAAAAGCTCGAAGTGGTGTGTTGAGTTATACATTTGCCGAGTTCCATAAGTATCACTGCTACTTGAGAGTTTCACTGTTTTAACAGACCATTCGTGTGATAACTATCGATCCAGTCAGGAGGGCCAGTTCCTGTGACTCTCTAGAATATATATCATTCTCCTGAAATGAGGTTGGTCATTATGGTTCTTTTTAAAAATTTTATTCTTTTCTTTCAATGACAATAGTTTTTTTTTTCATGTAACTCATCCCAGTTTCTCCTAACCTCCCATTCTGTTCATATTCACCTCCTTTTTGTCTCTCATTAAAAAAATAAATGGGCTTCTCAGTGATAATAATAAAATAATCAGATAAAACAAAAGCAAATTCATTGGAGTAGAACAAAACAAAAGACATAAAAAAAATCCGAAGAAAGGCAGAAGATTAATATTTAGACAGAGACCCACTTGTTTGCACACTCATGGTTTCCATTCTGCTAGTCTTTGACTTTTTTTTAATTGTGAGTTGAGAACATTGTTGTTTACACTCAAGTTCTGTGATGATCATGTTCGCGTTGTGCTAGGAATTGTATTGAATCTGTAGATTGCTTTGGAAGGATGACCATTTTCTTTTATAAATTCTACTAAACCATGAACACAGGACAATGGGAAAAAACCCTGCATTTTCTCATATTTTCTTAAATATTTTCTTCACTGGTTGGAAGTTTCTAATCATATAAGGTTTTAATTGCTGGACATTTTTGCTTGGGAGACTTTTAATCACTGCTTCCATTTTACTAGGTGTTATAGGTATGTTCAAATTACTTCTCTGATACTGATTTGACTTTGATAAATGGAAGGCATTGAGAAGATTATCGATTATCTGTTAGTTTTAGATTTTAAAATTTGATGGAGTACAAATTTTTAAAGTATGGACTCGTGAATTTATGGGATTCCTTATGGTCTGTTGTTACATCCTCCTTTTTTTTCTAATTTTCTTAATTTTGATATTTTCACACTGCCTTGAAGCTAATTTGGCTACGAGTTTCTCAATATTTTTGATTTTCTCAAAATACCAGCTCTTTGTTTCATTGATTGTTCACATTTTTGTTTGTTTTTATTTTACTGATTTTAGCCATCAGTTTATTTCATGCTCTCAACTCCTTAAATATGATCACTCCTTTTTGTTCTAGCACATACAGGTGTGATGTTTTAAATTACTAGCAGGTTATCTCTCAATTTTAATGTAAGTTTTTAGTGCTATGAACATGCTTTTAGAACAACTTTTACTGCTTCTTGTAAGTTTGGATATGTTGGGTATTCATTTTCATTGAATTCTAGATAATCTTAATTTCTTTCTATCTTTCTTGACCCATTTTTCATCCTGTAGACTGTTATTCAGTTTCCATAAGTTTGTAAAGTTTTTGCAGCTTTACTCTGTAGTGGTCAGATGGGATGCATGGAGTTATTTTCATTTTCTTCCATCTTGTGAGAGTTATGTTCCAAGTATGTGCCTAATTTGGGGAAAATTTCCATGAGGTGCTAAGAAGAAGGTAAATTATTTTGTACTTGGTTCAATCTTCTGAAAATGTCTGTTAGGTTCTGCTGGCTTATACCCTCAGTTAGCTGCTGAATTTCTTCTTAGTTTTCATCTTTATGACCAATTTATTGGTGAGAGAGGAGTAGTGTTTTCTGCCACTATCACCATGTGCAGGTCAATATGTATTTTAAGCTTTAGGAGTGTTTCTTTTATGAACTGGGGTGCCCTCCTGTTTAGTTGGCTTATATTAAGGATTGCAATGTCCTTTTGCAAAATTTTTCTTTGATGAGTGTGCTGTGTTTTTCCCTGTCTCTTCTGATTAGTTTTGGTTTGAAGTCTAATTTATCACTAAAATGACTATATCACTTGCTATTTAAGTTCACTTAGTTGGATTATATTTCTATCATTTTATCCAAGGTGTTGCTTATCTTTCTCTGTTGTATTATCTTCTTGGATGCAGCAAAGAATATATTCTGTTTTCTCACCCATTTTATTTGCTGTGCTTTTGTTTTACTGTTAGTTGATATCATTTTGATTGTTCTCAATGAGTACTCTTTGTTTATTTCTGTTATTATGCTGCTGTGTTGTGTGTTTTTATTTGTGCCCTCCTTTGATTTGCCAGTCTGGTGTTATTTATTCCTTGTGTTATTTCATTTATTTATTTATTTATTTTGCATATGGGGTGTGGGTCAGTAGCTTCGTTAGGTGAAGTTTTCCTTTTAATGACTCTTAGGTCCAAATTTGTAGTTAAATACTACTTAAATTTGATTTTAATATTGAAACTTTATCTCCATCTATCACGACTGACAGTTTTACTGGGTATCGTTGTCTGTGCTGGCATCTATGGTCTCTTAGACTTTGTAGAACATCTGTTCAGCCTGTTCTGGCTTTTGTTATATCCTTTGAATAGACAAGTGTTGTCCTAATAGAGCTGCCTTTATATGTTACTTGATCCTTTTCCCTGTTGGCATTTAATATTCTTTCTTTGTTCTATACATATTGTGTTTTGATTATGATGTGCCAAGAGGAATTTATTATCTGGTCCAGTCTATTTGTTCTTCTCTTTGCTTCTTATACCTCTCTGATAGATATCACCTGCTTTAGGTGAGAAACATTTTATATAGTTTTGTTGAAAATGCTTTCTGCGTCTTTGACCTGGCTCTCATTTCTTCCTTTTATTCGTACTATTCTTTTTATAGTATCCCTTTTGTTTTCTTCTAGATAATTTTACATTTTCTTTTACTAAGTTATCTATTTCTTCTATCTTAACTCAAATTCCTGACATTCTTTCTTGCATTTTTATATACTTTTGGCAAGGCTTGTTTCTGAAGTTTCTGTTTGTGTTCCTAAATCTTTTATTTCCAGATATCCTTCACTTTTGTTTTTCTTTATTGATTTTATTGAGATCTTGAACTGTTTTATTCATTTCAATCTACAACTTATTTGCATTTTTGTAGATTTTTGTAAGGAATTTTCTCACTTCCTCTTAGGGACTTCTTTTGACATGAAAGCTATTTGAAGTTCCCTGTCATTTGTTTCAACTATGTGGCATTTCTTAGGGCCTGTTGTAGTGAGCTTTCTGAGTACTAGAGTAGACTTATTGTCTGTGTGTTTTTATACTAGCATGTAGGCTTCTAAATTTCAGATATTTGATATTCTAGGTGCTGTAATCTGGTCTTATTTTTTGCTGGATGTGTGTGTGTGTGTGTGTGTGTGTGTGTGTGTGTGTGTGTGTGATTGTTCCTTGCTTTCTATTGGCCTCTCTTGACTTTTTGAGAGCACAGTGTTTATGCACTGTCTGGACGGAAATTTTTATGATCCAGCTAATTGGGTTCAATAAGAATTCTAGATTGAAATTGTTTCCACATACATGGAGCTGATACTTTGTTATAGGGATGGGTTAGTTTTATAGGTATAAGGGATTTCACAGGATGGAGAAAATGTGGTTTTCCACCAATATGCTTAGTATCCCTGGAATGGTAGGAAAAAGTGAAGAGAAACCACAAGTACCCTGATGCTACCTATGCATGAGACTTAGGATTTGAATTGGAGGAGGAGAGGGAGAAGTGAAGAACTCCAGTTGGCCCAGTTTCTCTGACTGGCCAAAGTATCGTATTCTTAAACATTATTTATCTTTGTATCCTAGATATATTAATGTTTTGAAATTACCACTGAGGCATTTCTTAATTGTGTGAGAAGTTGAAATATTCACGTTACCCTTAATACTCACATTAATAATGCAATAACTAGGAATAATAAAATATTTATAAATACTATAGTATAACTCTAGGCCTCTCCGTTTCTTGCATTTTTATTTTTATTATTATTATTTTATTTTATTACATAAAAAATACCATTCCAAATATCCACTTCCTCCCCTCCTCCCACTTCCCTCCCACTCCCTCCACACACCATCCCCACAACCCCCTCCAATCTAAAGAGAAGCAAAGGCACCTTGCTCTGTGGAAAATCCAAGGCCCTCTCCACTACATCCAGGCTGAGCAAGGTATACATCCAAAGAGAATATGATACCAAAAAGCCAGTCTAGGCAATAGAGACAAATCCCAATGCTATTGTCATTGATCGCTCAGTCTGCCTCAATTGTCAGCCACATTCAGAGGGACTAGTTTGATCCCATGCTCATCCATTCCCAGTCCAGCTGGATTTGGTGAGCTCCCATTAGCTCAGGCACATTGTCTCAGTGGGTGGACCAACCCGTCGGTGGTCTTGACTTCCTTGCTCATACTCTCCCTCCTTCTGCTCTTCAGCTGGACCATGGGGGCTCAGTCCAGTGCTCTGATGTGGGTCTCTGTCTCTGTTGTTAGACAAAGGTTCTATGTTGATATTTAAGATAATCATCGGTCTAACTACAGGGTAAGTCCAGTTTAGGCACCCTCTCTATGGCTTACGGTCTTAGCCGGGGTCATTCTTATGGATTCCAGGGAATTTTTCTAGAGCCAGGTTTCTTGCTACCCCAAAATGGCTCCCTCAATCAAGATATCTCTTTTCTAGCTGTCATATCTGTTCTTCCTCCATCTCAACTATCCCATTCCCTTAAGCTTTTCCCAACCCTCGCCGTCTCCCCTCTTCTTCCCCTTCTCCCCCTTTTTCTATCCTCCCCATGCTCCCAAATTTTGTCAGGTGATCTTGTCTGCTTCCAATTTCCAGGTCGATCTTTGGGTACCACTCAGCAGTAAAAAACAATGACATCTTGAATTTTGCATGCAATGGATGGGATTAGAAAACACTATCCTGAATGAGATAAACCAGACCCAAAAATATGAATATGATATGAACTTACTCATTAGTAGATACTAGTCATAAACAAAGGACATTGAGCCTATAGTTCATGATCCTAGAAAAGGTAGGCCTCTCCCTTTTCAAAAATCTTAATTTAGTTAAGAGTTATCAGTACTCTTGCTAATAATTTTTCCTTCATTATGCAGGTTTATGTTATAGCCACAGGCCTCTATTGGCTACACACACACAGACAAAAACCATAATCTGCAATGTATAATTGCTGTGTGTGAATGAGTGAATATATATAGACAAGAATGCTTTTATGTCCTGACACAGAAATCCTGATTTTTATTTTGGAGGAGGGGCCACTTTTTCATCTCAGCCACCCAGGACCATAATAATCACACAGAAACTATATTAATTAAAGCATCGCTTGGCCCATTAGCTCTAGCTTCCTATTGTTTGATGCTTATATATTAATTTAACCCATTTCTAGTAATCTGTGCATCACCACGAGGTTATGGCCTACCAGCAAAATTTCAGGATGTCTATCTCTGCCAGAGGCTTCATGGTGTCTTTCTCCACTTTCCTTCTCACAGCATTCAGTTTATTTTTTCCCACCTAGCTGTATTTTTTTTTTGCCTATCACAGGCTGAGACAGTTTCTTTATTTATTAACCGATAAAAGCAACACATAGACAGATGAACCTTCCACATCAGATTTTTTTCAGTCTCCTGTAATTCTCAGCAGATAAGGAAATGATGATGAAATTAAGAATGACATCCTGACCTAATAATTTATTTGTTATAAATGTTTGTGTTTCATAAAGCATAAGTTGACAATATACTGAATTATCACTGAGTTCTTTGGTATGATCAAGTAAATGTATTGATATATAATAATGAAAAGCACAGAGAAAGAACAAATTAAATCCACCTGTCCCTGCTTTTTGTATGTTTTCCAAAACACATTTGCATTTTGAAGGTACATTTTTTTAATTTTGTGAAATATTTCTACATTTCCTCTGGTTATATTATTGAGTTATCAGTGAAAAAAACCTTTAAATAACATATAGCCTTTTTCTTTCATTCCATATCAATACATTACAAAATAAGTTCAACAAAAAGTGTTTATAGAAATTCTTCATATCTGCCCTATACAATTCTTTACTGTAGGTGGCAGCCATGATTCTGACATCTTACTTTTGACATCTTCAAGGTATCCATAGATAAAATCCATGTGAATCACTATAAAATGCTTAAAATAATGACTTCCAAGAAGTTGTTAATGTTCCTAGCAGATTAACCATTATGACCCCTTGAAGTTGATGTGCCTTTTTAAAAAATTCTGCTGGGACATGCCTACTTGCGGGTGATCATTTGACAGCATCCTCTCTCCAAGGACTACGTACAGGGTTTAGTTACTCATTTGTTAACTTGCTCTGAGTTTGGGAAGTGAAGTGAAGGAACAGGAATGTAAGATTGCCTTCCAGCAGATGGCATGAACACACACTATGCACAAAACAAATCCTTGCTGCTCCTAGACTTTTTGGCTACATTCAAATTTGTTGAAGCCAAAGACTATTCATGTGGCTGCCTTTTGATTATCCATGTGTCTATTGTACCATGTCTCCCTAGATAGCAGCTGTCTCGGCCTCTGGCAATCATAGGAGTTTGTTCTTCACCAACGCAGTCCACATGGCTACTACGATCCTCTTATCTCTCTCTGATGTTACTCCCTCTGGGCCAAGATCTTAGAATACTCTTTGTAATTTTACAGATATTTCCAGTTTGAATTTTTTTCCTCTTTTCTGTTTTTCTAAGACAGTGTTTTTCTGTATTGCTCTGACTGTCCTAGAACTACTTCTATAGACCAGGCTGACCTGGACCTCAGAAACCTATCTGCTTCTGCCTCTCAAATTCTAAGATCAAAGGCATATGCCACCACCACCATGATGCATTATTTTTAGTACCCTACATCTTCTTATGAAGACATTGTGTATGAGGAAACCATTGTAATACTTTTCATTAGGTTGTAAACTCTGTTTTTTTTATATTTCACTAAGACTGCCATGTGATATTATGAAAATATAGTGATACACATTGGTGGAAGTTATTTGTATTTTATGTATCTATTTAGAAATCCTTGGAAATTAATGAAAGAAATAAATTTATTTATATTTAAACTTAAGTCAAGCATGTTACTTATGAAAAACAATTCGAAATAGAATCTGATTTGAAGCAGTTTCTACTCATTTCCTAATCACCTCCACTCTGAAATTTCCTTCTTGCCTTTCTTCCGGGTACTCTTGAAAGGCTTCCCTAACTGAAGGAAACTGGTTGGTGCTTACACCTATCGATATCGTATTTCAAAGATCAGCATACTTCCTACTTAACAATAAACTTGTCATGTGTATTCGGTATCTATTATTTATAGTTGATGATGTAGTGGTACAAAGAAAGGAAAACATCACCTGGGTTCTGTGCAAAAAGCAAACAAAAGGATTTGTGTCTCTCACTGGTGATCCTCCTCTCCTATGGAGCCTCACTGATTGTTTAGTCACAGAAACTTCCAAAGTGATGCAGTAGGGATTCTTGGGGGACTCATTTCCCTCTTGTGCACTAATTGGATAGCTTCTCATTCAAGGCTTTCTAACGATTCACTCCTCCAGCCACTTTTTTCTTCATTTAAAATTTCTTTAGGTTTGCTACCAACATCACTGCAATGAGAAGAGCATAAGCCAGCAAAGTCTTATTTATGTTGCCATACGGGTTAAAAGGGAGTCAGTGTATGAAAATGAAGAATTTATCCAATTTATCTTCACTCTCAGAAAATCAAATGGCTTGTCTTGCCTAGGGCAACTCGGTCATATAACTGTAAAATAAAAATGATGGCACATTTAAACTTGTACATAAATATTGCTGTATAAATTTCTGGGCATTTTGATTCATTTGCTTTAACTCTAAAAGATATTTTTCTGTTCACTACAATGACAGCAGTTTTATTACAAATCTGCTCCACTAACACCAGCACCAGCTCTAATCTCTCAACATTTATTTGGTCTCATGAGGCCATATAAGTGGGAATATAATTCTCTGGAAGTGTAATCATAATACCTGTCCTTATCAAAAGGAATAAGACTTTACACTTAGAGCAATGATAGAGACTATGCCTCTTAGAAAAATGATAAACACAATGCCTGTTTCTCTTCCCCACAGAGAGAACCAGAAGCTTATAAAAATAGAGAATATAAATGTTAAACATTAATTCATGTTTTCATGTCCAATTCTTGATCCACTTTCCTTCCAAAATATGTATGGTCTAGCATTTCAGGAAACAAGAGATAAATTACACTGAACAGCTCAGGTCTCCTTGGACAGTTAATTTTGCTCCAGTATTATCACAATCTGATTTTTAAAAAGAAGTAGGAAAATATAATCTTAAAAATAGAGTTTCTCATATAGGATGCAATGATAATCCATATTGGTATGCTCAGAAAACAGGAAAAAATAAGAATTGTGTGCTGGGTTTTAGGAAAACTTAAATCTCAGTCATTATTGAGGAAGAGTATGGTAATGTTACAGTATTTTCTTTTTCTGAAGAGAGCTAAGCATGATCATTTATATTTGAGAGTTTCATCACCCAGAAGACAGTGCCTCACAATGAATTGATAGAAAAAAAAACTATTACAGTTAATTTCATAAAATATACCCAAATGTATTAATAGTTAAGGGGGAAAAGGAACATGATGCTAAGTGTTAAATCACTAAGACCACTAGTAGCAAGATTGTATGACAGAGTCACACTAAGACAAGATGATGATTTAGGAACAAGGAAATAATACTTATGCACAGAGGAAGGAAAATCACAAGCACAGATATCTGAATTTCTGGAAGATGAAAAAGAACACATCTGAAGACTTCCTATGAGGAAACTAATTATAAATACTGAATAAGAATTGGCAACCAAATTATTAATCAATTTAGGGAACTATGTTCTTAATGCAGGTGATTTTAACCTAAGCCCTACAGTTTGAGTAAAGATGAAAGAAATATGTCTCTACTCTGGGCTACTGGCTTCATGTTCTAGTTTGCTTCTGTTGATCTGATGAATATCTTTACCACGAGCAACATGGGTAAAGAAATAGCTAGTTTTAGAGAATAAATTATAACTAATCATCAAGAGAATAACAATCAAGAGAGGAACTCAGAGACAGGAAATGAAGAAGATTCCACGGAACAAAATTTCTTACTGACATGCTCTGCATGGATTTATACAACCCTGAACCATACTTCCAGGGCCAGACCCTCCTACATCAATATTGAGTTGAGAAAAATGCCCATAGGCCAATGTGATAAATACAGCTCCTCAATTGTTAGAACTCAATTCTTCCTTTCAAGGCTCCTCTAGTCTCTGTAATGCTGACAAACAAAACTCCTTTTTCTGAGAACATTTACTTTACATTTAGTTGTTAATTTTTTCTCTCATTTGTTGTTGTTAATTCTGTTACAGCCTGGGGCTTTGAGATACACATATATTATCCTTCCAACTATATCCACCAAAAGAGAAGACTCATTTCTTTATCACTGTGGCAGGTGCTAGCCTATTTCTGATAAAGGTTATGAGCACTGATCAAATTCACATAGAAGAGCTAGTGTTTTTCCTCTAGCACCCTGTGAGGCCGAAAAATAAATTTTAGTTTTTGTGTAACTGAGTTCAATTTATCTCTCTGACTTCAATAATATTCAGTGCAGTATTTCTTGCCCGTTTTACTCATTTCTCTGCAAATTTTCTTTCAATGGATTGTGAGTTTGAGCTATGCCATAGAGGCCACACCTCTCCTCAGGCACTGCTTCTTTCTCACTACTACTGACCTCTGATTCTTTATTTCTTTTACCTTCTGCTTCAATGATTTTCAAACTTGGCATAATCAACTGAGCAATATTGAAGAATGGGTAAAGTTATTTTGGGGCAAGACCCTAAAGCATGACAAACAAAAGGAAAACAAAATAAATTAGGTTTCACCATAGGAAATCACTTCCAAAAAGACAAAGAGGGCATACATAGATTGAAAGACAGCCTAAGAAATTAACAGAAATATTCAGAAACACATAGAGGACAAAGGGTTAACATCAAGGATATAATAGAAACCAAAGTCTCAGTGTTAAAGAAAAATTCAAATTGATTAAACTGCAACTGGGCAATAGACCTGATTAGAGATTTCTCAAATGAATACAGGCAAATGGCAAAGATATAAAAAGAAAATCCACATCTGTAATCGACACATCAATGAAAATCAAATCCATAAAAGAGCGTGTCTTACTCCAGTAAAAAAATTACGCAAAATATTTTAGAGAATAAGTGCTGTCAAAGACAGATCAGAAAAGGCATTTCACACATCATGATAATCAGTGTGGAATTTCTTAAATTAAAGATAATCTATATGTCTAACAATTTAACTCCTGTGTATATAAAAGAAATAAACAGTCTGTAAGAGAGAAGACTGTGTTCCCATGTTCATGGCACCAATATCCGAAGTAACCAAAATGATGAAGCAGGTAGAACACTAATCAATTGTTGGATGCATTTAGACTACAACTGCACGTATTCTGCACTAAGAAAGAGTCTTTTACTAATAGCCCATAAAAATAACTTGTGCCATTTCAATGGAAATATAGATCATTAAATTAAGCAAAATAAACAAAATGTAAGAGAATACCGATGGACCTAGTAATATGAGGAACAGCAAAAGATAGAACTATCAGAAGTTAAAACTGTAAGAAGTGAAAGTAGCAAAAGGCTGATATATTTATATAGAAATTTGAATATTATCATCATTTGATTACAACTAACAATTTACTATATATCTTGAAAAATCTAAAAAACAAGGTACTGTAATATCTTACTGGAACAAAACCAAATATATATTTAAATAATAGAAGCTAAATCATAATTTCATTATTATCCAACACACATGCATCACAAAATGTCACCCTATCATTTCATCATTTTATGTATCATTCAAAAATATTAAAAGATTGCTGACAACTGGACACAATGATAAGAGTTCCACTTGATTGTGAGAAATAAGGCAGGGGCAGGGTTACAGAGTACCATAGCTTTTAATTCAAAACTTATTTTTACATTGTTGCACGAGGGGCACATGTATACTCTAGTATATATGTAATGGTTAGAAGGCAACTGTGGATGTCATTATTCCCTTCTATAAAGCAGGTATTTGGGTTCATTGAGATATAAGCAAATATTGACCAAATTCTTGTTTTCCAAATAAAAATACAATTTTGGAGATGTCTGGAATAGCTGTAGATACTCCTTTTTTTTAGATTAATGGCTTCTCAAACATTGCTTTTCTTAAAAAAAAAATTCCAATTCACTTTGTTTTCTTTTTCCTTTTTTATTACTTTAAAAAAAAACAACCCAAATTCCCACTCCCTCCCCTCCTTCCAGTCCCCTCCCTCTCCCTCCACAGACCCTCCCCCCATCCCTCCAACCCTAAAGGAATGCCATGCACCCCACCCTGTGGAAAGTCCAAGCCCCCCTCTACTAATCTAAGTTGAGCTAGGTTTACATCAAAACAGAATAAGATTCCATGAAGCGCCATATATGCAAGTAGAAACACCTCCCAGTGTCACTGCCCCTCAGTCTGCCCCAGCTGTCAACCCCATTCAGAGGGGCTTGGTTGTTCCCATGCTTGTTCACTCCTAGTCCAGGTGGAGTTGGTGAGCTCCAATTAGCTCAAACAAACTGTCTGTCTCTGCCTATTTTCTCCACTCCACCTACTCTCTCCCCCAGATCCACTCTTCCACCTTTCCCTTCAGAAAATAGCACACTTCCCAGGAATATTAACCAAACATGGCATACCTTGCTGTAATAAGTTTAGGCATCTCCATCATATTAAGGATAGATGAGACAACCCAGTAAGAGGAAAAAATCCCAAAGCAGACAACAATCAAGAGACAGCCTGCTTTCCACTGTTAGGAGTCTCACAAGGGGACCAAGCTCCAACACCATAACACATATTCAGGGGACCTAGGTCAGTTCCATATCAAGTCCTCAATGGTGTGAGTTCCTGTGAACTTGACTTAGTTGTTCTGTGTGGCATTTTCTTGTGGTGACTTTGATCCTTATGGTGCCTTCAATCCTTCCCCTTTTATTCAGGATTTTCCAAGCTCAGGCTAATGTTTTGGCCTAAGTTTCTGCATCTGCTTCCATCAGTTGCTGGATGAAGCTTCTCTGATGTGATTATGCCATACTCTTGTCTAAACACATGTGAGAGTATCATCAGTAATTATTTCATTGACTTTGTTTGTTTTCTTGTTTGGTTTTCTTGTTGTACATTTATAGTAGATCTCTGACCTGGCCAGCATCTGGCTCCTGGCTCTTCAGACAATGTTACAGGAGGGCTCCCTCTTGTGGTACAAATTTCATCAGTCCTTGCTTGGCTATTCTCAAAGTCTTGTGCCACATTTACCCAACATATCTTGCAGGAAGGACAAACTGTAGGTTGAAGGTTTTGTGTCTGGGTTGGTATCTCTAGACCCTGTACTGCAAGTCTTTCCTGGTTACAGAAGATGGCTGGTTCAAGCTCCATATCTCCCATTACAAGGAATTTTTGCGAGGGTCAACCTCATGTTATCACTTTACAGCAATAGAACAGTAACTAAAACACTAGCCACACATCCTAATCCTTCCCAAATTGTTTGACTAACTGAGAACCAAGGATTAAACCACTGAGGTGGCACCCTCATTCAAACCACAACAATGGACGCCAGTAACGCAGCCCCCTTCTCACTACAACAGTTAAAATTATTTCTTGCAATTCTAAAAGCATTCGAGAGTATCATATTGTAACTTTAGCAAATTCTTAGAAATCAGTCAAAAGAGAGTAATGTATTTAATATTGTTTATATGAAGAATTGTCATTAGGAATAAGTACATTGATATATAGTAAGATAGAAAAAATATTAAGTATATTCAAGTGAACTGTTATTCCCACAAAAAATGACTCCATTCCAATATATTTATTTTTGTTATTAAAGAACAGATTATTGAAATAAATTAAATTTTTACTTTCAATATGTAAGTATAATATTTATAATTCAGTTATTACAAGAATTATTGGAATACAAATCATTCAAAACTTGAATGATTGCATGATACTGATAAGAGAACTATGACTTCATAATGCTATGGGGAGAGTTGAGGTCATCATTAAGGTTAAATTGTGAGTTTAAATTTAAAAGCCATGTGTATTATGTCACACTTGCAATGACATTTAATTTTCTGAATCTATTTATGCTGATGTTAGGTAGGAAGAAGGTCACAACTCAATGATTAACTGTGTCTTTCTACTTATTTTGTGTATATCCTGAACTTGTTCATATTTAACATCAATTAAAAATAAAGTCCAACAGCTAAATTAAAATCTACTGTCCGTGTTCTAGCTTCATTTTCTGTGAAAAAAAAGTACCCAAATATTCAATCATCTCTGCTGGAAAAGAATAAATTCTTGCACATGTTAATTTATTGAAGAATCTGACAAACAACATTGAATTGTGGAGGTCCTTTCCTTTCAACTCATAAAATACTAGCAAAGTCTATCACCTCAGGAGACAGCAAACAAAGTCAGAAGAAAGATTTCTAATCTACTTCTGGCCTCTAGCTGCAACTTCTATTCTGTTTCCATGGAAATAGAAATAAGATACATAAAATAATAATAAAAGGAAGTGCTTTTGCTTGTGAATTTTTAAAGCTTTTGAATCTTTTCTACTAAAAATCATGGTGAATATTTTCTAGTTAAAATATCAAGTATATACTAATCAATTTTTTAAACTATTTTCATTCGAAGGACTAAATATTTAAGAAAGCATATATGTCTTTTGAAGTTAAAAATAGTGTCATTTGAAGTCCAACAAAGCAATCTGTTTTAGTGTATTCTTTGCAAAGTACCCAAACAGCCTGGTTTCTAAGGATGATATAGTCCCAGGATTATCACCATTGATCTTAGAGTTGGTAGAAGATGAACTGATGCTTCTGGAGACAGTGGGACTGCTAAATAGAACAAAAGATCAGATTCCAGTACAAAATAAATCTACAGTGTACAGTGTTACCTAAAACGCTGACGTGACAAATTTAGAAGCCAACCAAAGCTCTGATTGCATTGAGTTTTCCATGCTACCATTCCAGTGCCTACAATTGTGTGTGGTATTTTGCTTTCTTTCCTTTTGTATGGTTTCAGGAGAAGTATTTGGCCTATGAGTTCAAGCCATTCTATTTCCAGCATGATTTCCTCTCTTTTTCGGGATGTTTGTGATCCATAGAAATCTAACGGTTGCTCAGGACACACAAGTAAGAAGCAGATGAGTGTGTAAGGTATGTAAGATTTTTCCTGTTGAAAAAAACATCCAAATTGTTATTAAACCTTTCATCTTTCTGTATCTTATTCCACCTTGTAAAAACTATAATACTTGTACTTAATAGGATTGATGAAGTAATATGACGGATTGCAGCAAAAATTGAAGCCTGCATCACAGTTCCATATATTGAACCAATAGGACAATACGGTTTGAAGTAATCATAGATGGTAACCAGTAAAGAATTGTCCAACTGTAGTCACTTTGGAGATTAAATACAGGAGCAAAATAATAATGATATACAATTTCAGTTCTTAGGTCTTCTATACCATGACAAATACATTTGAAAAACACTCATAGAGTGGGTGACTGAGCTCATCCCTTCTAAGGACCAGTATTGGCTTCATCATTTCTGTGTCTGTGGTTAAGAAGAACATTCTGGGACTAGGAACCCAAGAGAGAGGTGACTATGCCATGATGGGCAGGAAGAAGAAAGGGTTTTAATAAACTAAATATGCAGACTTCTTTTTGTACTTCTTTATGGATTTGGGTATCCTCAATTTGATGTTTTTTTCTCTTTTAATCATATACTGAAATTCCTATGAGTGTCTATTGCCAAGCTGGGTACTTACAATGCTAGCAACTTGACACCAATTGACAATTACAGGAAAATCTGGCACATGATGCAGTGTTTTGTAAATGACTATTATTTTGGAGGACATACACTATAACTGACAGTTTATTTTACATATTTGGCTAAATATTTTGAGTTTAGTGTAATATAAAACAAATATGCACCCAATAGGATTTAATCTATATTTAATTTCTAAGATTGATCATTTATAGCTGTTGGTATGGCTGTGTGGTATGGTATAACATGTGATGCCTGGGAGTGACTATGTGGTACAGCTTTCATTTATTCTCATGATCACAACCTGTGTTATCCAGCTGTGCTTTTAAAGGTTTAATATAACAAAACACTTTAAATTTAGGATAGTCACAATTTAGTATTAGTTTATCTAGACATGACATCATTGTCCATGTGTAATTCAAAGTTATATTTAAATTTAAAGTTTTCTCACTTTTAAGGCCTTATGGAAAAATGCATTGTAGATGATGTATCAGAAAGAAATAATGAAAACCATAGTATCTACCAGTTAGCCCTACACAGTTCTAACTGACCACAAACATCTTTTTCCCTGTGATTACTAAGAGTGCTTAGATATGCTCATTGTTTAATGTATTTCTTCTTCTTTTACTGTGCCTGGCATGCTAATCATAGTGTACCAGTATAAATACTAATGCAATGAGGCTTATTCTTGTGCCATTGCCTTGTGAGAGTCTTTAATCTTTTTTTAGAAGAATCTTAAAATTTATTCGTGAGAATTTGACAATAAGAAAACAAAATGCTTATTAAAAAGGAAGCACAAAACCCAAGAGTGTCTGCACATTCTCAAAGAAGATATGCATGTCACAAATGAGATATGAAAACAACAACATCATTTGCAATTAGTGAAATTAAAATTCCACTTTATACTTATTAAAATGACCTTAGTTCCAATAAACCTGACAATACCAGTTGCTAGTGAGAAAGAGGAATATCAAATCACAGGTATTGTTGCAGGGAATTCAAAATTATGGCAGTCAGCATGGAAGAGAATATAGCCACTTCACAGAAACTAAATACAGAGTATAGCAATTACTTTTTTAAAAAGTGATTTCATATTCATTGATTCATTATATTAACTTTATACAGGAATCTGTCAACTATCATTGCTTTTCTAGTGGTGGTGGCTATTTTTGTAGATTCCATCTTCTTTCTATTCTCAGGAGTGCTGCTGTGTATGCGTGGCTACAACTGTCTATAGCATCTGTACAAGAGTGTCTAGGTATTGAGTGAGTAGG
Source organism: Microtus agrestis (assembly GCA_902806775.1). Lineage (NCBI taxonomy): Eukaryota > Metazoa > Chordata > Mammalia > Rodentia > Cricetidae > Microtus > Microtus agrestis. The sequence continues at coordinate 280,691 of CADCXT010000045.1, read as the reverse complement.
AGATGATGGAGTTATTATGAGATGATGTTCAAATCCTCACAGCTAGATAGCTCCAAGCAATTTTCAAATTAAAAGTCCAATGGCTCATGAAATATTGGCTGTTTACATCTAACCCATGAGTATCAAACATCATTTACTCTTGCAACTGTGGCATGATGAAAACAAAAACTGTATGATTTCTACTTGTATTTCTATGACATACTGTCCTGGTTATTGGACATACCTCTCTTCGATGAAGTCCCCTTTTCACTCATGTTGGGAAGTTTTTTAGAATTGTGTTGCTCCATGGTCAGTCCTGCAGTGATGACACATCGTATTTCTCTATTTCTCTTGTGACTTAATATTACCCAGTGTCTATTGCAAGTACTATTTATCTTTTTAATTCTTCTAGAGTTATGGGTTTACAAAGATTATACAAGTCTTATGATTAATATAGTACATAATCATGCCTCTTCTCCTTACCTTTCATTTGATGTCTCTAATTAAGATAGTCTTTCTTATCCTAATATCAGGAGGAATTTTTTTTCAATTTGTGAATTTTTGATTTATATTATATCCCTAATCTTCCTGGAACTGGTAGTTGTATAAGATTTGATATGAGATTGTATAAATTTCCTAGTAAGAAAATATTGTCTATTTATATTCTTTTTAACAAAATGATGGTTGTTTTATAATCAGATTACTGTGCTTTTAATCTATAAATCATATAGCCTAAGTAATATTATTGAATAAGTTTGAAAACTTTCAATTGTATCTTTCATAACCTTCACATAAAAACTTTTAAAATGCATCTCCTACTTTTGCATACTTAGTTTCATATATTTTAATTGAAATGTAGTTACACTAAATTCCTGCATTTCTTTCCTCCCTCCAATTTTCTACCCCTCACCCCACCAGCTACTCTCTAACAAACTCCTCTCAGACCCTCCCATTATCAAGTTAATTCCCTTCTTTCTATTGTTACTTTTGATGTATATATATATGCATGTGTATGCACAATTATATATAAATAAATTTTATTGAGTATGGTTTTGTTGCTTGTCTGTGTATGGTTTTAAGAATGATAGCTAGTGAGGAACTTGTCCCTAGATGATGCTAAGATTTCTTCTCACAACAAGCAGACTTTGTCTCAGGGTGGTACCCTGTGAAGTGTTACTCCTCCTATGCTTCTATTGGTATTGCAATTGTACCCATCATGTTTATGCAGCAGTTTCTAACACTGTTTCACATCAGATTTCCTGTGATTTTTTTGCTCTTAAAATCTTCTGTGGTATTCTCAGAGCCATAGATGTAAGAACTGTAATGTAGAAGTAATTTTTGAGGTCTGGATTTCCAAATATGTTGTTATGTTGATTTTTATATTGTGTTCCATTGTGTTTCCCGTGATGAACTCCAGTGGTTGAAAAGGGAGACTTCTTTGATGAAATATGGTAGCTGTACATACATGTGTCTAGAAGAATAGGATTTACCCTGTATTAAAGATTCATATTTGCCTAGCAAAGTGGTCATAGTATCTTATTTCCCTAAGGTCCAGACCCTCCCTATCCCCAGAAAGCTGGCAAGTTTTCCAGTATAAGCCATTATTTACCTCCAGCTAATTGGGCATTGTGTCAAATTATACAGCTCTTGGGTGCCACCGACCTGCGAACACCACTTATTCCATTTTATGCATTAATTTTGCCATGCCGGTATCATCATGGTCCATGTGTACTGCAAGTGGTTAATGCTTTCCTCCCTTGGCAGCTTGAATAGTATCGTTGGCAACAATGGAGGTTAGTTTGCAAGTAAGAGGATTTCATATCATATCTGAGACCTGTGTTTATGTGAACAGTACTGTTTTATGTGAGCAGTATATTCAGCATTAGGGGCCCACACTCAACTTGACTTTTAAGAGTTAACCTACGTTAAATATCAGGGGTTATTTTTATATTTTGTTTTAAAATATATTCTAAATATTTCTCATCCTTTAAAACATTTTAGTAAACAGGAAAAAAAATTCTTCTGATGCCATCACTGTGCTGTGGCCTAAATCATTTTGTCTCCCCAGATTTTCCATGTCAAAACCTTACAGATATTTTTGATTTTTAATTTTATTACCTCTGAGTTTAACTAAAACCCAAGCTGTTATTTCGTACCTCCTGGTAGCTGCCTATATAGAAGACATGGAAGAAGGAAGTTCTTGTTTTTTGCCTGTTTGTCCTCAGTCTCAGTGGAAAGTTCATTCCTTCACTGGTTTTAGAGCTTATGTCATAAGGAATCTGATGTATGCTGAAAATACCTGAAATATCCAATCCTCTAGACTGAATATCTACTGGATTCTTTGGCTTTCTATTTTGTGACAAGCATCGTTGTTATCGTCAGACCTCAGTCTTTAACTTGCTCTAATAAATTTTATATGTATGTGTGTGTGTGTGTCTGTTCTATCCGTTGTTGTGACCATTTGGAGTCCTGGCCTCCAGCTGCTCTTCTCCCACTAGTGACCTTTTCTTGCCCATTTGATGAGCTTCTGAGAGCTGAGTGAAAGTTGTTTACCAACCCTGCTTCCTGAGCATGCATTTCCCTGGCCTTGAGCAAGGATCAGGCAATGAGGTCTTCACCTGTTGGCCCACCTGGCTGTGCGAGGCGTAAAACCTCCATGGTGCTGTTCAATAAAGGACTTCTACCAACAGCTTGAGAGGTGTATGCATATTCAATCCTGACGTCCCTAGCTAGGTTTTGGTTCCACGCCATGCAGGCATGGCAATCAGTCCTGTTTCTCTACAGAACCCTGACTAATACAGATCTTAAGTCTCAGTGGAATTCACTTAGCAATAGGATATTAGTTTGGTTAGTGAGGGTCAAGTGAAGCCATTAGAGTAAAGCTCAATCCATCAGATTTATTATCATCTTAAAAAGAAGCATCAGAGTACCTGTATATTTTGCATTCTCCCTGTTGAACATTGTCTTGTACTTACTCTCATCTTTTCATTTAAAATACAGTATGGGTAAAGCCATTTGAAAGACCAGGAAAACACTTTCCCATGACACATAATTGCCCAGCACCTTGAGATCGACCTTCTCATTCTGGACAAATCTATGTGTATCTGGTAACAGGTGGGGATGACATTCTGGAAGGTGATGTTTAAACCAGCTTTTATTAGCATTGGTCATAGCAATCTCAGTGGATGGCTATATATCTTTTAAGGGGTTATTTGGGGTGTTTTTAAGTCTTCTGATGAAATAGATATTTCTGCATTAACTTTTCTAAACATTTTTAAATTACAGGCTTTTAAATTTGATACATTCTCAAGAAGAGAATTAATAAATCAAAGGACTAACCATATTTATAGCATTAAAACCCATTTGGAAGTTTTGTGTCTCTAATAATGACATCACAGTAATCGTGTCAGCAGCACCCAGGAATATAAACTACAGACTAAATCCTAAAGCTGTTAGAGGGTTTTTTCTCATTTTATTTATGATATGGATATGGGAGTTCCTCATGTTTTCTTTGACTTCCAATATAACATTCTTAATATAGAGTTGTTGTTTTATTAATTGAACAGAGCTAAATCTTTATATTTTGATGAAAGTTTTCTTCTGTGGTAGTGTATCTAAATCTTTGGTGCATTTGACAAAAAGTTGTGTTTCACCAAATACATTGCATAACTAGGATGAAAAGTCAAGGAAATACATTTATACCTGATTTCATTTGTCAAATGCTATGGGAAAATAAGATATAAGAATATAGACCTATGTTCAGCAAGAACAATGGCAATGGGCTTTGATCCTACTTCACGTACTGTCTTTATGGGAACCTAGGCAGTTTGGATGCTAACCTTACTAGACCTGCATGGAGGTGGGTGGTCCTTGGACTTCCCACAGGGCAGGGAACCCTGATCGCTCTTTGGTCTGATGAGGGAGGGGAACTTGATTGGGGCAGGGGGAGGGAAATGGGAGGCGGTGGCGGGGAAGAGACAGAAATCTTTAATAAATAAATAAACGGAAAAATATAGACCAATAAATAATGATTAATTAAAATTGAAACCTATACAAAGTAATAATTTAAGTATGTTAGCATAGGAGCCTGTATGAAATGCCTTAAATTCAAAACACAAGAAATAAAAATAGAAACCTGTTGGCTTATGCACTAAACATCTGGTTCATTTTCTCTACCTGAGAAAAGTCGTTTTTCTGAAATATTGATTTTCTGCTTTCAATTTTTAGGTCTCAAACTCAGGCTGCCACGAGTTACAAAGAGGCATTTGCCATGAAACTGAGACAGTCCCACTACTTTAATATTTCCCCTAACCTTATTTCTCTCATAGGGGCAAAGCTGCTCCTAGTTGCTATATTTGTTGGTCATGATCTGACTGGCTGTCAGTCTCCCCACTCTGTCACTAATTTCAAGGTCTACTGAGCAGTGTTGCTGTGAGGCTTCAGTGGCAGGACAAGTGTGAAATGTTTAGTAGCAGCCTGGGACAATGTAGAATAGGCTTATAGAAACTTGTGGACGCTGATGATTTATAAGAAAATGCTGTCCACTGTTTCTGTCCATCTTTCCTCCATCCTTTCCTTATTTTTTCCTTTCTTCCCTAATTTCCTCTTTTCTGCTTTATTTCACTCCCTTCCTTTCAACTTTCTTCTGTGTTTGATTTTGTTTTGCTTAAACTATTATCAGTGGCCAGAAAGTGTTATTGTAAGAAAATATACAGATGAATTGTTATACCAATGCTAGAAAATTAAATAAGATAAATTTTACATCACTGTACTTTTGAAAAAACAAATATTGCTTGCCAATATCTTTTTACAAGCTCCCTTTAATAATTCCTTTGTGTTCTTCTCGATTATCATCTATTATACTATGAAAAAAGAAAATAAATGAGATGTTTTTCACTTCTTCACTCAGAAACCATCTTACCTATACTTGGTTCTACATAATTTTACACTGTGGGACTGATTCTGGGAAGAGGCTTGGCAGCTTACAAGGGACCAGAATATTTTAAGATTCAGGCACACAGGCAGATAGACTGCTTTATTCCTTCCTGATAGATTAACTGTGTGCCCTTGAAATTGAAGACATTTTGCAAAGTAATCCAGAAGTGACATCATGACAAAACTCATTATATAAGGAGCTGTATGTCAGTGACATTTATTGTTTACTCACAATTGCCGGATAACTGGTAGTGACCATCTTAAGTCACTCATGATATCTACACAAGCTCCATGTTTCCTAACCTTTCACCTGGTCCTTACATTCTTTATTTTCTTCACACATATGTAAAATTGATTGTTAGTGTTTACGTACAGAAAACAAGAAGTGTTCCTCTTCCTGGAACTGAGTTACTCCATGAAATGTGACATTTTCTAGTTTCATTCATTTTCCAAAAATTTTCATAATTCTGTTTTCTTTACAGATCAATTAAATTAATATATATATATATATATATATATACATGACTATGGTGTTGGAGGTTCTTCTGACTATATGTTGCTTTCATTGGTTGAATAAAGAAACTGCCTTGGCCTTTTGATAGGGCAGAACTTAGATAGGTGGGAGGACAGAACTGAATTCTGGGAGGAAGAAGGCTAAGTCAGAATGATGACATGGCTCTCCAGCCAGAGACAAATGCTGATTAGACTCATGCCAGTAAGCCACAGTCAAGTGGCGATACACATCAATGGAGATTGGTTAAACTAATATGTGAGAATTGGCCAAGAAGAGGCTAGATATAATGGGCCAGACAGTAATTTAATTAATACAATTCATGTGTGGTTATTTCAGGGGTTAAGCTAGCTGGGCTGTGGGACATGGCTCGCTCTTCCTCCTACATGCCTACATGTAAATCAGTTTCTTACATTCATCTGTAGAAAATTTAGGGTAATTCTGCTTCCTTCTGTTGTGAAAATAATAACAATAAATAATCATGCTTTTTTATTGAGTAATTATGGTAATAATGAACAGCCTGTGCCAGTTAAGATGCTAGAGTACATGGTTTCAATTTTTGTCATTTAAATTTGTCATTTATAGCCTTTATATTGAGATAAGTACCATCTATGCCTTGCTTCTCTAGGACTTTTTAATGAAGTATTGTTTAACTTTGTTTAATGTCTTTCCACATTTTTTTGAGATGATCATGCAATTTCTATTCTTTTAGTCTGTATTGAATGAAATATGTTGAATTAAACTTGCATTTTTTATATGAAACCATTTTGGTTGTGATGTATTATTTTCTTAATGGGATTATGAATTTCAATTGCAAGCTTTTTATTGAGATTTTAAATTTTTTCTCTTTTCATTTGTGTGTGTGTGTGTGTGTGATGTTATATGGTTGAAGGGTCACAAGTTGATAACAGAATATTGCATGATTCCTTTTCTCTTTATTCTTTTTAAGCTGTATTTGTCATTCAAACCAAGAGCTTTACCCATATGGCTAGACTTGACAGCCAGACTGATCAGGAGATCCTTTTTCTCTAAGTTTCTCTTGAGAGTTATCACTTAGAGAAGGGATTGTGGATGAATTGCCATGTCCGCCCCACCATTTAGTCTGAGATTAACTCTTGGTTTTATTGTGAGAACTGTTGAAATTTTTTGCAACTGTGTTTGTAAGAAAGATTATGGTAAGTTTTTCTTATTATATTGTTGCTCTATTAAAATTTTATTGTGATATAAGGGTTATACTGGCCTTTGTCAAGGGAATTTGATAGTATTCCATCCTATTCATTTATATAGATGAGTGTATGTGTTACTCTTTGCATATTTCTTACACATTTACACATTTCACAGATTCTAACTTTACCATTCATCGAAAGCATTAAATTTACTATTCAAAATTATTGCTTGTCATCAGTCTGTTTGAAGAGTTTATATGTCTGGCTTTGGTTTAGTGGACCCTACGTATTTAGAAATTTATCCGTGAGTATGTAACTTGTTGGAATATAAGCTCTTTGAATATTTTCTAGTCATCCCCAAGACTTAAATGGAGTCTGAACATCAACAGACATTCAAGGAAGACATCTGGGAAGCCCCAAGGAAATAAATATACTGTTTTCATGTGGTTTAATGGTGTATTTCACCAAGTCATTAACAACAGTACTACAGGAAGAATAAAAGTAAACTCATTGGGAGCGACTATCAGTTTATATATGATAACAGAAATGGAGAGACATAAGGCAGCCTGCTATTACAGAATCTGCAAACAACTCTTCCAGTAATTGATAGATGGAGTAGGAAAACAATAAAAAGGGGATTGCAGTTGTTTGTAAATATATATCACTATTATTCATCCATATATTTGCAGAATTTTATGTGACATTTAGAATATAAGGTAAAAGGGTTGGGAATATAGTTCAGTAACAAAGCACTTGGCTAGTGTGTTCCTAGACTGTAAGGTATGGTAATCAAAGAAAGGCAGAATACTTAAATTACTTTTTGCTTTATTTCTCAAGACAATGTGTTATAATGATGATAAAAATCACAAAGCAGCAATTTATTCATTGTGCTTAGAACTAAAAATGTCATTGTTAAAAATATGAAAATAAAGTCGAAGCATGATAACATAAGTCTGTATTCCAAGTAATCAGCATAGGATTGAAAGGAACAGAAGGCCAGTTTAGGTGACATAGTTTTGTACTAGCCTAGAATCACACAAAAAGAAATGTAAGAACAATGTTCAAATAATGACAAGTTTATTTAAATTCAATAGATGCTTATTTAACGGTCTTAAAAATTTGTATGGGTATTAGAAACTCTGAGTAATCTGAAAATGGATGAAGAAGGTTTCCTAGTAGCACTAAGTTAGGTGGGTAGAGAGAAACTCACGTGCACTTTTGTATACTTTGGGACTATATATCAGGCTTTCTTTTTTCTTATTTTTATTGAGCTATATATTTTTATTCCTTCCTCTCCTTTCCTTCCTCCTCCTCTTATACCCTCTCCCATAATCCCTATGCTCCCAATTTACTCAGGAGATCTAGTCTTTTTCTACTTTCCATGTAGATCAGGGCTTCCTATACCTTTGCTGCTCACAATCCTCTTTGCTCCAGGAATGTTTAAGTTGTAATGGAATAGTCATAAGAAGCAAACGTTTACCAGTAATATAATAAATATGTTGATTTTAGACAGATTTTGGTATATGCAATTAACAATTTATTGAAGATGGGAGCAAAGCTGTATGCAAATAAGCTGGATGTGAATATTTATTTTAAAATAAATAATTAAATATAAGCTGAATATACATTAATGTAGGCCATATAACATTCATAATGCTTTCAGAATTCATTAGTATTTTGACTTTATGCTTGTCAAATTTAAGAAAGATATATTTTAACAAATACAATAAAAAATGTCGGTCCAAAACAGAAACTGAAGGGCCTGTCTAAATTTACTTCAAGACTGTTCAAGAATCACAAGTCATAGATTGAAATAGCAGATTTTAAAATCCATATTTTAACATACTTACAAGCCCAAGGTATGCGGATTTGCTAATGGAAACATTTAGCTGAGGTCTATTGTGTGTACTTAAGTTACATGGCCCCACTTGGGATTAGATAAGTTAAAAGGGTTTCATCCCTGAAACAAAGCTATTTCCTTTCTCTTACCATTAATGCCTGTGGCTCTGTGGCTCTTCCTCTGGGGGTGGCAGCTCATGAAAATGTCTCCATCTGTGTTTTAGGATAAATTGGTATTGTCATTATCCTGGCCTTGTTTAGACAACCACTGACTATGGATTACCGAGCACAATTAATACATATACCACGTAACTCTTATATATAAAAGGATCAAGGAACATTGGTTAAGACAAGGTAAAAATATTGGAGGATCCAGAGGGTTAGGTTACCTCTTATATATGTATGTAAACTACATTTATGAAATATCAGTAGTATAGTTTCATATAGCTTTAATTTTTTTTCTCCTTTTTTGTTTTGTTTTTTTTTTTTTTTTTTTTGAGACAGGTTTCTCTGTGTAGCTTTGGAGTCTATGGTGGAACTTGCTCTGCAGATCAGGCTGACCTTGAACCCACAGAGACCCACCTGCCTCTGTCTCTCTAGTGTTGGGATTAAAGGCATTTGACACCATAGCCCAGCAAAATTTTTCCTTTTATTTAAATATTTTTCATAAAATATGTTTGATCACATTTTTGCCTTCTCAACTCCCCACTCACTCCCTACCAGTCAACTTGATTCTTTCTCTATCTCTCTCTCTTAAAATAAGCAAGCAAACAAAAACAAAACTTAGAACAAATAAGAACAAAAAAACCTAGTAAGATAAAAAAAAGAAAACAAAACAAAACCAAATAACACTTCCTATGTAACAACAAAGGAGTGTGTTTTGTGTTGACTATTATGTTTTTCTAAACAAGTTATTTTGATTACTTGGGATCTTAAGATCATTATTAATTCTCTCTGCCTCTCCCACCCCTCTCTTCTCTCTCTGGGTGTGTGTCTTTGTGTTTCTGTGTATGGGTGTGTCTGTCATGTTTCTTCTGTCTTTTTTCCTTTCACTATCCCCAAATATCTGGAAATTTTAAAATATTTGATATTTCCCATTGGTAACACATTTGATATTTTAACTTATTTGATATATTCCCCCCTTGTATGTATCCTCTTGTATGTATCTTGTCCTGTAGTAGGCCAGAGATCAATTCTAGCAGGCTCTCCTTTGAATTTTTTCTGGGTTTTGTTTTGACTGAAATTCTGAATGTCTTTTTTATTTTACCCTTTTACTGAAAATGAAATCTTTTCTCATAAATTATATCCGGATGAAGGTTCTCCTCCTTCTTCTCCTCCTATCATCTCCTCCCCTTCAGATCTACTATCATTCTGCCTCTCATTAGATACATACAGTCTTCAAAAAGATAACAACCAAACATGACAAAATAAAAATAATTAAATAAGGCAAAAAACATAATAGTGACAATGGAGAAGGCAACCTAAGAGAAGAAAAACAACCCCAACAGCAGGTCCTGGAGACCTACTCATTATACTCATGAGTTCCATAAAAATACTATTCTAAAAGCTATCTATAATATATAATCTGTAGACAGAGGACTTGGTGCTAAGCTGGGCATGCCTGTGCTTGCTGCTTCCCTCTCTGTGAGTTCATGTGAGCTTTGCTCAGCTGATCTAGGAGTCTATGTTCTCCTGTTGTCCTACATCCCCTCTGACTCTTACATTCTTTCTGCACACTTTTTCACTGGGCTCCCTAAGCTCTTTGAGGAAGAATTAGATAGGGATATCCCATTATTACACTTTATCCAGCAATATTCAGCTGTGGGTCTCTGCATCTCTTACGATCTGCTGCCAGAAGATGCCTCTCTGATGATGATTGAACAAATCACTGATGTATGTCTATAAAGGAAATCAATAGAAGACATTTTAATGATACTGTTTTTATAGACCAGTGTTTGGTTTTACCCTAGGTCGCTGGGCTGTCTAGTCTGTTTCTTTGTTACCCTAGCAGTGTCATGCATGGGTTCTACCTCATGAAATGGGCCTTAACTCAAATCAGACAAGTTATGTGCTGCCATTGCTCCAATATTTTGCAGTAGGGTGGATTGTATAGATCAAAGGGTTTGTGGCTGGCTTGGTGAACACAATAACATAGAATATAGAAATGAAGACATCACTTGGACACAGCTCAACTCCACCATGCTTAGTTCTGTTTTCCTAAAAGGGGCCCTGCTTTCACTTCATGGAGAGAAGGCTGGATTTTTGGTGCCATTGAAAGAAAATATGGAAACATACTTCAGTGGGAACATTCTAAATTGTATAATGATACTAATGAAGTCTCCTAATAATGGGAAAGATGGAGTCTCAACTGGCCATCTCTTGTCATCAAGCAAGGCTTCTACTAGTGGGACTGGGTTGCAGTCAATAAATTGTTGGCCAGTGCGGGTCTCATGAAAATTTCCAAACAATTCACGCTGTTGCTAAGACAATGGGCTGTCCTCTTTTGAATCTGAATGAAGGCATCTGATCACTTTTCTTGTGGCTTCAATTCTGTGTCAACAATGAAGTAACAAAAATGGAGTATTGTAATAGAATGCAGGACCTTGGTTCTCTCAAACTTACACCCATGTCTTGACATTCTAATGCATTGGTCCTTTTCTGGGCAGTCAATTTTGTGAATACTGAGATGTCACATGAATATATCATAAAATTATCCTGGAAATTCCAGTCATCTTAAGATACTTTACTTAAAGATTGAGCCATAACTTGTTTTTTTATGTTCGTAGCAGAAAGCATAAAAGAATTCCAAACATGTCTGCTCAATACAGTTTAGATTAAAATAATCTACAATTTGAAGTAATTTTATTTTAGCTAGATCAGCTCACTAACTACCGCATTTCAATGAGAGTTTGTAGATTTTGTGACAAACGGTTTGTTCATAAGTTCTCTACCCAATGAGGTAGGGCAGAGTGAGAAGAAAGTTTGACTGGATCGATGTTCCCTTTACATCATGTGTGAGCAACAGCTAACTTGATCATTTCTAAACATGGACCTGTCTATTAACACTGCTCTTTCAGCTTCCAGTCGGCAGAAAGTTTCTCTTTCACGTGTTCCTTTTCTTATTTATTTTTACCGTAGTGAATATTGTCTAAAGTACACTGACTCTGCAAATGTAAGAAATAATTGATATACACAGGTTGCAGTAAAACTTTAGGAATATGTTGCTTAAAAGTTTAGAATAGTCTCCTTTTTCTCTAGCTCATCTAATAAATTCCATTTTGAAAACTAACGTCTGTGTTCAAAATATGTTTGTCTCTAATTTAAGTAATATATATTTCTCATTTTGAAATTATGATGCCAGGAAAAATAAGATGAAAACATGCCACTACATCACTTAGTGTGATATCCCAAGATATTTATGTAATTTTTCAAATAACATGTTATTTCACTATCTAAATGTAATGCTTTAATAGAATTTACTATAAATTTATTTGAACTTGTGGAGTATTTTGCTCAGAGTAAAAGACCTACAAGATTCTCCAAAATAGTCAGTATTTGATAATACACCAAGTATAGTTCAACAAAATGGCCTCTTTTTATATACAATCTGAAAATGGACAACATTAAAGGGTTGGAATTCATTTCCTTCATAAATAATTGTCTGACCTAATAAGCATACCTAATGAATTAATAGCATTTAATATAACATAGGAAATTTTATTATTGTATTTGATTATACTATGACTTTTATTAAACAAATCTGAAGATTTGCAATTTTAGACATAAGATTTATATTTAAATATTTACGAATTTTGTTCATTTTTAACTAATTCCAGTTCACTTTTCAGAGCTAAAGGAAGACCAAGACAGAAAAAGGAAAATAAATTAAGTTTTATAAAGATTAAAATTAAGATGCCCTTCAACTTGTTAAAGAGCTCATTTTTCCTTTTCTTAAAAAGGAACATTTGAATAAAACATATAAATATTAAAAAGGCAATTATAGTTTGTTACCAGGACAACAGAAATTGAACCACATGATAAAGTAATGAGAATAATTTACAGCTCAGTGGGACAACCATGGATACAATAATCTAATGGAAGAACCACATTTATTTAAAATGAAAATATCTTATCCTATCTAGGTTCATCTTTAATTTCAACATTTGTATATGCGATGATAGAATAAAATCCTGTGCATCTTTATTTCAAAGATATTTCAGTAATTCAGGAACAATTAGGAAATAGCTACTTTACTGCACAGAGTGTCTCCTTGATAGAGTCCTAATTCAATTTTGAGAAGGATGAAAATGCTTTTTTCCCTCTAGAAATGGTTCAGTGTTTTCTAACAAGTGATGGATCAATGTAGAATTTCTAGATTGCAGATAGTTGAAGCAATTTCTAAAAGTCAACTTCTCTGCTTGCAAGCATACTGCCTAGACATACAAATATATTTATTTCCCTAATTTGATTTCTAGAAATTGGAAAATATTTTCAATCTACATTTTCAGGTATATTAAAAATAGTTTAATGTACTGTCTCCTGTGATAATAGCGAATAAATATTTTGAATGAAAATCCAGTAGTCTTGGACAAGTTAGTCCCTTATAATTAATGATCAGTTGAATATGCTGACTAAACTGATAGTAACAATGTCATTATTTGTGTTTTTTATCTATGTAACTATGAAAGTCTACATTGACTAATATTTTATGAAATTTTCCTACAATTGTATGGCAGAATTTGACATGGTCAGATATTGCTAACTAGTCATAGCCTTAAGAGGAAAAACCTTATTGTTCTTCACTGGGTTAATTTATCCAAATCTGAAAATGTGTATTAGGATCAGGAAGGAAGGTAGTCAGCATGCTTCTATTCATGTCTTTGATTCGAAATGAATGGATGCACAATTTTTAAGGCATCTTGATTCTATGACTAAGGGAGAGAGCCAGAGACAAATAGGGTTCACAAGTCGGACACAGATGAGGATTGGCATACAGAAAGATTTTTATTTTAGTAATGACGCATGTCAGATTGTCTTGGCTCATTTCTGAGTCCCTGCAGAGAAAACAGGAGGTAAAATGAAAAGCTCTTAAAGACCTCAGTTTACAAAAAATAGTAAAATAATACAATTAGAAAGAAATAATAGAGTCCATTAGCCTAGCTCAGTGCGAACATCTATGAAAGTGCGCTTTCAATGTTGCAGAAGGAAGAGAAGGCGATGTGTAAGAACAGATTGTTTGAAAATCTTGCCATCATTTTTAACAGTGACAGAGGACACTAATGTAGTACAGGTGACAGGACATGGTAGTGTCAGAAGAAAATATACACTATGAGCTTTAAAGAGAACAGATCAAACGCTGCAGACCTATCTGAAGCAGAGAAGAAAGGCTTAAACAACAAGAGCTTCGTGTTTAAAATGGAGCCTCCCAACGTTACACGTTAGCTGCATATTCAGTAAATAATGAGTAGGAGAAAGAATTGTGAGAGAATTTTGAGTATTTTCAGGGAACTTTCTTCTGCCACATTCCAAGGCTTGATCAAGTTTAATTATTACTATAAATAACCATCACTAGTTGGAATGAGTGACGGCAATATATGTTTTCATATTCAGTCCTCATTATCACACCTGTAGCAATATGGATGTGTAATATTATATTCCCCTGTGAAGCCAAAAGGTCAGGTCATCTAGTATGATTCTGAGGTATGTTGTTCTCTCATATTATATAACCATACACAAATTTAGAAGAAATTACAACATCAATTCCAAGATCAAAATTTACCATTACACATGAATATGTAGGCAATGTATACAGAAGAAAACCCTTTCATTTTCTGAAGAAATACTTGTATTTTCTTCTTTTTATACTTTCTCATCAAAATGTAAAGTGTTAGCATGGCTGACACAATCCTTGATGACCTCAAGATACTCTAGGGTTCTTGTGTGATTTGACTTTCCTGAACAAAAACCAGTGGAAAAAATACAAAACAAATCAACAAGCACGCCCTGACGCTGACAGCAGCTTGCTGGTCTGCCTACCCTTAGGAGGCTGTCATGTCCCTCCTTTGTCAGTTTCTAAACATCACTGCTAAATGGAAAGCAGAGAAAATTCATTCAGTTCACTTAGGAAAACCTTGAACTTCAGGTCACCTAAACTAAATCTGTTTAAATCTCAGAAGCAATGAGAGAGCAAACATAAAATTACAGAAAATTCTAATGCTATTTTCGTCCCAGGGAGTTTGGAATTACATTATGTGGGGAATATAATTAACTCCACTGAATTCTCTCTTAAGTAGCATGTTAGAAGTGAAAGGCTTATTATTAGCACAAATGGAAAAAAAAAGTTTGAGCCTGAAATAAAGTATCTGTAACTTAGCCATCAATGACCAGTGACTCTGAAATTATCTTGCAAGGGGATGACAGATAGTTAAAAACTAAAGGAGGTGATGAAAAGTATAATTAAAACCATGAACTATGAGTAAAAGGCATGCAAACTGCACAGCCATTTAGGACTTGGGTGAAAGAAAACAGGACAGTTATATCAAGGTAAATAAAAAATTGCTCCTGTTTTCTTGCATGGCTCAGGATAGATAGAGCTAAGAAAGTTTCCTTCGAAGATTCAGAGAGTTTTCATACTCCTTTGAATCTGTTCTAATTTGTTGGTAAATTTCTAGTAAGGATTTAAACTTCATAAATTTCTCTTTCAACATTTTAGGTTGTTGCCGAACCTTTCCCCGCAGAGATAAATAAGGGAGGGCCTTGGACTTCCCACGGGGCAGGGTACCCTGCCCTCTCTTAAGGCTAGAGTGGGAGGGAGGAGGGTAAGTGGGAAAACGGGAAGGGAATGGGAGGAGGGGAGGAAGTAGAAATTTTTGAATGGAAAAATAAAAAAATAAAATTATTGAATACAAACAAAATAAAATTATTGAAAAGAGATTTAAGAGTCTTGCCCCTCTGAGAAGAAAGACAAGTTGGAAGCTACTTGTGGTGTAAAATAGAGAAAAATGGTTTTGTTTGTGTTTTTACTGTTGTTTCAATACTTAATAGGGTCACATCACTCCATCTGTTAGGATCTCAGTTTCTTGTATTCAAAGTTTCTAAGACTAAAGATAGCTTAAATAAATTCAGATAAGAAAATGTATGACAATCAATTTAAGAACTGTAGGAATGTACAGTAAAGGCTTGTCATATCTGAAATGAACTGCCAAAGGTATACACTAGGATTAGTGGTTCCAAATCATATGGAGAGAAAGTTGCTGTGGAAACATACATATCTATACTTATCAAAACTCCAAGAAAGTCCAGCAATAGTCAGTGTCTTAATATCTCACCATTTAAAAAGTATTTTAAAGCATGAATTTTTATCTTAGTCTTCTTAAGAACTGCACCAATTTCATACTAAAGAATCACATTTTGGGAGTTATTCTGGTTTCTTTTCAATGATAATCTTTCTATCCTATTATGAAGGAGTTGAAAAGAAATATTTAAGCTAGGGATGGCAGACATTCAAAGGGAAAGCATACGTGTTTCTTTGAATAAAATGACATGAACAATTTGGTAACATTTCTTGGAATTTCCATCAGACTCGGTGTCATAATTTACAAAGTAACTCACTAGCTAAGTTATCTTTTAAATTATATCATATTCAGGACATGTAATTAAGTTGTCACTGTTAAAAAGCCACCAATGTAATCTGCAGATATACTTTGTTTGGTCTATTCTGTATATTTTCATTTAAAAATAAACAGTATTTCTGATTTACATTAAACATTGCTGGACAGTCAACACTGAATACCTAAGGGATCCTTCATGTGTTTGTAGTCTTGTTTATGGTTACCACATGAAAAGAAACTATGTTGGCACACACCTTTAGTCCCAGTTGTTCAGAAGACTGGGTTAAGCCGTGTGTCTGAGGCCAGGGTGTTTAGCACACCCAGTGCAACAGAGGATGATAATACCTTTGGATAATCACACAAATGCACAAACAAATAAAAAAAGACAAATTCAAGGAATACACTCTGGACATATACTTGCCTATCTATGCAATTTGAAATATGTTTCAAATTCTGTTCTCCAATTTATTATACACAATTTAATGAAAATTTCCTATATAATAACATAAATTCTTGACTAATCCAAACTCATTTTAGGGCATGTAAGTTTGAATGTAAGTCAACTTTTTCCTATTCTATCCACTTTCATAGCATCTGCCTATCCCATATCATCTCTCAGGTCTTTGACCAATACGAAAGAACTTCTAGATCGTGATAAAATTTCAATAGTTTTAAAAATATTATTAAAATGTGCATTAAAAACAATAACCATCCCCTATTTTCTGAGTGTGATTTTGTGTTCATTTAAACTCAATAAATTTGACAATCAAGATTGACTACTATATCTCTACCTATTGCAAATCTGACGTCCAAACATATCCCTTTAAGCCATAGATTTCTATCACTGAGTTCCAATGTCCCATTAGAATCCTTAAATACAAATAGATTTAATTTATCTCTATCACCAAGTTTTAAGTGTATCTACATTGATAGCAGGCAAAAAGCTTGTTTTGACTCTCAAGGCAATTCTTTACCTGTGAGCTCATGTTATGTACTTTCTATATAAAGTGACAAGGAGTAAACCTTCCATTTCAAAAGTGAGAAATTGAGGCACATCAAGAGAAGGGTTGGATCAAAGCAAGGCCAAAGCCCAGCATGGTAAACACCAAATTGTATCACTGCATACCAGGCATTGGGACTGCAATAGAATCATTGGAACTCCAAAGGACTTGTCACTCCACCATTTCAGTTCTTTCATCCTGCATACAGCACAAACCATCTCTTTTGTGGGCCAACTCAGCTCTGTGACTACAACATTCAATGGCAGCTATCCCCTAGTCCTGAAATCCCCAATATCCTGTGATCCCTATTTCAGCTTAGCTCCCCCTTCCCATTTTCACGCACCATCCCCACAAGTCTTTGTAAGGAATAAATTCAGATCCCGACTGTATAGCTTCAGGAGTCTTGTATATAGTATGCCTATAAAACTAGAACTACATGGAAAACAGCTGCAAGCTTCTGCTGCTATTTCGTGTCACAGACTTGCTTCCTTAGATCTAGCTTGCATCAGCCTCTGTGTGCTTTATAGGGAAACAGTGTCCTATGGCTCTTGAGAAGCAGGGAATCTCTTCAGTGGCAATTTCAGTTTAGGCTTTATTTTCAAATGAGTTTCAATTTTCAAATGTTGGGACCTTCTGAAAAGAAGATAAAGCCTTTTATAAAGGGTGACATTTCAGTGCAGTTAACCAACTTACTCTTCATTTCTGTTCATTTTTGGACAATTACAGACACATTTTAGTACCTTTCTTTTCTGAAACTTTAAAACTTACTCAAACTCCTTTCTACCTAAACTTCACATTTTTTATCACAATAAACTTACCATAAT
The DNA here is from genome assembly GCA_902806775.1 of Microtus agrestis. NCBI lineage: Eukaryota > Metazoa > Chordata > Mammalia > Rodentia > Cricetidae > Microtus > Microtus agrestis. Next base: position 262,826 of record CADCXT010000045.1, on the reverse strand, counting down.
CATAGACCTTAATAATGAAAGTTACCAGTAGCTATATTCTAGTCTGGATACAATACTATTTGGAATTTGTCCGCCATTCAAATTTCTTCTCTATTTCTAAATTAAGATTTCTTCTGTTCATAGGACAGGGGCAAAATTAAGCAAGATTCTGTCCAATAAAATAAGCTGAGTAGCCTCTCAGCTTGTTCTTCTGACATCTAAAACCTAGAACTCCACTGTTCACATTTCTTTTTGTTTTGTTTTGTTTTCCCGAGACAGGGTTTCTCTGTAGACTTGGAGCCTGTCCTGGAACTAGCTCTTGTAGACCAGGCTGGTCTCAAACTCACAGTGATCCACCTTCCTCTTCTTCCCAAGTGCTTGGATTAAAGGCATGTGCCACCACTGTCCGGCCATTTCTTTAACTAAAATGGACCGTTATGCTCTGCTAGCAGATTGTATGCTTCGTTTAGCCCACAGCTCGAAACATTTCCACATTTACCCTGTGAACCAAATATAAATCTACAAATTACAAGCTCGGATTTCTTATAGAATAGACTCTACCCTCTTATTCTGGTTTCCTTTCTATTTCTGTTATAAGGACAAAGAAACTCATGTTACCTTGTAGAACCTAAAAACATTCGTCCATGGCTGAAGTGTGATACCTCCCACAAATCACAAATAAAACACATACACACATATGTGCATACAACACACACACACACACACACACACACACACACACACCATACACACTCCCCTAACATTGAAAAGTTAGAGCTGAAAAGGAAATGAGGATATCAATGTTTAAAGGTCTAGCATTATATTTTATTCACAAAGAAATTATGACAAAAAATTAGAATGAAAAGGGTATTACAGGATCTAACAATGAACAGTACGATAATCTGAAACAGAACTTGAAAGTCATGGTGCCAGTATCAAGAAACATCCCAGTGATAATGTCGCTAATACCAAGCAAAGCAGTTGGAATGGAGAGTGTTATGCAGAGAGGACAGGTGCAACAGTTAAAATATCCTCTTCTGCAATGTTGCAATGTATGTGCCCTTATCAAAATATCTCACTCAACTATAGAGAAAGGGGATTGTCTTGATGAAGAATGTTTTTCTCCTCAAGAGTTAAAAATAATTAAATTAGAGAAAATCATTTCAAATTAAGTTACATACATGATTTCATACCCGTGACATAAATAAATATCAAATTAACCAGTCAAAAATATTTATCATTATATCATTAATTATATTACAGAGATGAAATATAGAAAAGAATGTCAAATAAGCTAAATTTCCTTGTGTCTCTTAGCAACATCAATATCACAATTTTCAGTGCAGTGCAGAGGCTAATTCACACACTAAACTTACAATTATAAAAAAAAATCATTTCAATATTGAGTATTTTTCAAATGTTGGCAGTGTTTAACATTACTCTGTGTGGGAGTAAATATTCTGTGTTCACATGTATCAGTAAATTAATGAATTTAATAAGATCTGAGACATACAATTACTTAATGGACAGTGGAGCAGCATTAGGTTTGACCAATTAATGAAGCACTACACTAACCTTAATGAGATTCAGAATAATATTCATTCCCATCAGAATATGATGACCCACTGTCATCCACAAAGCTAGAATATTTAGTTTATTATTATCTACAAATGAGGAAACGTATTTCTTGACTTTTCAAATCTTTGAGCAATCAGTTTCTTAAACATTTATTGAACGTCTCCTGAATTTTCTGGGTGAGTTAAGGGTAAGAAAAAAAGCTAAAATGTATTCACTTATTTTAAAACACACAGTTTATAAAGCAATTGAAAATAACTTGGCATGATCATAAAGGAACTTGGCTAAAAATATTTTCCTGAACCCAAAGCTTTTGACAAGGTCCAACTGTAATAAAACTTTGCCCACATTTAACTATGAGTTGGCAAAATAGCCAAAGAATTATTAGAGAAAAATACATACAAATGAATTTGAAACAGACATACTTTACAAATGAGTTTAAAGTTGAGCTTAAATGTCTATTCCATAAATTGTAAACTTTCCTATGAATAGCCTTCTCCCATTGATTTTATCAGAGGTGATTCCATATAGCTATTACTTTATTTTTATTCTAGGACTGTGATGTAGAATCTAAAAATAGTACTGAATATCTTTCACCTTCTGATGGGAGCATGATATGTGCATACACACATTTATAAACATGCAAAAGAAAAACATTTTCTCATATCAAAAATGTAAAAACGACCCTCTGTATTTATCCTTTGGAATATTATCTCACTTGAATATTCCATTTTTTGTGTGTGTGCATGCAGTTTGATTTGGGGATGAAGGAGCATATATTTAAAAATGTATTCCAATTAGGCTGTCAGATAAAATTTGGAAGCTACCTTTAAATTTAATTACAGAGCACATCAAATAATCTATTTGGCCATGCTTTTTAAAATATTTGAGATATACTTACATGAAAGTAAAAGACATCTGAAAGACAACTGACTGAATTTCTTTATTTAGTTCTAAATTTGAAAACCCTTATCAAAATATATTTTAATAAATGAATTTTAAAAGAGAAATATTTTGTCAAATAGACAGTTTTCCATTGCCTACTGTGTAGCCATATTCTTAATTTCTATAATGCCAAGGAACATTTTGCCCCAATATTTAGCTACCATGTAAGAAACTCATTGTCTCCCTGTGAATCTCTGCATCTGCTTCCATCAGTAGTTGAATGAAGTTTCAATGGTGAAAATTAAGGTAGTCATCAATCTGATTACAGAGGAAGGCCAGTACAGGCATCCTTTCCACTATTGCTTAGGGCATTAACTGGGGTCATCCTCATGGATTCCTAGAATTTCACTAGATCCAGGTTTTCAGCCAACCCCATAATGGCTCTGTCAATCAAGATATCTCTTTCCTTGTTCTCCCTCTCTCTCCTTCTCCCATCTCTATCATCTTGTTCTCTCATTTTCTCCTCCTGCCCCTCTCTTTCTCCCCTCCTCCTTTCTTTCTACCCTCCCTTCTCTCCCACTTCCATACTCCCAATTTTCTCAAGAGATCTTGTCTATTTCCCCTTCCCAGGGGTATCCATGTATGTTTCTCTTAGGGTTCTCCTTGTTGCCTAGTTTATCTGGGAAGATGTCTCTTTCCTTTCTCTCCCTTTTTGTCCTTCCTCCATGTAGATGGAGAATGCTTATTCATTTCCCAGCCAACAAGATAAGAATATTCACACAAAAGCTATATTAGTTACAACACTGTTTGGGTGAAGGCTGAGGCATAGCTAGCTGTTACATCTTAAATTAACCTGTTTCTATTTTTCTGAGTATTGCCATGAGGCTGTGGCCTACCAGGAAGATTCAGGTGTCTTTCTCCTTCAGAAGCTACACGGCATATCTTTGACTCTGCCTAATCTCTATAGCTCTGTTTGGATTTCCTGCCTGGCTTTATTATGCTTTATTTTGACATAGGCCAAAGCATATTCTTTATTAACTAATGGTAACAAAACATACTGACAGTAAACAGCAAGGAATCCCACATCACCCTCATCTCAGCCAACCTGTTCCCTATTGATCTCCCACTTTTCCCTTCAATGTTCCCATGGAGGAGCTATGATATGAGCAAAGGGGTCAAGACCATGATAGGAGTACCCACTAAAACAGCTGATCTGAGCTAATGGGAGCTCACTGACTCTGGACTAACAGCAAGGTAACCAGCATAGGACCAAACTAGGCCTTCTGAAAGTGTAACACTTGTATGTATGGCTGATACTGTCTATAGTGCCACTGGCAATGGGACAAGATTTATCCAATTTGGTGGAACTTGGTTTTTTTGGAGCTCATTCTCTTTGGAAGGATACCTTGCTCAGCCTAGATACAGTAGCGGGGGGCTAGGTTCTGCCTCAAAATGATGTGCTAAACTTTGTTGACTCCCCAATGGGAAGTCTTAGGCAGATCTCTGTGAATTTGGCCAACCTAGTCTACAAGAACTAGTTCCAGGACAGGTTCCAAAGCTACAAAGAAACACTGTCTCAAGAAAAGAAAGACTTTAAAAAATTAATTAATTAATTATTTCAAAAAAACTACTGTTTACAGAATATGTGTCAGCTAAAGGACATTTACTATAAAAATAGTATTTATTTTAGAAAGTGCAAGGTGCTGGAAATTAAAATGCTGCAATCATATTAAGCACATACATAATTTCAATACTTTATCCCTTTGAAAAAGATGCAAGATTACTTCAAAAGCATAGTTACAACCTCAAAATCCTTATAGGTTTTGACTCCAATAACATGTAACTAGAATGAAGTGTGAGATAAGCAACAGCAATACTATCTCTTCTATTCTCCCAAGATTGTTTATGATGCCCAGTACAGCACTCAAACATTGTCAGAAAGGGGCAGAGAAGGGGCAGTAAAGAGGGCAGCTCAGGTATAAGGGAAATGATAGAGCAAGGAAAGTTAAAAGAAAAAATGCCTCAAGATAGGCTGGTATTTTGTTAAATCTAAAAGTATAATATTTCAGTTGATTTGTTTGATTACATTCTTAAGAAATAAATAAGAGAAATTCAAAGACTTCCATAGACACAAACTAGATTTGCTACTGTTTCCAATGCTCTTCATGGAGATGACCATTTTAACTAAGAATATTCATTAAAACAATAAAAATAATTCACCGAATTTCCAGTTAAGGAATTTTCTTAAAAGCAGGTTGTAAGAATAACTATTTTAACAGAAACAGATATGCTTGTAAAAGTGTTCGGGGAATAAATATCATGAGGATTTTAAAAGTGCAATTTCTCAGTTTTTCAAAAGGAAAGATCACTGAATAAATATCTTTGTGAAATATTCATTGAAGGTTATTAAATACAATGTATCAGTGTTTGCTTTTATACAGATAACTAGAATTAAAATGTTGCTGTTAGTATCAAGTGAAAGATCATTACAATAGCTGGTGAGATACAAAGTTTCACTATTAGTGAACTTTTTCATTAGGTGAAGGAGGTCTAAATATTTAGCTTCCTTTTTCAGAAGTACTAATCAAGCAATATGTCAAAAACACGAAAGGGATTTATATACCAAATGAATTTTTAATCAACATAAAAAAAACTTTCAGGAAACTAGATATGGAAGAACTTACAATGTTTGGTAGATGTTAAGTTGGGAGTAAAGCCCCAGCCCCTGGCATCCACCCCAGCCAATATGGCCTGGGCCTGGTAGTTGTATTGGTCTGGACTCCAAATCCCAGCATGCCATGTCAGAACCACTCCCACAGGGTATTTAAGTTATCTCCCAGAGGAGAAACATGTGGTTTTCAGGTCTGCATGGGCTCCCTGTTATCCTGTCTCCCTATCATGCACTTGGCCACCTGAGAGCATCACTCTTAATAAAACGATGGGTATTTTGATTTGGTTTGATTTGACCTAATTGGATTTTTTGCTCTGGCGGAGCTACCCTTTTCTTATTATTTTTACTTAACACTTGTTAGAATTATATCCAGTACAGAGATTTCTGCTGTTCCTGTTTGTGTTTGAAAACACCCTTAGCTACCTCTGAAATAAGACTACCATTGAGATCTTTCTAAGTGTGTAGAATTTTGCATCAATTTTATATAAAACATGGTATAGGCCCCAAACTTGTTTATTTTCTCTAAGATAATATATATTTCAGTTCCTTTAGTATTTCTTTTTATTACCTTCATGCCTTTGTTTTCCCTTACTACTGCTGACTTCAAGGGAAGAGCTCCCGTTTTTCTTCGGTGGTAGCTGACTTTGCCATTCAACTTTTTGCAATACTGTCTCATCCTAGTTCAATTATGTAATCAGTCAATGGTGATAATTTATTCTTCGATACAGTTTTTTCAAAGATGTACTGATTTGTTTTATTCATGTGTATATGTGAATGTTTGTGTGTGCACATGTGCACATGAGTGTTTATGAAATCAGAGCTCTAATTATATGGCAGTGTCTAATGTGGGTGCTGAGAAAAAAACTGAGGTCCTCTGAAAGATCAGTTTCTTCCCCTAAGCATTGAACCATGCCTTTGGTCACCTCAATATGATTTTTCCTTTTACTGAACATAATTTTTTCCTCATTTGATATGATCTGAATACATATTCCACTTCCTGTAGTCTTTCCAGGTTCTCCCAACATCCTATTCCATCCAGATCCACTCCCTTTCAGCCTCTCATTAGAAAAAAAAAGGGGGAGGGGGTTCTAGGAGGTAGCAACAAAACATAACCAAATAGAACACAGTGAAAGAAAGCAAAAACCATCACATTAAAGTTGAACAAGTCAAACCAAAAGAAAAATAAGAGCCTGTTTACTTATTTTTATTTATTAATATATAATTATATCAATCTCCTATTTTCCCTTCCTTCAATCTTTCTCATGTCCCTTACTTCTCATGTCCCTTACTTCTTTTTAAACTTATTGCCTCATTTTCTTTCATTTTTATTGTCGCACCACACATACACACAGTTCTAAAAATTCTCTTCTCTTCATTTTGGCCAGTTTTAGTTTTCTGTCATTGTCTATACCTCTTGCACACAGAAGTTTCTTTGGTGATGGATAAGATCATATTTGTGGGTATACGTATTATATTTTAAATGACATTAGGAATTATGCTGGCTTACTAGTGTGGCTATAGTGGGTTCTTCCTTTTATTAGCAGAATTTTTAACAGCAATATCTATTAAGATTCAAAACTGTTAGTGAATGCCTCTGTTTTATTCCAGATAGGTAGGGAAATCATTCAGGTTGTACCACTGTGAATTTTATTCATCCGTGTCAAAAAAAATATTCTCCATCTTTCTATTTTTGTCTTTCTGTTTTCTTCCTGCTAATCCTTCCATACCCACTCTTCTTAAGCATCATCTACAACAGTGTCTTTCTTTGAGATTTATCATATTGTTTGTGGCTCTTCATTTGGATATTAGAGCAATACATATCAGCGGGATTGGAACTTTTCTTCATCTTTGACACATGTCGATGACATGAGATTGAATATGTGGAGTAATCCTTTTCATTTGGGTGTATTAATTATAGTTCCATCAACCTAGTTTCATAATGCAATCTTTTGCCAAAATATTGGTATAATATTACTTAAAATGAGAGACAATTATTATATTAGTTTCATCTATAAAATCTAGTGATTAAATTTAAAATATACAAAAGAAATGAAACTTTAAATAAGAATATCATACACTAATCAGTATTTATTTTTAAATGATGTTGCTACCTGAGATGCAACAGCTGTGCTGTCTTCTTCACCATCATTAATTTAATTTTAGAAAGTTGATACTGTCAGAGACACTAAACTCTGCTGTTCTTCCTACTGCTTCTCATTGATTTATGTATATTAAGTTCAGTTGCATTATTTTTATTTTTTTACTGGTTTTCAGATTTGATGTTATAATCATCAAGAGCATTAAATTTAATGGGCTGCCACGTGATCTAAAGAATATGTCAAGTATTATTTTATTTTTCTTTCAGTTTCACTGACTTGAAGATGCAAAATTACAAAAGTAACAGAGTCGCTTCCCTTCTATGTATAGCAACAAGTTTGCCATTTTAAAAATATTTGCTGTACTTACAAAACTATGTAAATCAAAGTGCTAAGGAAGGTTGATTAATAGACAGTCATTCTGAACTAAAATAGACAAAGAAGTATGACACAGCTTGGAATGCAAGTATATGCTTCATACAAGTCAAGTGCTGGTGAGAAAAGAAAATTATCTCTGTATTGAAACTCTGAACCCCATGGGAGTTTAAGGCTTTCATATACTGAAGCATACTCTAAGGCTTTGCAACTTATTGCTTGTATACTTTCCTTTCAAAGCCCTGGATCCTTTAAATGTGTTATCTTGGTGTTTTCATTTTAAGTTCTGTATAATCAGCAACATCTTTGCTCTGGTAAGGCAAACGTAAAATCCCACTGCACCAATGTCACTTTTGATGTAGTTCTTTAGAAAAAAAAAAGCATCAAGTATAAAAATATGCTGCTGTTCAGCCTCTAATTTTTCTATGAATGAATTGTAAAGTAAGCAAAGGGTGAGAGGAGAATGCCATATGCTCTGTCTTCAGAGCAGGGTATCTCACAGCAGATCAGAAGTCACCTTTAAATGCTGACTACCAGAAACCCTCCTATTGCTTATTCTGCAGAGGCAATTTTGTTTTCTTTTTGCTGAGCTGCCGAAGGAGGGAGATATCTAAAAATAATTATTTCTGCCAATTGGATAATTAATGGTTACCTTATAGAAAGGCAATTTATGGGCTGGAGAGATGGCTCAGAGGTTAAGAGCATTGCCTGCTCTTCCAAAGGTCCTGAGTTCAATTCCCAGCAACCACATGGTGGCTCACAACCATCTGTAATGGGGTTTGGTGCCCTCTTCTGCCCTGCAGGCATACAGACAGAATATTGTACACATAATAAATAAATAAATTTTTAAAAAAATAAAATGAAAGGCAATTTATTTGAATTACCTTTGGCAAAATGAATTGGGTATTTATTTAGTGTTATCTTATATTTTAAATATTGAATAAATACTCCTTAAAAAGTATTTATACCAAATAATAGGAAGACATTTTTTTCTTGCTTTCATGTATACAAAAATAAATAGTGTGTATGACATATTTTTTCAAAATCAACAACAAGAGCTACACAAAATCTTACTTTGGTATTACTCATTGATGCAAATGCATTAGAGGGCATAAATAATTGATGGCGGAGACATCGGATGCTTAACAGAGATCCAAAAGTAGCTCAGAACTGAGAGATAAATACTTATTTATTTAGGGGGAAAAATCAGGATTCTCTGCTTGAACATTGGATCAAGATGGGATCCAAAACAAACTGAATGAGCAGTGTCCAGGTATATAGTGTAAAAGGCCACACCCCAGTAGCTGGGTAATTACTAGCTGTGTACCTTCCTCCAGCAAATAATATTTATTCTAAATGTACTAGAATTGGCTATTTATCATCATTTTCATATGTATTGTAACCCTCCTATGGTATCTTATCTTAACCTTGGTTTTCAACTTAACATGCGTAGCAAGAGAGAACCTCAACTGAGAAGTTGTCTCCATGAAAATATCTTATTGGAAAGTTTATGGGGTATTTTTTATTTTATTTTTATTTTTGGTTTTCGAGACAGGGTTTCTCTGTGGTTTTGGAGCCTGTCTTGGAACTAGCTCTTGTAGACCAGGCTGGTCTCGAACTCACAGAGATCCGCCTGCCTCTGCCTCCCGAGTGCTGGGATTAAAGGCATGCGCCACCCCCGCCCGGCTGTTTATGGGGTATTTTATTCTTTAATTAATGATGTGGAAGTGCTCCATCCGCTGTGAGTGGTGCCACCCCTGTGATAGTAATGCTGGATTATAGAAGTGCATGAGCGAGAGGAAGGAAAACAATGAGAAATGTTACCACATGGTCTCTTATTCTTGTTCCTACTCTGAAATTCCTCAATAACATATTTGAGACTTGGGAATTCTAAACTGAAATAATGCCTTTCCTAACCAAATTGATTTAAGTCATGGCACAGCAACAGGAAAGCAAACCAGAATGGTGTAATATCAATATTTCCCCCTTTTTATGCCTCTCATGTGTCTTCCAAATCTGCACATATGTGAAAGAACATAATTTCATTGTGGGCATTGTGTGACCTAATTGTCTCCCATCACATCTCTTCTCCATTCATTGCAGGAGACAAGCATCAAAGGAAACAAACAGTGCAATCAGTAAATCATTCTTTAAAAGGGATCAGTAAGTAAAATAAGTGAGCATGCCTGAAGGTTAATAATTTATTATGTAAAAGTATGCCAAACTTCAGAAGGCTTCTTCAACTGTTTCTCATCTGACCTTAAGTCAACTGACAGAGTAAGTGGTGTCCTGCCAGTGACTTTCTCATAAGAGGTAGGTCTCACTCGCTGTGCCTTGGTGTCTAAGTGATTTCAATGAATCCGATGTAAAGAGAATTTAGATTGCTTTGATGGTTATTCTTGGTTGCCAACGTGACCATATCTGGAAGTGATGAAAATTCAAATTAATCAGCACACCTGTGAGAAACTTTTTTTTTTTTGATTAAAACACTTTAAGCAGACAGACCAGCTTCTAATCCAGATCTTTGAAGTGTGGAAATCTACCTTTAATGTGGGCCACACCTTCTCTGTGCAGATTATATACAGGACATGGCAGAAATTCTTTTTTGCTTGCTTGCTCTCACCATTGCTAGCAATTTCATTCCTTCACTGTCATTACAACTTACTTCACTGGGATTTTAGTGTACACTGGAGACCAGCAGAGGCATTCAGCCCCCTGGGCAGAACTACTACTGGATTCTTGGTCCTTTCATTTATAAATAGGCAATGTTGGATTAGCTAAACAATAGCTTGAGGTCATTCTAATAAGTTCCCTTTGTGTGTGTGTGTGTGTGTGTGTGTGTGTGTGTGTGTGTGTGCAGACTTCTCATGCTTTGTACTTGACCTTTTGGGTTTGGGTTATTATGGTTGGAATTGATAAATGGAAGTCTTCGAAGCTGCCTCTGCCAGGGAGAAAATACTGAATAAAAATACTGTCACATTTTTGGAGGAAATGAAGAATTAGTATTACCATCATGATCTTCAAAGATGTAGGATTAGTGGTCCTCTCAACATCTCCCTTTAATTCTCTTATATGACCAGTGCAAAAGACAGATGGGTCATGGAGAAGCACAATTGCATTTCAAAAATTCGATCAAGTAGTGACTCTAATTGTACCTAGCATACTAGATTTAGCGTCCATAATTGAGCAGATTAATATATATTCTGGCATATGGCATACTGATATTGACTAGCTGATTTTTCTATGTCTGTAAGGATCACCAGAAGCAACTTTATTTCAGTTGGAGGTTCAAAAGTATACTTTTTATAGTTTTACATCAAGGATATATTAACTGTTCAACTTGGTGTCATAACTCAGTTATCAGGGATCTTGATCTACTGTCATCTGTACAAAACATCAGACTTGTTCACTATATTGATGAAATCATGCTGCTTGGACATAGTGAAGAGGAGGTAGCTACCACTGTTATCATTGGTAATATATATGCGTGTGAAGTAGATCAAATAAATCCAACCAAAATTCAAAGGCTTCCTGCCAAAATGTAATTCTTAGGCATCTGGTGGTGTGGTACATGCAGATGGTCCTTCCAAGATAAAGGATAATTTATTGCATGTGGTCCCTCCCACAACAAAGAAAGAAACACAATGTTTAGTGGCCCTATTTGGATTTTAGAGATAGCGCATTTTTCACGTGGATGTGTTATCCTTCTCTTATACCAAATGACTCAGAAAGCTGTTACCTTTGTGTGGTGTTGGGAGCAGTGAGACCCCAGATCCGGAATTTCTTGTAATCCCCTGATTTGAGTGCCTACAGCTGCTCTGAGCACGAGACCTTCAGCAGTTCCTGATGGCAGGAGAGTGGTTTCTGGTGGGTTTGGCTGGGGCGTGGCTATCTCTATATAATCTGCCCCGGAACACAATGAAGGGGGCATTCTTGGGGAATTCAAGGATGACCCGTGTCGTTGTCTCTCTGTGTGTGTTTGTGTATTTTAACCTCCAGCTCCCTTGTGCGAAGCTCGCGAACTGGGTGTCAGCGCACAGAGCACAGACATGGGGGCACGGTGCGCGGCAGTGTGGGAGCTGGAAAAAGAGAAGCCTCTTCATCAAGTCCAGGCTAATGTGAAACCTTCTCTACCACTTGGACTATATAAACCAACATACCCTATAGTACTTGAGGTGTCAGTGGAAGTTAGAGATGCTGTTGGTATCTTTTCCAGGCAATTTTAGGTGAATCACAATAGAGATCTTTAGAGCAAGACTTTTAAATATTCTGCATATACTAGTCTCCTTTAGAGATGCAGCTCTTGGTTTGCTACTGGCGCATTGTGAAAACTAAATTTTGGCAATGAGCCACCAGTTACCCTGTGTCCCAAGCGTGTCATCAAGAGTTTAGTGTTATCTGACCCACCAAGTTATAAAGTAGAATATACATAGCAACAAATTATTTTCAAATGAAATGGCGTACACATTCATGTTATTGAGCCCAAGTAGGCTTTAATTTCACAAGCAGGTTACATGTTTATTTTGCCCAAATACCTACGGTTTCTATAACAAAACTCTTGTATTACAATGTCATGTTCTACCAATCATGTGTATATAGCCCCATGTGGTTTGCTGTATGATTGGTAGACTGTGGAAGATAAGACTACAGCCTGGCTTACTGATGATTTTGCATGTAGTGAAGGAATCACCAAGAAGTCAACAGCTACAGAGTTATAATATCCTTCTGAGACATCTGTTAAGGATACCAGCAAAAGGAAATCTCACAGTGGTCAGAAGTTCATGCAGTAAAAATGGTCATACATTTAGTTAATAAGGAGAAATTTCTAGTGGAGCAATTTTTCACTAATTTATTACATGTAGTTAATGCTTTGGCAGGATGGTCAGGGATTTGGAAAGAACATGATTAAAAAATTGGTGAGAAAGACATCCTAGGAAGAAATGTGTGGATAAATTTCTCCAAATGTGAAGGATGTGAAGATACCTCTGACTCATGTGAATGTTCATCAAAACGTTATTTCCACTGAGGAGGGGTATATAGGATGTCCCATTCTGGGGACGGTCAACTTCTTTCATGTTATTGCTCAATTGATCCAGGATCAACATGTCCATGGTGGCCTAGAAGGTGTTTTTCATGGGCTCAGAAACATTGAGTTTGACTCACCAAAGCTGATGTGACTATTGCTACTGCTAAGTGCCTGATATGCTAACCATAAGACCAACAATAAGACCAATACTGAGCCACAGATACGGCACAACTCACTAATCAGCAACTTGGTGCCAGATTTTCTATATTGGGCCACTTTTTCTTCTTTGTCCTTACTGAAGTACCTATTTATTATGGTTATAGATTTTTCTTTCCTGTATGTAAGGCTTCTAACAAAACTACTTGAAATTGACTTTATATTTTTTGGGGGGATGGGTGGATTTCGAGACAGGGTTTCTCTGTAGCTTTGGAGCCTGTTTTGGAACTAGCTCTTGTAGACCAGTTTGGCCTCAAACTCACAAAGATCTGCCTGCCTCTGCCTTCCAAGTTCTGGGTTTAAAGAAATGCACTACCACCACCAGGCTGAAATCGACTTTTAGAATGCCTCATCAACCATCAGAATATTACACACACACAGGATGCTTCTGACCAAGGAACATTCTTAACAGTCAGAGAAGTGTGAAAATGGGTCCATGATCATGGATCCCCTGCTCTTACTATGTTCCCCACCATTCTGAAGCTGCTGGTCCAACAGAAAGATGAAATAGAAAGACACAGCTACGATTTCTATTTTGTGGCAACAGACTGGAAGGCTGGGACAAGAAGCTTCATAACATGGTATATAGTTTTTATCAGTGTCTAATATATTGTACCATATTCAGGTTCCTGGTTCCTGGAACCAAGGGGTGGACGATGGGATAGTTCACTCTCATCATACCTAGTGATCTTTAGGAAATGTTTTCTTTACTCTTTTCATTGAATTAGAATTTTGGTGTAAGACAGGGAACATGCTTTTGAACTGGAAACTCAGATGTCCTCTTGGTCTTTGGGCTTCTGAGGTCCTTAAGCTAATAGGCTAAGAATGTAATAATAATATTAGGAGGAACAATTAATTCAGATTACCAAGGGTAAATTAGATTGTTCTCCATGATGGAGATTCAGAAAAATTATGTCTGGAGCACATGAGATGTTTTAGGGCATCTCTTGGTGTTATTATGTCCTGTAATCAAAGTCAATGGGAAAAGTACAACAACCTAATCCAGGCAAAATGACAAAGGGCACTGTGAGCAATGAAGTATGATTCACTGCTCCCCCCAGAAAAACCACCTGTATTAGAATACTAGCATCCTAAACACAGTTTAGGACATATTACGGGGATGTCCTTTTAATCACTGTGGACCTCTTTCTCCAATGACTGTCTTGACCACTTACTGGTATACTACATTTTCTTTTTAGCCTTGTCCCTACATCAATTATTTAATCTACTCATTTCTTTTTATTTTCAATAATTTATATTTATTTTTATTTATATGTATGTATATATTAGTGTGAGTATCTGTGACATGTGTAGGGTGTCCATTCTGACTAGAAAAGGGAATCACAACCCCTGGTGTGATAGTCAGACTTCTGCCATGAATGCTGGGTGCCAAGCTAGTATCCTCTGGAAGATCAGGAAATACTCTTAATAACTAAATGAGCTCTCCATATTTTTTCCTAATTTTCCTTTATATCCATTTTCTAACTTGCAACACATTTTCCCCACTTTAAGTTTTATTTACAGCATATTTACTAGAATATAAGTATATTCTAGAGAAATACAGCATTCCTGTTGAGATTTCTTAGCAAGAGCAGCCATTTTTATTGATCAGTAAACCCTCTATTGAGGCACTTCCTCTTACCCTCAGAAATAAGTTTGCTTCAAGTTGTGGGTTTATCTGACACAAAGGCAGTACTAGTTTTTGCTTAAATTTCTTGCTTAACTAGACTTCTCATGACACACTTACCCTTAATTTCATTACAACACTTAGCATATCTCAGTATTATAAAGAGCAACGGAGAAGCTTGCATTTCTGATATAATGAATCATATAATTACAATTCTTAGTGTTGAATACCACCTCCATGACAGTGTTTCTATTCAATATGTGCTTCTATTTTGTGCTAATTTACCATTTTAAAGTTTATAATGATCATCACATGCATGAAATTTACCTAAAAGAAACTAATTTTGCTTTGATTCTAAGCAAGTTAGATTACTGAAATAAGTGTTTAAAATACTAATGATTAATTATTTAGTAAAATGATTGCATAAAAATCATATCCTATTCAGAAGTAATGATGTACTTACAATATTTTTCATTAACAATGTGAGATTTTTAAAGCAAAACTCACATAGTACAATGTGGCACTTGGTAAGTAAAGTTTCTCTGTATTTGAAACATCAAAACAAACTAAGAATACCCTAATTTTAATTTCCAAGTGGTATTCATGTTCACTGTCTTCGAAAAAGCAGCCTGAACACCAAATTTAAGTCTGTGGCACTTTATCACCGTTTTATTAAAATTGAATGATGAGTTGTGATTTGAGAAGTTCAGTGTCCTATTTTTTGTATCCTTAAAGCTATGAGAATCACTGTTACAGGACAATGGGTTCCATCTTCTTTTCAACTGACACTGAAATCACACACAAGCATCACAAATCCCATCAGCAATAGGACTGGGGCAAAGGAAATGAAGGTTACACATTTTCCTCTGCTAAATATAATTCCATAGTTTCAACTTTTCCCCAGATATTGGGCTGTCTGCAGCTACACAATGGTCCAAGTCTAGGGCTATAGAAATTTGAGGATAAAAGGCAAAGAAGTGAACTGAGAGTAGCTTTATAATCATTATTTACTTTGAATGAACAAATGCCCCATGGAGGTAGGAGGAGAGATATTAATATATTCTAGCATAGTTCTAAAAGGGAGATCACCTAGTGTCATAGGTTGGAAATAATTAATGTTTAAAAATGGATATTTAGGTGTTTGGGCTTTTGCCCAGTCCAACATGGCAGAAACATGTTCATATTGCCGTTCACATTGTCCCATTTTTAGGCACACAACGGGTCTATGTGCCTATGTTGCTATTAAGCAAGTTGTAGCACTCTGCTCACAAACCCCATTTAAATGCTCCATAGCTGGACTTCCTGAAGGATTCAGAGCAGTTTGTGCTGGCAAACCAGGATGCTGCCATTTTGAACATTTTGAAACCTTGTGGGGGGGTTTATTTATATATTTTTTTCTGCTACCTCTGAATCAGGAAGACCTTTCTTAAGGAAGCTGTGGCACACCACCAGCCAAAAAAAAAAAAAAAAAAAAAGAGGCTAATTTTATGTGTGTGTGCATGTGTGTGTGTGTGTGTGTGACCGTAATTCCTTTCCAAGCTTTCTTAGGTTTGATGTGGATGTAGTCAGCTACATCGTTGTGCTGATCTGTTGTGCTGTTTGTTCATTTCCGGGCAGCCCAGACTCCTAAAATAATCACAAAGCAAGTATAGTATTTGCAATACTGTTTGGCCAATAGCTTAACCATATTGTTAGCTAGCTCTTACAACTACAATTAACCCATTTCCATTCCTGGCCTACCAGCAAGGTTCAGGCTGGCAGCTCATAACTTTCCCATCTGGCAGCTACCTGGTGTCTCTGGCTCCACCTTCTTTCTCACACCCATCTAGTTTAGATTTCCCCATCTATCTATACTCAGCCCTATCACAGGCCAAACAAGCTTCTTTATTTTCCTTGGTTTATTGGTGGTGGTTTCTGTGTTGCTTGTTTGTTTTCTAGAGTGAGATAGAAAGGTGTGAAACTTAAATTCAATGGCGAGAAGGTGGAAAAGATATGTGAGGAGAAGAGGAAAGCCAAATCATCATTAGAATATATACTGCATGAAAAAGAATTATCTTTAGCAAAAAGAGGGATGTTTGTCTTTCCCAATGTGTGTCAGTGTCCATCAGTTATCTTACCTTTCAATCTAATATCAGATAGGTGGATAGATTCATTTCATTAAATCCTTTTGTTATAACAAATTTTAGAAGTGAATTGTAGTGACTGCCTAAGAAAAATGAAAATTATATATAATAATTTAAATAAAAATGTAAGGTTTATAAATGATTGTTCAATAAGATTTGGACTATTTACATTTAGTCTTTCATAGCACTTTTTTTTCTAAATCTGCCAACTCACAAAAATTACTTACAACAACACATAAATAAACAAGAATAACAGCAACATCCATATAAATAAAATACCTTTATTTCAAAAATAATTCTTTTATTCTCCAAATGATATATTTCTATAAGCAACATAGAATAACAAAGGTCTTGTGATTTCCTGCAACATAGAGAGATACATGAAAAGCAAAGATCATTGGTAATTAGCTAGAGTATAAGCCCTATTGTGAATATTTTCTCTCTCCTGACTGAATTTTTTCCCATTATCATTGTGACTGACTTTGTTAACACAAAGAAGAAAAAATTTCCTGCTTATATCATTTATTTCATAATTAATTATAATGTATCATTTGATCAGAAAGCTTCTCAGTTCTATGGACATTTTCCCTTCCCATTATGCTAATAAGGAAATCTACACAGCTTATTCAATTGCCTTGAACTAAGAAAATTTATGAGGGAAAACAATAACCAGATTATTAAGTTTATTTTTTTTTCCTTTCCTTTTTGAGGAATTGGAAATCTTCAACTTTCATTAAAACCAAGACAGTGCAAATTTAAAAAAAAAATTTACAAGGTAACTTAAATAAGCATATACATTGTTTGAATCTGTTTTTATTTCTTTTTATTAGAGTATATGAGCAATAGCAATAGTGTAACATTAAATTCTTTAAAGACAATCAGTCAAATTTGTAATTTAATATATACATAACTACATTATATTTCAGAGACTATGTTCAAATTAGATTGAGGTTTTATGTGACTTATAAATTTCCATATCTTATTTTCCTCTCAATATTAAATGCATGAACTTGCACTTCACAATAGAAATTCTTAATTGCTTTTAGCAGCATTCAAGTTAAAAGAAAATTATGTCATTTCCAGATGCTCATGAGGATTCTGATTCATTTCTCTGTTCAAAACAGTGGGACTGTCTGCTTGCAGAACATAATAAACATATTTGAATTGAAATAAAATGAAAAATATACTAATGTGTGGGGAAATACTATTATTGTACAGTATAGCACAGGAAAAGAATGAGCAATGTAAAGTGTGCTTGTGATTCAAATACATAATTTTCAGGGAACTGCCTGTCATAGAGTAGAATTTCATAATGTTAGCTATTTTGAGTATGTCTGTCCACATCCTTCTCTAACCACACGCCAAATCAAAGAATTTTCTAAGGAATTACATTAGAGAGATTTCTCTTTTATTTTTCTCATTTTCTATGATTCCTACTCAGAGGAGAGCTAAAGAAATATAAAACTCCTAGGGTCACTAAAAGGCTTAGAAATTTCATTAGACAGGCAATTGACAAGTATTGCCTTATTCCCAAAGAATTTCTGACCACTCTCCAGTAAGATTCAGAGTTTCAACTTTATATTTTATAGTTTCCTTCATTTTGTGGCAACCAGCCTAGCTAATGGCGTAAGATTTAAATGTCAAGAAATCAATGTACATATGTTATGTTTTTAAATATACTCAAGTGCAGTAAAACTCTTGACAGAATTTTTGGCACACAAAATAATGTGTACATTAAATTTTCAAAAGAAAATATACAAATAATTATTTCCTATATATCAAATTAGTAAGTACTGCTTTTATTTAGATTTACTTCCCTTTTATGCCACATGGAATATGATCTAGTTGTACACAAAAATACTAGCAGTGTTGGTTGTAGTTCTGAAATTTTAGAGCTAATAGGGATTTATCTTGTCCTTGTGAGCTTCTATTTTGTTAGGAATGGTAACTGTAACTTTATAGGTGCCTAAAACATCAATCATCTTAAGTCATAATACTAAAACAAGCTGACAACAGTTTGGTAAATTCAACACTTGCCACTTGCATTACCAAACAAACAGCAGTTTTTAAAAATCATTTTTAAGCCAGTGTTGAAAATAAATAAATAAAAAGCATGAGAAGTAAGTAAAATAGGTCAGAATGCAACTTGAGAAGCTACTGGGTGGTGGGGAAGTTGTCAAATCAAGACGTTGAGTTGGTCCATGCTCTTAACATATACAGAAACACTATAAAGCTAACGCCCAATGAAATCAGTGTCATCATGCTTATTATTCACATTAGAACAGCTGTTTTAATTGTCATTAACAAACAACGAAACAAAGTAAAAGCAGGTAATTAATTAACTTCTCAGGAAATTGAAAAGTTTTCAGAAAATCTCCCTCTTCCATCCCCCAATCTAATTGGTAGGTTTCTGTCAATCTAGGGTCAATCTTTGCTTGGCACAGCCAGAGTTAGTGTTAAAATTCACAGACTATATATAGCAATTACAATTAGAAATCTTACGGCCAGTTCCTGTGACTCATGGAATCTCTTTCTTTTCATTTGCAGGTGCTCATAATATCTGAGTGGAAAGAAAACTCAAGATGACATATTATCTACCCCTTAATGAAATTAACAAATATTCAGATGCATGTGCTATTTGAGTGTTTGCCACTTTTTAAATTTCATATTTAAATCACATCAAATTTAATGATTGTACCACTTTGATACACACTTCCCTTGGTTAAGGTAAAATGTTAAAATGCGTCCCTTTTTAGTTTTAACTGAGGATGTTCCTTACCAAAAACTGCAAAAAGTGGCATCAGTTGATTATCTTATTATCAAAACATACATGAGATAAACACAGCCATACCCAACTACTACTGTTAGCTTTTAAACACTTACTTTTAAGACATTCTAAAATGAAGTTCTTTCAAATACCTTACCTTGAACATATAGATATAAAATACAAAATACATAGAAATCAGCCATCTCTATAAAAACCATAGTATTAATGATCCATTTAAAACAAGATACTATTGTCCCATGCATTTTTGGAATCATTTTGTATCCATAATTTCTGAAAATATGTCCATTTACTTTAGAGAAATTCAGTGTTTGCTAGTGCCTTCACATTCTGCTACCTTTAGCATTATTTTTGTTGGTTTTTCTTTTCCCTTTAACTGCTTAGATATCAATCATACTCCTTTAGAGTTCGTTATTTTAATTAAAATTGTGTTTTTCTGCCTTGAAGACAAAGCATTCACTAGGATGTAAAGTAGGAATCTGCAGATCCATCATAACTCCGACTCTTCTTCATTTGTATGTTTCCAGCCTGCTCAAGGGCAGTGTGTGAAGTAAGTCAATATCATGTGTATAATTGACTGATTGATGTTAATTTGAAATATGTGAATCTGAGAACTGTCTTTATATAAATTCATTAACACACCATCCTTCACTTCTAATGATCAAGCTCCTGGCACAATGCTAATAGGATATAGGTCTGTGTTGTTTTTTTCAGAGACCATGATAAATTTTGTTAGAACCATTCCCCATACGGCTGTCTATTTTTTTCCTGTGACTAATGAGCCATAACTGGCATAGCAGGATTATAGATATTATTCTCATCTTTAATGGAAGATTAAAAATTGGAACAAAATATATAGTGTTAGCTTCATCTACTGCAGCAAAGAAGCATAGATTTATTATGAAACTACTATATAGTTAAAAAATGTTTCAAGTTGTCTGAATAACTTTCCCATTCAAACAAAAACTGAATTTATATAAACTTCAATGGACTTGTAGATATACTATTGGCATTGTACCAAGTAGCATATAACTAATGGTGTCTTATAGAAATTCCAATAAAATGAGGGATGACATAGTGTATGATAAATTAACATGACAATATGTGAGATTTTTGCTAGTTCGGATGTTCTTGAACATCAATTTAAACTTCAGTTCTCATTCTTCTCTATGCTTCCTAGTAAACTGAAGTTTACAAATCTTTCTCTTAGAGGCACCTGATGAAGGATACGTGATACGAAAAGTTTTCCCTTGTTCATTAAGCAATGAACTCTAACTCGGACATCTCCTCAGCCCCACATCTGCTTCAGCGTTTTGGACAGCTGATGTTCCTCACACAGTCTTACTTGACCTTCACACGAGTGTGTACTACAATAAGTTACTGCACTCTCTACATCCTGAGTTCTCGCATCATCTCTTTTCCTCCAGCAGCCAATCCAGAAGTTGATCATGATCCATCTCAGTAGTCTTTCCTTCACAGTTCTAAACCTTGCAATCTTTTAACAAATCTCTGTAAATATTAAATTATCTTTATAGAATTCAATTCTTATTTTGATAATTATTCTGGTAGGCTTCTACAATAGACAGTTACATAATACTTATTTCCTAATATTCAAATATTTGTTTAGAATCTTTTTCAATCTTGAAAAATAACGATTAAGTTAATTTTATTTCAGTCTAAACTCATTAATTCGTCTTTTGCTACGGGAAAAAATCAATCCTTGATTCACATATTTTTGGGAGAATTTCAATTAAAATGTTTAGCAATTTTCTTTTTTTAATGGACTCTGATTTTCTTTCTGGCATTCTGTAACTTTGTCTTAGGTTGTGTATCATTGCTGGTAGAAAAAAAACACTTTCAGGCTTATACTCCCAAGCCATAATCCACCATTGAGAGAAGTTAGTGGGAAGATTCAAGAAAAATCCTTGAGACAAGAATCGAGGTAGAGACCAACCTGCAGAAATTATTCTTATTGGTTTACTTCCAAAGGCTTGCCAAACTACCTTTCTTATACAAATCAGGCCCACCTGCCCAAAAAGGCACCACTATTTGTGGGCTGTGATCTTCAAAATCAATCAGCAATCAGGAAACTACATGACAGAGATACCCACAGGCCAATATGATGAAAATAATTCTTTAGCTGAGGTTCCCTCTTCCCACATATGTCTAGGTTTTTATAAAAATTAAAAGGCAACAACTGCTTTCCCCATAATGGCTCCCTCTAGCAAAATATCTTTTTCCTTGCTTTCATCCCTGTCCTTCCTCCATCTCAACTATTCTATTCTCTCAAGTTCTCCTCGCCCACTATGGGGTTAGCAAGAAACCTTGCTCTAAAGAAATTTCCAACAATCCACAAAGATGACCCCAGCTAAGAACATAAGCAACAGAGGAGAGGGTAGTAGGAGCTGCGGGCTGCATTCCTGCCGCCCCAGCTCCCAGCCGCCTGGCTAGCTTTATACCCGAAACAATAACAAATTGTATTCTTTTAAACACTGCTTGGCCCATTAGTTCTAGCTTCTTAATGGCTAATTCTCACAATCTTGCCAACCCATTTAGTAATCTGTGAGCACCAGTCTAGGAAAGATTCAGCATGTCGACCTGGAGGCTGGCTGCACGTGCAATCTCGGAGAGGAGGTGCATCTGCCCAGGAGAGGGCATGGCCTTGAGCTCACTTCCTCTCCTCCTAGCATTCTGTTCTGTTTACTCCTCCACCTATGTTTTAACCTATAGGGCCAAGTTTCTTATAATAACCAATGAGGTCGGCCTGAATTGACCTTGCCCTGTAGTCAGACTGATGACTATCTTAAATATCACCATAGAACCTTCATCCAACAACTGATGGAAACAGAGGCAGAGACCTGCAGTGGAGCAATGGTCTGAACTCCCAAAATCCAGTTGAAGAAGGGAAGAATGAGAATATAAGCAAATAGGTCCAGACCATGATGGGAGCACACACTGAAACAGTCTATCTAAGGTAATGGGAGCTCACCAACTCCAGCCGGACAGGGTAGTAACAAGCATAGGATCAAACTAGTCCCTCCTAATGTGCTTGACAGTTGCATGGTTGGGGCATACTGAGGGGCCACTGGCAGTGGCACCCAGATTTATCCCTACTGCTTGTACTAGCTTTTTAAAAACCTATTCTCTTTGGATGGATACCTTGCTCAGCCTAGATACAACAGGGAGGGCCTTGGACCTTCCCCAAAGCAGTGTACCTTACCCACTCTCAGGAGTGGGTGAGGGTTGGGTGGGGAGTTCAGTGGAGGGAATGAGGGGAAGAGGAGAGAGTGGGGTCTTGGATTGGTATGTATTATGAAAAATGATAGTTTGCTTACTTTTTAAAAAAATGATATAAAATAAAATGAAATATAAAAAAAGCACTGTTACAAACTTAAACAGAATGTATCTGCCCTTCTTAGTCCTAATCACTCATCCTTGTCTTTCTCTCTCCTTCTTGCCCTTTCTCTCTTACTTATCTGTCTCTCTGTCTCTATACTTCTCTTTTTACCTAACACACACACACACACACACACACACACAAATGTACATATATTAGTATGTATGCACATATACACATGCATATACTCACACAGCATGTGATTTTGGCTTGCCAATGATAGAATAAATTTTGCCTAATTCTAGAAGTTAAAGAATTTCTTTTCAGCAGATTATTTTTTATTATTTTATAAATAATACCATTCAAAATTTCCACTTCCTCCCCTTCTCCCACTTCCCTCCTTCTCCCCCACTCACCCTCACCCTCAGGTCCTAAGAGAGGGCAGGGTACCTTGCCCTGTGGAAAGTCCAGCCCCCCCTCCATCCAGGCTTAGGAAAGTATGCATCCAAAAAGCCAGTACTTGCAGTAGAGACAAATCCCAGTACCATTATCATTGGCTTCTCAGTCTGCCTCAATTGTCAGCCACATTCAGAGGGTCCAGTTTGATCCCATGCTCGTTCAGTCCCAGTCCAGCTGGCTTTGGTGAGCTGTGAGCTCAACTCAGAGACTCCTTGCCATTTCTCCCCCTTCTTCTCTCAACTGTTTGACTCAGTCCAGTGCTCCAATGGGTCTTGCTCTTTTTTTTATTTTTTTATGGGGGAAAGTTTTTTTGTTATATTTAAAAATAGTAATTAGTCTAACTACAATACAAGCCCATTCCACAGGCCTAGCTGGAATCCCCGGAACTCCTAAAAAAATCTTGTAGAGAACTCTTCAACCCCAAAATGGGTTCCTCCCTGCTCTCATATCCGTCCTTCCTCCATCTCAACCATCTCACTCCCCCAAGCTGTCCCCAACCCTCCCCTTTTCCCTCTCTCTCCCTCTCTCCCCTTCTCCCCACCCCCATGCTCCCAACTTTTGCCTGGCAATCTTGTCTGCTTCCAATTTCCA
Source organism: Microtus agrestis (assembly GCA_902806775.1). Taxonomy (NCBI): domain Eukaryota; kingdom Metazoa; phylum Chordata; class Mammalia; order Rodentia; family Cricetidae; genus Microtus; species Microtus agrestis. Next base: position 239,081 of record CADCXT010000045.1, on the reverse strand, counting down.
GGAAGATCTATGCATGTTTTTCTTTAAGTTCACCTTAAGTTAGCTTCTCTAGGATCACAAAGTATAGGCTCAATATCCTTTGTTTATAGATAGAAACCAATAATGAGTGAGTACATACCATATTCATATTTTTGGGTCTGAGTTATCTCACTCAGGATAGTGTTTTCTATTTCCATCCATTTGCATGCAAAGTTCAAGATGTCATTTTTTTTTTTTACCACTAAATAGTAGTCTAATGTGCAGATTGCCACACTTTATCTTTTTTTTTTAAGTTGGGCTCAATCATTCAACATCTTCGTGATTGTCTCTGAAAGACTGCGTACAAAATTTTAATTCTTTTTTTCTTTCTGGATTTAGAGATAATGTTTCTCTGTGAAACAGCCTTGGCTGTCCTGGAACTTGCTTTGTAGACCAGGCTGGCCTTGAACTCACAGAGATTCACCTGCTTCTGTCTCCGGGTTGTCACCATCCAGCATATGCTGCTACCACCCAGCCAACAAATTCAAATTTTAATATCTACAGTTACTTTCTTCAAGCTTCTGGTGAGGATAAATTTTTGAACGTTGGTTATTATAAAGCCATCATATGGAAATAACTGAAAAATATGTTTTAATTTCTTTTCACTAAGACATGGAGAATTAGTTGATGATCCAGTAATTTTGAAGATTTATTTTTTATTTTTATTTATTAAAGATTTCGCACCCCGCCCCCCCCCAATCAAATCCACAGCCCAGAGAGCAACAGGCCGCCCGGAACACTATCCAGGCAGTAGGGAGCACCAGACGCCAGGCCAAAAGCCAATAGGTGCAAAAAAAAAACCATGCCATGCTGAGGTCTCAGAGTCTCATAGTCCCTAGTTCAGCGAGACCGTTTAACACAGGCTTTTTCAGACCCAGGCAGCTGGCTTTGGGGTTCCCGATAGAACACCCCATTGTCCAGTGGGGGCACCCTGAGTTCCGCTCGTGCTCATCCTTCTGGTCCTGATTTGGCCGAGATTTCCCGGTGCCCAATGTGGTTCACTGCCCTCTCCTTTCATCGCCGATGAAGGTAATATTCAGGAGGATGCCTAAGATTTCTTGGGTCTCCTTCTTACTTCTCTAAAAACCCAATATAGGCCAATGACCTTATTTAGGCAAAACCAAAAAGTAGTACATCTCATGTTTTTTTATTTCTCAGGATAGTGTTTTCAATTTCCATTCATTTGCCTGCAAACTTCAAGAAGTCCTTGTTTTTTACTGCTGAGTAGTACTCTAATATGTATATATTCCATACTTTCTTCATCCATTCTTCAATTGAAGGGCAAAGAAAAATAAACTAACCCCAAAAAATTATTTATTTACATATTGCTTGAACGATATTTGCCAGATTTCTTCTATGTATTAGTGTGCAATATGTTAGATATAAGCAATTAAGAAATCACTTGAGAATTAAATAAATTATATAATTATTTTATTGTAGAACCTTTCATCAAAAAGACAGTGTATTTTAAAGTATGATACAACCTTTGCTAATGAAAGAAGATATCGACATAAAAATGTCTTCATAAAAAGAAATGGAGAAGTCATAAGAAGGAATAATGAGAAATAAAACTAAAAATGATTTAAAAGGTTAAATAAAATAAAGAAAAACTATGGGAAACTTGAGTTTCTCTGTAACAATGGTTTACAAGCCATGTTAGAGCATATGGTAGGCAGACTCCCATTGCTGCTTACTAACCCTGCTTGTATGAAAAGCCAAACTTCACTGTGTGCTTCACATGCTGATGAATAATGAAAGAATTCTTACATTCAACTAAATTATTTAAAAATAACCTAAAGCTATTTTCCTGTTATATTCTTCAATAAGTGATGTTCTTCTTTGATTTAAAAAGCAGTCAAACATTAATGACTTGCAGAAATTCTTGGAAATATTACTCGAAGCACCAATAGTACTTTTACTACAACCTTTTCTGGGCACTCATTCTACCATGTTACATCCCAGGTTCATAGCCACTTCATTTTTTTTTTAATTATGGTTAGTCCAGTTTGTGCTTTCCGTATGTGAATGGCATACAGTCATTCTTGGAACCATGGTCCATACACCTGAAAAAAATTTGATTCTCTTCCTTAGTAGGCATGAACTGCCCAGACCTCTTCAGCTTGAGCTTGGCCCCCATGAGCTCCTCTCCGTTTATGCTGGGATGTTACTAGATTAACCATGTACTGGCCAGCTATGGCGGTTGAGGTTCATAAGGACAATAGCCCTGTGTTGTCCAGAATATATTATTTCCCAGCACAACTCAGTACCTCTTGCTATTGCAGTATTTTTTACCCATCTCCCGAAATGGCTCCTAAGCTTATGTTATAAATGCCCTGTTTCGGGTTGAGAACAGTCATCTTTGTGTATGTTATCAACATTGTTTATAGTAAAAGTTACATCACGATTTAACTTGACCATCATTTAGAAAACTCTGAATGATATCTTTACTAGTTTTTAAAAATATTCCTTTCACTAACACCCTAATGATACAAGCAGAGAGTCTAGCATCTATATAATTCATAAGTGTTTCTGTATTTCTTTTTCTTCCTTCCTTCCTTGTCCCTTTCCTCCATTTACTTCTTTTTTTGCTAGTTTGATCTCATTTTTATTGTTTGTTTGCAAGAGAATTGATAACTAAGTCTCTCTTCAAAGGACGTTGTTTCCCCCCTGTCTGTTGTCGCAAATGTTATAAAGCCTAATATTCTTTGGAGGATCACTGATAAAAATGAAAAAACTAATTCTATAATGACTTTATGCTAATCATCAAATGGGGGAATGAATAGCAGCTGTCAACCATTGATGAGTAGAAATGTTTTATTTGAATGAATCACATGCTATATGCTTTGGAATCATCATAAATCCTTGTTAATGAACATTCTCATTGGTGGGCCAGTAGATACCTAGTTATGACATACATGTAGTAACATGGAAATGTTAGGAGAAATAAATACTTCCTTCAAAAATAAATGTTTCGTCAACTTAGAAAACTATTTTAGAAAAATTGCAACTTTGAGAACCATGACAAGATACTTATATACTAATGTTAGATGTGCGTTCACAGAATTATTTTGGGAACTGAATGAGGACATTCATTTAAAAGCATATTCTATGATCTCACCACTGAAACTATGTTGAATTACTTGTGACTGTCTAGTTTCTTTATCACATGCCAGCACATATAATGAAAACTGAGTTTCCTTTTCAAAGACCAGTACTGAGAGAAACTGTCAGAAAATAATGTTTTTGGTCAATATGTGACAAACGAATGTCTGTTCTCTCAAATCAATTTAGGGTTGTTCTGTATCATCTACACTTATTTCTACATGCGTCTGCATATCCTTCATGGTTTTCTCCTTTCGCATCCTTCAATAGCTCTAGTACTGTTAGCAGACCCACAATTCGAATATACACTGATTGGGTTGAAAGAAAAAAGGGTTGAAAAGAGAGAAATCAGCTTATCTAAAGATTCGTATAACACAGCAAGTGGAAAATGTCTTCCATTGTGAGATTTACAGGGGTTCATGTATTTTGAATAAAAAAATATGATTTTACTCTAATACTATCCTTTGGCTTATAAAATCAGGGCATAGAGTCTGAGAATCATGTCAAGAACCCAGGCAACTTCCACAAACATCTTCTACTATCAAAATGTTTATGTAAATATTAACTAATAATGTAAATGCATATGAGAGCATTGGTTTTTTTGTGTTCTCTTTTGTATATTTTTGTGGGGTTTGTGCTTACTGTTTTGCTAGTGGAGTTGCCAAGTAGATAGACTCATAACTTCAGAGTTTAGGAGAATGATCAGATTTGAAGCTTCACAGTCAAGTAACCAAGATATCAGTAGTACTTGAAACCGCATGGCATTAGAGATTGAGATAATTTAAGTAATGAGCACAATAAATTCCCCAATTTTTTGCATTGTTTTAACCAGAATTCTAATTTCAATAAGTTAATCCTGATGTTGTTAGCAACCATGATTTTAAATGAGACAATAGTATGTAGATATTGACACACTATGAATGTTTTACTTAAAGATTAAAGTAAATTAAACATCATTTTAAAGTTAAGTGCATGAGTAGTGTCTGTGTGTATATGTGAGTGTGAAGAGTGTGTACCTGTTCCAGAGATTCTCCTGTATTCACCACCTGTGCCTCAGGTGTAAGATTGCAGATGTGTGTGACCATACAACACATTTATATGGGTTCTCAGGACCCAAAGTCAAGGTTTCAGACTTAGCCATCTAACATGTCTTAAATTTAACATTAGAAAATGATCATTGCAAGTTGTGAAATTAAATTGACTCTGCTTATAAGTATACATACAATATATTTAACTATATGAATCATATAATCTATGTGTGGAAATGGATGTATGTATATAAATTCATGAATACTCAGAGATATATTAGAAATGAAGTTTCTATATCTGTAAAAGTAAATTATTGAAGTAAATTATGTTTTAAAATTTATGCATATCAATTATTAGATTTTTAAAACATGCATTCATTTATTTATATTTTTGATAATTTTACACATGGCTACATTTCTTACATCCTTTCTACCCCTCTAACTCTTACTATAACCTCCTGACTAGTCTTGATAAAATTCTGAACCATTTGTTCTTTAATTATTTTTTTGTTTCATATATGTATAACCTAATTAGGCTATTTGCAACCTTTTGTTAGTGTTTATGGCTGATTTTTTTGTATTGAATAACCAGCTAGGATTTACCCTGGGAAAGAATAAGTTTCCTTCTCTCTGCAGTCATTGATTGCTTATGGTGTTCTGTCTTAGGAGGAGGCCTGATGCGATGTTTTCCCTCCAACTTTGACAAATGAAGTTTTTGTTGTTCAAATCTTGTTGAAAAGACAATTTTGTTGAGATTTTTGTGGAAACAGCCTCCCTGTCTTAAGCAGAAGATACTATCTATCTCACAGCAGAATCTAAGGTACTCTGGCTCTTACAATCTGCACAGTCCACTTCTATGGTGATCCTTGAGACTTAGGTTTATAGATTGTACAGTAGATATGTCAATTGAACTCCTCACAGTCAATTATTCTCTGTATTTCGGCCAGTTGTGGCTTTCTGTAACGGTCCTCATCTGATACAGCAGAAAAATCTTCTTTGATAAGGACTGAACTACAGTTATCTGTGAGTTTCAGATTATGTTTTTACAAAACAGTTAGCAATTATACTGGTGTAGGGAAATGGCAGTAGTTGGTTCTCCTGTAAATTCCATGGCATCATTAGCTAGGGGTAATTTGTTAGATTGACAGTAGCAGGCACTAATTACCTCTTATTAAGTGGGCTCTAAGACCAAATTAATGACTGTTGTTACTCAAAAAAATAAGCACCACTATTGCAACTTTGGAAATATCTTGCTATGCTCAAAATTACTGAGATTCATAGACCTTACAGCTGGGTAGGAAAATACCATGCATTTATAATATTTATTTCAACTTTTATATTTGGTCATTGAAAATATTCTGGATTCACATTACTCACGACATACTTAAATTTAGTTTTATATACAATACTATTTTTACTGAAATATGCACATTTTATTCAATAGAACTCAGAGAAATTGATCTACCTAAACATCCTGTTACACCACTCATAAGCATATATCCAAAGGGTGTTCAGTCATACCACAAGAGCACTTTCTCAAATATGTTCATAACTTCTTTATACATAATAACAAGAACCTGAAAAGAACCTAAATGCCTCAAGGATGGATAAATAAAATGTAGAACATTTACACAGTTGGGTATTACTCAGCTGCTAAAACTATGACATAATGAAACTTGAAGGCACATGGATAGAACTAGAAAAAGCATCATGAGACCCAGAAAGACAAACATGTTATGTACTCATCGTAAGTGGATATTAGATGTAAAGCAAAGGAAAACCTTACTACAATTCACATCCCCAAAGAAGCTAAGAAACAATGATTGCCCAAGGGGAATGCATGAATCTCTCTGAAAAGTGAGAATACAAAAGATACCATGGGTGCAATGGAGATGGGTGGGGGTGGGAACATGAGGGATTGGTTTACAGGTTGGATGGGGTTGGAGAGTGCTGAAAGAGATGAAAGGAAAGGGGGACATTTAGGGGTCAGCTTAAAGCCTGGTGAAAAGGAAGTTCCCAGGCATCTACAAGGATGACCCCAGCTAACACTCATACTAATAGTAGATACATAGCCTGAACTGGCCATTTCCTGTTACCATGAAAGACTTCCAGTGGAGGGACTTGGACACTAGCCAAGCTACATAAATAAACTTTGACTCAAAGTCTGTCCTCTCAGTGCTGGGGTGGCACAAAGATTGTAGGAGTGGCCAGCGAATGACTAGTCCAGCCTGAGACCAATGCCAGGAAAGTGAGCCCACCAATGAGACTGTCTGGAGTTCTAGGAGTCAGAATCTGGATGGCCCAGAGATGTAAGAAAGAACCAACCAGGACCTGAGAAAAAACAAATGTCAGTGTAATGATGCCAAATTATATTCTGATATACTCATAGATTGGTGACAACTCCAATTGTCATCAGAGAGCCTTCATGTTATTACTGATGCAGAGACCACAGCTAACATCAGGCCAAGCTTGAGGAATCCTGGGGAAGTGTGGGAGGAGGAATTGTAGGAGCCAGATGAATCAAGGATATCCCCAAAAAACCCACAGAAACTACTAACCTTGGCTCATAGTTGCTCTCAGTGTTTGAACCTACAACTGGGAAGCCTGCATGGGACCCACCTAGACCCTTTATGTATATATGACAGTTGCTTAGCTTGGTTTGCTTGTGGGACTCCTAGTAGTGGGAGCAGAGTCTGTACCTAATTCTTTGGCTACATCTTGGGAACCTATTCCTCATTCTGGGTTACCTTGACCAAACCTAAGTATAAGAGGAGATGCTAAATCTTACTGCAAGTTGAAATGGCGTGCTTTGTTGAAGCCAATGGGAGGCCTGCCTCTTTCTGAACAGAAACAGAAGAGGGGCGGATAGGGGGTGTAGAGCAGAGGTGGGAAAGGGAATAGGAAAAGAGGGGGTGGGGGAGACTGTGGTTGGAATGTAAAATAAATAAATTTAACTAAAAAGCAAACAAATAAATGAAGAGAACTGAGATATTTTCTTGTTATAAACATATGAGATTTAAATAATGTTCAGCTGTTTTGAATCTGGGAGTTTGTAAGTATTCAGAAAGATGGAAAACTTCTCATACATGGCATTACCTAACAGCAACAGAAGAGTCATCTCCTTAAGAAATAGACTATTATAACATATTGTAAATGAATAAGTAAAGTAAGTGGGTACTTTATTATGAACACTTGATATATAATCATAGAAATGCATAGTCACATGGATTATTGCTATTTGATAAGTTTTATTGCTATATGAATTGATGGATGCTTTATTCTTTTCAAAGTTGTATATCATTGGTCAAAATATCATCTTACATATTTACTATGAAAAAAATGGTTTGGGTGATTTCTTCAAATAAAATCATACCATTCATCAGTTCTGTCTAGTCCTGTAATTTAAAACATTCGGAAGATGGTATAGCTCATGTTAGAATACTTGTTAAGATACTGTGCTTCTCTTATAGACAACAGCATATTCATAAGTGTGATCTCTAATTTTTATTGCAGTAACTATCATTTTCAATACATATCGTGTATTTAAAAAGATCAGAACCCAATGCAAATGTGTTCACAAGTACTCTTGGTGCTTGAAAAGTACTGTCCAAAGGTTCATGTGCTCAAGTTCATTTTCAGTTATATAGTAAGTTCAGATCTGACATGAGCTATGTGAGGGTCTGCTTCGCAATCATCCCAGTAAAAAAAAAAAAGGAAAAAATACTGAAATTCACACAGCACAAATTATAGGATATTGTTCAATTCAACATTTCATTCTAATGTTTTTCTGGAAATACAGTGCTGTTGATGGTAAAGGAAGACTTCATTTTTAATAAAATCTACAAAAAAACGCAACTTCTAGAATGTTATTGACTAAAATGTAGGCACTATTTGTGGACTGGAATCTGATATTTTATGACATAGAAAAGCGAGACTTTTAAGTTTAGTGTATTTTAGTGTTCCTTTCTCGTTACTTAAAAATAAATGTCATAGAAAGGCATCCTAGTGCAGTCACAAACAAATGTTGCTGATTATCTGACAGTTTGTCTCACCTTTATAAGTTGAATTTTGTGATATTTTGATTTCTTGGGTAACTCTTTGTCATTTTCAAACATGTTTGGACATGCACTTATAATTGTAAAGAAACTATTACAGAAAGATTCCCATGTCTAAGCCTAAATGATGAAAAACATATATATGGGTATCTTCCAAACTTCTTCTTAACTTACACTCTTTGATATCTTAGAATAAACACAGTTCTTCTGCTATTTATTTTAATTTAGACTTAAGAAGAAAATATCAACTTTTCATAATTGAAGCAATAATTAGTATTTACTTCAGTAATGGAAATGTACGAACATGCTCTATTTCTTTGTTGAATTGAGTCTTTTGTGAATTTGCCTCTATGTAATATACACTTACATATATATTCATACACATAAACATGTGCATATGTACACATGTGTATCTTTATGTATACATGCTCGTGAGGGCTGAAGGTCAATGCTCGAGATTCCTCTCTTTTAATTCTCCTCCTTAGTTTTTGAAACAGAGCTTCTCACTGAACATGAGCATGAAGTTCACCAGCTGAACAAGAAGCCTGGCTAGAATGCTCCAGGGATTCTTTCTTTCTGCTACACCTGAACTGGTACTAGAATTACAATCCAACATAGGCTACCACACAAGAGTGTGTGTGTGAGTGTTGATGTCATACCTCAGTTTCTATTTCCTGCAAAGCAAACCCTTTATGGGCTGATATTCCTCATCAACTTTTAGAGATAGTCCTTTAAATTTTTTCTTTGATAAATTTCATGAAGAAGAAATTAGAAAATTCATTAATTTTATTTGTAATGACTTACTGCTTCTCTGACATGTGCAGTATTGATATCCTCAAAGCCAACACATGAACTAACGAACATAGTCGACTCCAGAATACTCCAGCTTCTGTCTTTTTATGAATGCACTGTCTCAATAAAGAACTTTTGTAAATGGACAATAGACTGACCCCTGCTGCCAGATCTTAACTCAACTGGGCCAATTCCTTCAATACAACTAGACACTTGAATAAGTTATCTAGTGAATATTGAAGAAACTTCCCACGAAAATGCTCATATGAAAACATCAAATTGTATATTTTAATTAGACTATATTTTTTCCTTGAGGGGGATTACTGTCATCCTTGCCAAAGAATAAGTCATTTTTATGCCAAAGTTAACATGACAATCCCGAAATCTGAACTTATCCACTTAGCAAAAAGCTTCAGGAAGTGACAGACTCAGGCATCTTGCTGCTTAACTTTGGTATGTCTATAATATTTTGGAAAAATTCTCATTATTTCTCTTATGAATTTGAAAAAGCACTTATTTATTTTTATGTTTTGGAAGTTGAAATGTGTTCCCGAATGTGAGAAATCCCTTTTTCTTCACCATATGCCATCTTGTCTTTTTGACACTCTAAGCCTGGAAATATCACAAGTGTGCAGACTTCTGATTTCCAAATCATCCCCTGCCAACAAGGGAAGTGGTGTCTGAAACTCTGCCACAGACCTTGGCAAATTTCAAATTCAGAATAAAACTTCCACTTCAAAATAGTGCTCAAAGTTGAAAGGGATTTTTTTAATGTCTAATTTCTTTTCTGTTCCTACTGCTGGGCTGTGAGTGAAAAACCATCACAACCTAGTTATAGGATTTATTTCCCTTTGCTAGGGAGAAGTTTGAAAAGATTAAAAGAGAATTAAAGTTTCTATTCTTTGCATCTCAATTTGACAATGTAAATAGTGATAAATCCTGTCTCAACATTACTAAGAATGAGAGTACACTACACATTGTTTTACTGAGGATGCCATTGGATCTTCAGGGGAATCGGAACATTTCTGTTTTTATGAATATTCTATGTCAGCAGCAAAATTGAAGTTTCTGTGGTGCAGAATGCTGTAACTCTAATGGGAGAGCAAAGGTGATCTTTTTCTATCACTTATTAAATGTCTGTTGTTAACTTCATAGCTCTCTAGTTGGAAGTTATGTAGCACTTTAAATAGTGTACTCCCATACAAATGGATTTTGTGTAATTTCATATAATATTGTGCTAGAGAATTATAGTTCATTATTGAATGAAACCCGTATATTTATGTCAGATGTGAAACTAAGTATGGGTAGCTTCTTTCATTCCAAAGACAATTTAGTAATTATTTTTTATCTTTAAATTCTTCAAAAACAAAACTAAAGTCCATGATGATTTAAATCCCCTTTCCTTCAGCACTAATAAGTGTAGCTAAACTCACTGAAGAGAAAATCATAATGTCACAGTAAAAACATTGACAATTCATACCTGATTGGATATAACAGTGTGCTTTTCTGATCTGAGGGAAAATAGATGCTTTTCTTATAGAGATAAATGAAGCAAAGTCCTTTTTAAATGGGTGCTGGAGATGAAACAGTGAATTCATACATACTGCCGTACCATAACAGGATTTTAATATTGCAGGAGAGGTGAATACGGCATAGCTTTCTTGTAAGTATCAATAATAAAAATGAATGATGTCATATGTGATGACAGTGAGGCCAGTGACAAAGCAGAAGATGAATCTTTGAGGATTGGTTTTACCTTTTAAACTTTTGAATATAAAATGTTTAGTTCAAATATTTTTTTTAATTTTATTTATTTTTTTAATTTTATTTATTAAGATATTTATTAAAATATCTTAAGGTCAGAAAATTAATAGACTATCAAAATCAAATTTGGAAACAAATTTACTTGCAATGTTGTGGTTGAAACTAATATAATACAAATGATAATAAAAAAGCAGATTAGAAGAATGCATAAAATATTTTCAGTTAGTGGATCAATATCTGTAGTCATCCCATATAATAAAGGGGAGAAAATTTAGGCAATATTAAGATAAATATGTTAAAAGAAGACAGAAAAGCAATTATAAGATCACTTTTACCTATGCAAAATAAACTTATGTGAGATTTATATGTATATGTTTATAAACTGTATGTAAGGTATAATAATTATAGGTGTATATGTCTAAAATAACTAATGAATAACAATTTTGAATCACTTTAAATGGAGGAATATTTCCAAAAACAAAAATCACAAATATATAAAACCTTTTATAGAAAGTAAAAATTTGAAATTATTAATTATACCATAAAATTCTATGACATTACATGAGCTCATAAGAAAAAAAAACCAGAGATGTAATCAATAAAATATATAACAAACACATTTATTTGTTTAAATTTATGATTAATTCTTAGAAACCAGATAAAGGGAAACACTTCCCATTATTGATGCTTTTTAATGCATATAAGGTTGGAAATAATATATGTAAGAGAATATAATGAAAAGGATATATCTTTATCCCAATTCTTATAAACAAATTTCTCTTTGCCTTACTCATTATACTTAAGATAAGATCAAAATGTGGGCACAATTGAATACCAATTAGAGAATTACTTTGAGAGTATTGATTAAAATGAAATTATGAAATGAATGTAACCCAACTATAAACCAAAATTTGAGTTGAGAAAATATCATTAGTACATGTGAATATGAAAAATAACCTAAATAGCTGTTATGAGCCTCATCAATGTCCCCATGAACACATGTAGCAAATCATGTTTTGTTTACATAGAAAATTAAGATATTCATGAGGTCTTGAAAGAGGGAAAGATTTAAAATAGAATAAAGTACTCTTAAATAATCTACCACCAATAATTAAAAATATTTAAAAATAATATATTCCATGCCTTTCTATAAACATTGAAATCTTTAATATACTTTCCACTTCATATATATCATATAGCAATTATATATTACTGGTATTTATTTGAACTCATATATATATATATATATATATATATATAATCATATTTAACACATCTTAAAAGTAGTCATATATTTGATAACAAGAATTACCTTGATACCATAAATTCATCTCTGAACTTGTCTCTAATAAAAAGAGGGTACTAGGCTTTAGTGAAAATGTTCTTGTATATTTATTCCAAGATGTTATGCTGTTCTGGGTAACCGTGTGTGTGTGTGTGTGTGTGTGTGTGTGTTTTACTTTTTTTTTTTTAAAAAATTTTTTTTTTTTTTTTTTTTTTTTTTTTTTTTTTTTGGTTTTTTTTTTTTTTTTTTTGTTTTTTTTCCTTTTTTTTTTTTTTTTTTTTTGTGTTTTTCTCCTTGTTATTTTTTTTTTTTTTTTTTTTTTTTTTTTTTTTTTTTTTTTTTTGGTGCGGGGGGGGGGGTTTGTTGTTTTCTCCCCCCCAAACGGGGGGGGGGGGGGGGCCGGGGGGGGGGGGGGGAAAAAAACCCTTTTTTCTTTTTTTTCCCCTCTTTCCCTGGGGGGTTTCCCCCCCCCGGTTTTTTTTTTTTTTTTCTTTTTTCTTTTTTTTTTTCCCCTTTTTTTTTTTTTTTTTTTTTCCCTTTTTCTCCCTCTTTTTTTTGGGGGGGGGGTTTTTTGTGGGGTTTTTCCCCTTTTTTTTTTTGCCCTCCCCCTGGGGGTTGGGCCCCCCCCCCCCGTTTTTTTTGGGTTTTTTTTCTTCCCCCCCCCCCCCTTGTGGAAAAAAAATAAATAAATAAATAAATAAATAAAAAAGAAGTATAAACTGTAGTGTACTACAGTAGATTTACTAAATTTCCTTGATTCATAACATAATGAAATCAGTGTTGCTGATCTATATATTTCCCTTCATGTAACAGCTGCTATCTCACTTCTGTTTATCTTTGTCCAGTATTAATGCCCTCATTAATCATCCATGTTTATTCTTCTTATCTTCTATAAGAAATTGCTTTCCTGCTCTTCTGCATTTGCTCATATTTAAGTACTTTTGCTACATATAAAAGCTCTCCTAGAATAAAAATTGGATTAAATATCAACTATTTTTATTTTCTAAAACCATTATCTGGGGCAATCTTCGGTGTTTTGTTGTGATGGTGCTTAGAGCACCACAATGCTTGATATTCCAAAATGGGCTTAGCAACCTATATAGCACTTGCTGCTAAAGTATCAGTGACAGCTGAAAAAGACAAGGTAAATGGACTCAGTTCTTCTTCCATTAAACAATGGAAGAACATGACCCAACGTCTACAAAGAAATTAATATTCATACAAATAAAGTAATTACATGTAACAAACTCTAAAGAAACATGACTCTAAAAGAGTTCTTTGAGATAGATTATGGTAATCATGGTACAAAACCCAAAAAAGTAAGCAATCAATATGTGACTTGACTTGACATGAGATGGAACACATACCTAACACTGCTTAGGAGACCTAGAACCTCAGACGAGGTAGCTCAGTAACATAGGATAAAAACAAATACTATTGTTCTAAATAATTACCAGAATGAAATGACTGATACAGACATGCTTCTATACTCATAGGTCTCCTATAATCATATACTGCTCAGTAATCATCATAGAAGCTTCCTCCTGCAGCTGATCAAAAAATATAGAAAAACACAGACATACATGCAGAGTGAGAGGCTTTGGAATGATCAGCCCTAAATGTGATATCTCCAACAAATCCTTCTCCTCGGTGTTGAAGTAATCCTGCTGAAGAGAATATAGAAAGAGTCTAAGAATCAGAGAAAATTGGGAACACCAAGAAAACAAGGTTCTTTTGATCAATGTGATCAAAGATCATATGAACTCATGGAGACTAAGACAGTATGTGGAGGACCTGCATGGATTTGCACCAGATTCTGTGCATATACATTCAAAACTCAAGTTTAGAGTTTTGATGAGATTCCTAATGTGTGAAAGAATGTTTCTCCAATCTTGTGTCTTCTCTTGATATCTTTTCTTTGATTGCTTGTCCAATTTTGATATATTAATTTTTGTTTTATCTTAGTTATATTCTATTATATTACATTATATTTTATTATTATCCCCTAGAAGCCTATTTATCTATAATTAGAAAAAGAAAGAGAGAAGATTATGATTGGAAGAGAGATGAGGAGGAACTAAGAGTACTTTAGCCAGAATATATTATTTATGAAAAATATCCTCTATTTTAAATAACAAGAGATAAGAAAATACTTTGAAATCTCTATCTCAATACCTCTGATATATACATATACTTATATACATTTATTTTAAACCAAGTTGATAGATTTGTATAGTAATGAGATAGTTGTGCTTGTTAATTTTTTTACAGACAATTAGGTATTAACTGAACATGATATTGTAAGGTGTGTATAATCCTTAGGAAAAGCACATATGTGACAGAATAATCCTTCTATCTTTGTGACCACATACTACCAAGATCAAGTAAATTATACTGGTGTTCTTATGCCATCTTTAAAAACTAACCACTAAGCATTCAATTGTTTAAACTTTGGGTTAAAACTCACATGAAATTTTAGTTTGAATTTTCCTTGGGCCACAAATCAGCTCCCAAATAAAGATACAGAGAATTATTAATTATGAATGTTCAACTTTAGCTTTTGCTTGTCCAACTAACTATTTAACTTAATTTCATCTGTTTCTATTTACCTATGTTTGGCTCAAAGCTTTTTTATTGTTCTTTTTTTTTGTTTGTTTGTTTTGTTTGTCCCACTTTCCTATTTCCTCCATACCTGCCTGCCTGGCCCCTGGCATCGATCTAGTGTCTCTCCTTATTTTCCCCCCTCAGTCTAAATTTGTCCTCCTATTTTTTATTCCTGCCCAGAAGTCTTGTCTAATTTAGCTTTTTTGTTAGACTAATCAGGCACCTTACGCATGAAAGGTAAAACAGCAATATATTCTTATGTAATTAAATAAATGCCACACATCCTTAAATACTTAAATATTCTACAACAAAAACAAATAGAACACATCTTTAAATACTTAAACATATATTTCCCCATATTTCTTTCTTTTGTCCAAATTAAAAGAAAGGTTTAGTTTTAACATAGTAAGACTCTATATAATAAGAACAATTATTAAGTTAAAAATACAGTTATAATACCCAGTTTATTTGTATTTGGCAAAGTCAGAGATAATACTCCATTATCTATCCCATATTGGTGAGTCCAAAGTTATGTTCCCAATTTACTTTCTATCCTAACCTGTATTACTATCCCTAAACTATATTTTTAGACCTCGAAAAACTTCTTTGATTTTGAATAGTTTTGAAAAAACTATTTAAGCTTTTATGTCTTTTAACTTTATATACCTTTCACCTCTTTTGTGAATGGCTTTTCTGAATTTGTTAACTAGAAAAAAATCGTAACTATAACAGTTTAATCTTCAATTCAGTTCAATCAGAGACCCAAGAAAGATATAATATTACCTAAGTAAAGAGGAACTGCAGAGCTAACAACTTCCAAAACAATAGAAGTAACAAGGACATCTGACTACTTAGACAGTCACCCAAGTTTACTCTGCAATTTGGGGGTGTTCATCTTCAATCTATAGGCCTATAATATCTGACAGACACTTCTGTGAAGCAAGGATTTTGAAGGAGTATCCCACCTTGTCTTGGAAAAGTTGTGCAGTCCTTTTTTTTTATCCTACATGTTCAGTTTTTATAGTATACTCTCAGCACTCAAAACAAGAGGACTTTCTTCCCCAAATCACTAGCTTTTCCACAATAAAAGCAAACTCTATAAGGAAGCTCTTCAAGGTCCATCATTCTTTAATTATGTATATTGGTTCTGCTAGGAGTAGACGAGTCTGTATATTACTGTGTATTTTTTTAATTTTTTTCTTTGAAGGAGCTAAGTCATCAATGTATATACTTCAAAGGTTACTTGTCTTCAAAAATTTGAGTCTAAGGATATGTTACTTTAGAAAAGAGGTTCTTCTTTTGTTTCCACAGAGGATGAGACCCTGTAGAATTCTTCCAGACTAATGTGGTTTGATGAACCAAGAGCCTCTAAAAGGTCACCTTGAACACTTCTCAAAAAATTACTTCCCCCAACAAAAAGCAAGAAGCAGTTTGGAAAGAACTATGTCCATATTCCTAAGTGATTGTGTATAAATGTTTGTTTACATTTAAAGAGGGATATGCTACAAAGATTTGCATTGTTATGGATCTTGGTTTATTGATGGAAATTTAAGGTTAATTTTGTTATTTCTGATCTTGATTAAAATATTGTGTCTGTACAGTTCATTTAAAAATGTAATGTGTAACTAAAAATATAGGTTAATAGATAATCAGTCAAGATTGTAGTCATGTCAGTTAGGTTTCTATATGTACAGACATGCATTTTAGATGGATAGATATTCTTTATATCTTTCAAAGACTAGAGAATATGGCATTTAAAATGTTTTAAGAACTTAGGACTTTTCATGATAATGAGACACGTCTGCTCCTGGTAGCACCAATTACTTCAAGAGGAAGATGGGCATATAAGAAGTTCCTCATGGATATAATTAGTATTTGGGCAAGAACCTATTCTTTCCTGGACTGCTTGATGAAATGGACAATCAGGACTCACAGAAAATGACTGCTGAATTTGCTTAAAGATGAGACTACCCTTTAGGTTTCTGCTTCATGAAAGAGTCTGCTGGATACTATGGGCCTGTATGCTGAAGATGGACACCCCAACAGTATATAAGAATTTTGGGTGACTTTCCAGGCAGTGAGATGTGTCTGTCAATTCTAGAATTTTGGAAGTTCCCTACAATGTACTTCCTGTTTACTTAAGTAATATATCTTTCTGCAGTGTTTGATGGAGTTGAAGAATTGCTAGTTATAATAGTAGTGCATTCAGTGTGAGACTGGGATAGTTTTTAGCACAAACTATTTCTAGTTTTGCAACAGTGTAACTTTAAAAAATCATTCAAGTAAATTCAACCACAAAGCTGCTGTTTATCAGCATTAAGACATGCATTCACCTTTCTTATAGGATTTTCTAAAACATATAATTTTAGGGAAAGGGAAACTTTTTAAAAAGTCCCCATTAGTTGGGAAGTTAATCGCTAATACTCCATAGGAAAATCTTAGTTCTTTCAAATTAACATGCTAAAAAAGAGTCACTATGAATAAATTTTAAAATGATTATATATAAAATAGGGAACAAAATACAGTAAACAGAAATAGTGTTTTAAATAATAAAAAGAGACTAGAAAAATCGGAACAAAGTTTCTATGTAGGCACCATCACCGTATGTCTATGTTCAGTGATTTCTGTGGGTGTTATCTTCTATGTTCAGTGATTTCTGTGGGTGTTATCTTCAGCAGTGATGCTTTGCTGTCACGTTGTAGACAGCAACCTGTTGTTTTGGCAACAGCCTGGGTTGTTTGGAAATTCTGTTGGAGCTCCTTTGACCAACAACTCAATTAAATGTAGTTGGGTTTGGCAGTGCGTGTCTTTAATCCTAGCACTGAGGAGGTAGAGGTGGATGAATGGGTGAATCTCTGAGTTTGAGTCCAGATCAATCTACAGAGAAAATTCTAGGACAGTGTACAGAGACAAACCATGTCTTGGAAAAGGGAGGTAGGTAGAGTTATTGAGGGTTTCTAACATCTTAAAACAGAACTTATAATAATGAAAAAAAATTGGGAAGACTTTGAGTTAGTCTGCAAATATTATCAAATTCAGTAAATTTAGCAGATTAAAGTCATCTATTTGTGAAAATTTATTACTCTAGAGAATTTATTACCATGCTGTCCTTAGTGTGTATTGAAAAAATTAAACTTAGATATAATTATTTGTCTGATAAGGAAACTGAATATGCATAAGAATTTGTTATTGACTTCTTTTCTATCCAATATGTTAATTGACTACTGAAGTCAGAGTTTGAGATTTTTATATCAAATTATGTTTTTAGTTAAAATGCTGTTTTGGTCTATATGCACTGCATTTTTATTACTTTAAATTGGGTATATGAATATGAGTGTAAACCTTTATGTGTGCATGCCATGGTACACACAAAGGAGGACAGAGGATAACTTCTAAGAATCGGCACTCTCCTTCACCATGCAATTCTGGGGATAGAACTCTGTTCTTCAAGATTCACTTGCTGAGCCATCTTGAAGACCCACATATTTTCATAAAAAACACTGTTGGAATACATAATTACTCTTAGTTTTGTGCTTGTTTACAAATTTAGGATGTTAAGATGCACTGAAAGCTTTGTTTTTCCACTCAGAATTTTGTTTAATAAATAGTATATTTGTACACTATAAATGCACATGATGTAATCAAAATAACATACATACAAGGAATATTATAAAGACTGTGAAAGTTATAATTTTGAATGTATGTGTATTTGCACATTTAGATATGCATGCAGTAGCAGTAAATAAAAATTGGAGGCAACGGATTTGAAAGAAAGAAACAAAGAAAGAAAGGGAGAATTCAGTCAGAGGTTTGGGAATGAGGAAAAGGAAGGAAGACAAGATAGATTATTATAATCTCAAAATTAAAGACATAATTATTTTAAAGAATAAACAAGATAAAAAACAAACTTATTTTTGTGATTGCTAACTAATATTATTTTGGGCAATGAATGGATAAGAAGAAACAGAACTCTTTAGAAAGCTGAATTGTCTCTCGAAAGTAAATATTTTTACTCGGAATCACATTTTATATTTCCTTTTCTGTATTACTGATAGTTAATAGCAATTTTATTACAATCATTAAGGAAATGGTTAATGGAGTTTTGACTACATTTATTACAAATAACATATTTTAAGAATTCATTTATCCATATCTGTATGTATGTATTTTCACATAATTTTTAAGCAAATACTTTTAAAAATAAACCAAGTATGTAGTGTATGAGAGAGGCCACAAACGGAGGCCAGATGCCAGCCTTGGTCTTAGACAGCACCATGCTTCTTCATGTTATAACATGTCATCTGTAACACAATTCCAAAGGAAAAATTATTGTGGTGTTTTGCTTCACTAGCAAATACATGATACCAGTCTCAAGATTTCAGAGCCTGAACTAAAATAGGTTGTCTATCAGTTTTTGAATGAATAACTGAGCTCAAATATGGACTGTATCCTTGAGGAGGTCTGAGATCAGAAATAAAGTTTATAGGAAAAAATACTTGAACTAGATAGTACAGGATGTATATAAACTCAATGGAATGTGTGTTTCAAACAACAAAAGTCCCGAAGGATGTATCCCCAGACAGTAGACAAAATGCTCGTGCTCTGAAATCACAGCAGAAGCAGATTTAATGAACAGGGCATGGAGAATTTTAATATTCTTTCTGCTGAAAAGAGAGTTCATAGACCAAATCTTAAGGGAATAGAGAGCACAGGTCATTTCTGTGCAATAACTCTTGACTTAGAAAATATTGTTTCAGCAAGTTTATACTCGATTAAGAATAACTACGCAGGTCAGCCTTCTTAACAAATGGAACTAAATCATCATAATAAATGAATCAACTAGAAGTGCGCTATGCACATTGTGTCTTGAGTGTAACCGTGAAAAGGAGAACACCCCAATATTCTCTCCAGAGCACAATCAGAGAAATGACAGTCTGACCTGCATGAGGAAGATGTTTGATAGCGTTGCCGGGAAAGGAGCATACTTTCATGGCAGACAAATAGCCAGATAATAGTCCAGATATTTCAGGCCCAGATTCTGATGGCACAGAAACTCTGGAAACAGTCAGAAATTTATTTGAATTGAACCTTTTTGGCTTAATCTATTCTAAATAGAATCAAGTCCTTTCTCTGAAAACTCAATTCATCTTACAACTGTTCTACAATCTACAAATATAATCTCCACTTATGTTATGCATGCGTTCCTCTAATATATTTTGAATCTTTGTACATTGTTTGCCTTCATATTCTGATTGTGAGATAATGAAGTGAGGGGTGAAAATAATCAGAACAAGTGTACAAAGATGTGCCCACACAGAAAGCAGCAAGAAACCATTTTACTCAACAGATCTCTTTGTATTATAGAACAGCTTCTTTTCTTTCCTATCTGTAATAAGGTCACTCCTTCCTCCTTTTGCACTTTTTGTACTGATACACTGGTAACTAACTCTATTTGAATGTACACAACACGGCCATAGGACTTTCACCTGTGGCTTTTACCATTAGTCTGCCCTGCTTTCCTCCAGCTACAAATGATTTAGATAAATGAGAGTGTGGGTGAAAGGACTGGAATCCAGAAAAGACACCTCAAGAACAAGTTCTCAGCACAAAGATTTATTTGTGCCAGAGGTACTAAAGGCAGGGAATAATAGACAAAGACAAGAAACAAAGGACAAGGGAAAGAAGAAAGAATTAAGGGGGATGGGGAGGATATTTATTCTGGAGGGACACAGGATTGTCTCAGGATAGAGAGGGCACAGACATGGGACACGGACACATGACAGTTAATAAAAATCAAGTGGGAAGCTCTATGTTAGGATGAGGTGTTTAATTTTTATTGAGCATGTTAATTAGGACAGCCACAAACGAACTTTTGATTACTGGACTTCAATACATTGTTTGAAGTCGAAGTATTGGTGCCTTTTAATATGCCTTAGGAGGAGGAAGTGGCCAAATAAGGGAATAGACATGGTGGCTAGCTTTAGGATATAATTTAAGAGTTTAGCAAGGCAGAAGAAACGGGGAAGGGAAAGGTCTGTAAGTGCCATGTTTCCCATGGTGGAGCCTGCTATTTCAATAGGAAGTGGAAATGTCTTTGTTTTTTTCACCAGGAAGTGGATAGTAATATTACAGTGCGGGTCCATGCTGTAGCTTCCAGAAGTTTCTCGTTCCTCATAGGGTGGGATTTTGCAATATTGCAAGTGTTTTAGTGTTTCTCACCCTCCTGAAACTAATGTCACATTCATACTGCTTGCCCAAAATATCCATTGCTTTACCAAGATAAACATTGATAGTGAAGTGATTAGTTTGGTCTGTTATTGATGACACATCTGTGTAAACTGATGCTTGTGCCTGTATCACTAGGAATATTTGATATCGTATAATGCTTTCCCAGTTCAAATATGTTAAATTATATGGAGACAATGATTAACTGCAAAATGAGTATTACTCAAAGTAATAAGCTTTTACTTCTATGACATTCAACATGGATTTTTCTATCTTATCCAAGGCTGATGATAACTTCAACATCTGAATGTTTCTGAATACTGTTACAGCACAATGTATATGGTGAATTGTTTGTCAACTTTAAAAGACTTCGGTATAGAGCTGGGGTTCAGCTTCCTGATATTGCACCTGTAAAGAATGTGGGAGGTGCTGGATTCCATACCTAGCACCAGTCAAGAAAAGAGGGAGAAGAGGACAGACATATTTCTTTTAAAATTCATGTTATTTCCATTAGCATTCTTAATCGAAATGCAATTATAAGACAACATTGGACTTCAGTGGGAGGAATAAAATATATTATAACTAAGTACATGAATAGGCATAATGGTAAATGTTTATGATTATGAACTCCATACTATATGTTCTACCTTGTATTTAAGATAACTGAAAGTAACTGAATTGTTTATGAGAGATTAGCAGTGACAGTATTTTCCTCACTCCCTTCATTGAGCAAACTCCTAAAACTCACCTAATGTCAAAGCAAACCAACCTGGTGACATAGTCATGAAGTAGTGATGTCACTGATTTATTTCTGGAAGAAAAACTTAAATTTCTTAAAGACAAGCATTGGAAAACTATTATAGCACATTAAAACATTAACTCAATACCAAAGAGATATTAAAAAAGAATTAGTTTCATTCATGTTTAAATATCATCTTTTATTTTGAGACAACTTGTTGGAGGGAAAGTAATTCAGAATTAATCCTGTGATAAAAAAAAATTGTCCTTTTCCCAACTCCTCCCAGATCTTCCCCACTTACTTCTCCCACTCAAAACTATTAATCTCTCTCTCTTTTTTTTCTCTCTCTCTTTCTCTTTCCTTCTCCCTCTAAACAGACAGACACTAAAACACAAGAGCCACAAAATCAAAAACCAAGATATACAAACAACAGAGAGTAGTAAAACAAAACAAAAAAGTAAAATGCCCAAACAATGCATTATGAGACAAAAATATCTATAAAAATATAGTGTTTGCTTTGTATGGGCTTCTGAACATGAGCCTACTCTAAATTGTGGTTAATATACACAGTGAGACTTAATTATAGAAAATAAATATTTTCTTTGAAAATTGGAGGATTTGGAAGAGGAAAGAATATGATCCAAATATATGGTAGGAAAACATATATTTTATATACTTATAAAATATATAGTATATTTATATAATATATAAAATAATATATATTTTCCAATGTAAAAAAGTGAAATTATAAATATAACCACTTAATAAATAAAAAGTCATACAGGTAAAATAAAAATAAAAACAATCCTGTATTTTTTACTGTATAGCCTGTTCTTTTGATAATCCTATACTGCCTTTTCAATTTTTATTCAGTTACCTGTTTTCTTAACTTTATTCATTTACTTTTATCCCATTTTGGATTTTATTGATTACTTCTGATTCTCGTTAGGTCCTATGCTGTTTCTCCACAATTGTCTCTCCAGGAGACCTCTCGGCCATTTCCCTAGCCTCTGTATCAAACATACATGGACATATTTCTCTTTCTCTGTACCTGACTTAAAAATTATTGTAAACATCAAAGATTGTAGTCTAATTGATTTAAACAACATCACGTGACAGGCTCCAAACACAGTCTCCTAGTTTTCAGACAACTCCTATACTGTAGATCAACATTCTAAACTAATTGTTGCATAACTTTCTCAAAATGGGTCAGAAGAATTTATCACTACACAATTCAAACACTGCATTAATATTCCCCACTTAGTCAACAATTATGTTTCAAATTATTTCAAAAAATGTTACCTCTTTGCACCATAACATGAAATTGGTCATCAGATTTCCCTCAAATCTACCTCCTGCTTTGCTTTGCCAGATTGTCTCTCCGGGGATGAAATAGAAAAGCCCTTAGTTCTTTTACCTATCTTCCTCATGGGTGTCATGGATGTTGATATGTTGAATTACCAGTGTCTTACAAAAGGCCTCTAAAACCCTGTGAACCATTGCACCCACTATGCTGTTCATATTATTAGCATATGTATTTTCAAGATAATATCATAATCTTTCCTTGCAATGCCTTGAAGAACAATTTTAGGAGCTTCTGTTCCCAACACCCATTCCCAAGAGAGCATGAGACTTTCTGTTGCCAGCTCTGTACTTGATAGTCAGCCTCATCATTAGTACAGCACGGCCACAATGTGGAAATAGTATTCACTAACTTCACATAACATAAAATATTAGTTTCCGAACATTTCCATGTATAATCATCACCAAGGAAACAAGTATCGGTTGCACAGCCTCATCTAGAAATACTCTTTTGGATGTCTGGAGATAAACAGAGGAGTCTGCAGATTTCCTGTTATGACAAGGTAACACATTGCAGGTGGTCTATGAAAAGAAATTTGAATATTCTGGCCAAAAGCTCTTTTCATCATATTTTAGTTTTGCATGGAAATTGTTTTCTCTCCTTTTGGTCCCATGCAGTCACCACTCATTCCCCGCATCATTTCTGTGAAAACACACTTCCCATTTTAAGTCTGTAAGTTAGCATATATCAATGATGCATAATGAAACCCACATTTCTTCTGCGGCAGTCGTACGGGTGTACAGAAAGCACTGTGATCACACTCACCTCTACCGTCCCACCAAACTTCACTTTTGCTTACTTATCTCATTAGTTCCTCTCTATCATCTTTGGATGTGTGCATATGACCTGTGTAGATGGGTACATCTGTTGTGTGTCACTGACTGTTATATCCATTTCTTACTCAGAATATAGAAACTTCCATTGTTCTTCCCCACTCTTTGGCTTCTACAGTCTTTTTGATTCCTCTTCTATTATGTTTTCTAAACATATGGAAGATGACATAACTTTTCCTTTTTTGCTTATACTGCATTTTAAAAAAATTTAAAAGTGACAGTGTCTTAGATACTGTTTATATTTGATGTTTGAACTACAATGGCAATTTTCAATGGCAAATTGATTTTAGTTACAAAGTAGGTATTCACTGACAGGTTAATTCAAAAAGAATATATTCTACCTCTATGTGGCCATAATTTCCAAAGAGAAATTACCAAAGAAGATAAATGCTGGAACAACCAATTAATTGTTCCGTGTTACATACAAGTAAGACACTTCATCACACTTCAGCAATATCTCACTGAACAGGAGGAAAGATAGGATTCAATATCTCTCAGCTGACTAAAGGACTGGAATAATGTGTCTGTGAAAGAATAGAGAATTATATTTGTGTCTTAAAAATTTAGATGCATAAAACCTAAAATTATGCAAGGAGCTATTGGACGACAATATGTGTGAAAAGTTAACTAGATTTATTTTTAATGACAAAACCAATATGACTCCAGAGTGTAATTCAACCTCAAGCAAAGGTAAAGCATTTTTATTAAGCATTCATGAAAGCTGAGTGTCACTAGCACAGGAATGATTATCTATCTATAAGCTGCACTTACGAGCCCATGGACTAAACAATGTGTTGATTTTCTGCCAACATTAGTGTACAAACTAAAACAGCCATACAGAGTTAACAGGAGAGTCGAAAGTAGCTTGGGTGTGATCATTTGATTTGTTGTTGAAGCGACTGTTTGGAAGAGAGAAGGCAGGAGAATGGCCCAGCAGCTGTCTCACCTGTGAGCCAGTAACTTAAAGAAGCAGAGGAAAGGTGGATGGTTTTGCAATGCAAATGAAAATATTACTTCAGAAGACTTAATTTTGCATTTGGTTTACTCATCAGAATAAAGCACACTGGTAATAACTTCCTATCCTTAAATATTTAAGCAGACTTTTGATAAAGATAAATCTTTATTGGATGATCAGTAACATATATCCCAGTCTAAAATTCCTATAAATTGATTTTACTGTGAGTTTCTTTTGTTTATTTGTTTATACATTTCAAACACTGTTAAGATCATATTGAATTTTTACTAACTCCAACTAACACATGCGGTTTCAACTGCCCATATCTATGCAAAAGGATGTTGTCTCGCTAGTCTATCTCATACAGAAGATAACTTTGTGCAATGTCCTATTGCAAAAGATGTACACTTACATCACTTACATACTCATATATATATATGCATTTGATTAACTAAACACAATCAATGCTCAAGCATAGTATGCCACCACATAGTGAGATTCTTCTCCACAATCATTTGTTAGATTCTCTCTATAACATGGTGAGTTACATGTAGTCCATAGAAATGCTAGAGATACGAGAATTGTGAGGTTTCCCTGGAAAAACATGAACTGATGTGTATTCACCTCAGTTAGAGCACTGGTAACAAAGAAACAAGCCCATAAATCCAGCCTGGAGAATTAATAAGTTTGTTGGTCTTAATTACATGAGACTGAGTGATTGATAATTTCCAGGAATATGGGTGACTTACATGCTACTGCATAATTGAGATGCCCAGTCCTGAACAGGAATGGACCTTGAAAACTGTATCGCTGCATCTTTCAGCCCCTTCCCATATTCTTTTCCTTCAATGATTGTTGACTATGTCAAAAAAAAATTGGCCAATGAACTTGTGCTTCCTGTAACATTCTAAGCTTTGCAAACTTTGTAATTTCAGAAGTTTCCTGAGTCTTGTACATTTCATTAGCTTTTGGAATTTTATGAAAATTCAGCTTCCCTCCAGGAGAGGACATTTCAACTTGTGGACAGTAGCTACACCAATAGAAGCTTTTTATGCCCCGTGAATTGATGACATTTAGAAGTTTAGTGTTAGAATTCTTTTTAAAAAAATGTTTTTAGCCGGGCGGTGGTGGTGCACGCCTTTAATCCCAGCACTCGGGAGGCAGAGGCAGGTGGATCTCTGTGAGTTCGAGGCCAGCCTGGTCTAGATAGAGCTAGTTCCAGGACAGGAACCTGAAAGCTACAGAGAAATCCTGTCTCGAAAATCAAAAAAAAAAAGTGCTTTTATTGTAGCTATTTTATGCTGTTTTCCTGGGTTCCTTCTTTTTCTGCCATTTTATTTTGAAACCTTGGCTGAAGCTTTCCATGATTAAAATAAATTTGAAGTAAGAACAAAAAGGGTTTGAAACATAAAGCTACAATTTAGTGTGAGCTGATAATGGCTATTCATCTGGTTGGAAGAAATAACTTCCTAACAAAGCGCTGAGAAATGTCACCTTTGGATGTCTCTTTCTTTTCCAAAGAAAAAAAGATACTCAGAATGTTGAGGTACAGAGAATGAGAAGAGGATAATCAACCTTAATGCTATTTGTATGACACTGAAATTTTTCCAAATACCTCATCATTGAATGCTAACGGTGTCTTGGTGAGTAAGTATTGGGAAAATTTTTCGTTTTCAGCAAAAAAACCCTAGAATCAATCAAATAACTTACTTGAAGAGCCATCTCTCTAAGCACAACTACTTTGACAAAACAACTTTCAATTTCAAGTTATTCTTTTATTACTGTTTATTCAGAATCTATGAACTTGTACTATTTCTGCAATAATTAAAATTGCTTTGTCTGAAGGTGAATTAAACTAAGCTTCTCTGAAATAAGTGACCTTTCTCAAAATAAAACTATAAAATGTTGGAGGTATAGTTTTAGTGTACATTTAATGATCTGAATTGGTTCTTCACACTTTAGCAGGCAGAAAGACACTCTTCACATGATTTATTCTACCTTTCTATCACTTTCCAAATTAAAAAAAACCTCTAAATTTCTGTCCCAATGTGTAAAGTTCGAGCATTCCCTTCTTTGTGTGTTCCCTGCAAATCTCTGTATTGCTTGCTTTCTTATGTGTGACCCCTTGGTTTGACATTATTGACTTTTTTACTTTTGTATTTTAATTATTTTCTCTCTGTGACTTGAAAACTTGAAGGTTTACTTCTATTTCCATTAAAGACAAGATTAATGGGAGACTGATGCATGCTGGTACTTCACAGCATAGGAATATTGTGTCAGCCAGTGCTCAGTTTGACTTTCAGTATGAACCCTGAACACGTTCTCACATTCCCATTCTGCATTCACTCTCATCTAGAAACTATAGATACAGGATAGATATCTTTAGTTCAGAATGTAGCACTGCTATTAGTAGCGAAGGAGTTGGTATATGTGGCAGGTTTCTTACAGTACCAACCTAGAGCCCTACCTGGTGCCTATATGGCAGAAAATCCTCTCTAGGTTTCTATGAGAATTGTATATCATATCACATTGGACCAGCTAGAAAAAACCTAGAAACTGAAAGCAGTTTTTGCTTGTTTTATAAGAGAAAGCTGAAAAACCATGGTGCCAGTTGTCTCACAGTTACATCATGTCAAATCTTGGTACTAAATATCAAATCTTGGTCTGGTGTTTTGTTTCCAAAATGGAGGCATGCTAGAGTCTCTTAAAATGGATGGGAGGGGTATCCTGAAAGATAATAAGACATTGTTGAACAGCTCTAGGGCACATAATATATGTTAAGTTTCAGATAGCTTTATATTTCTCAAGTGCACTTCAATCAGGATAGATCCACAGTATTGCAATAGTTTATGGCTCATCAGAACTCTCTTTTACTTATGGGCAGAGTGTCTGTGATGGCTCTGTGTAGGCTTGGCTGTTCAACATTTATACATCCATTAATTAGCAGCTAGGCATGATTTAAAGGATAATGTCCCTGGCATTCAGCTTACATGAAGCAGTCAACAGCTTTTATGGAAGATTAAACGCTGCAGTGAATCTGAGACATTTGGTGACCCCCAGAAGCCATTCTTTGCCAGAAAACTGCAATGCTATAATGACTGTGCCAGGGGGGAAACATATTCAACTGGATAGCAACAACAAACAGAAGAATTCGTGGAGTGTGCCTCTTGCAAGTTTATGAAAATGACTGCTTCCTTGGTTTCAGTTTTTGTCTTTGTTTACTCTTATGTCATTTGAAGAGAAGTTCCCATCCAGGAAGTAAAGAATGTTTAACAAGCCTTCATCTGAAAGGAGATAAAAGAGTGGTCAATGTACACGTGTAATTAAAATCTTAGAAATATGTAGTTAATCTGAAACTTCTTTTATTTCTTTTATTGAAGCTGAATTTAAACATGCAAAGTGTTTATTCAGGTAAAAATAATCAAGTAAATTATGTGTCATATCAATCATATGTTTTAAAGACTAGTATAACATAAATTAAAACATACGTTTAGTTTAGTATAATTAAAACAAGGGAATTTAATTTTAATTGTGTAATGGGAAAATATAGTCTTTAACATAAAATTTGAGGTTTCAATTCATGTATATATATATATATATATATATATATATATATATATATATATATATATATATTCCATGCATGTAATTTCTAAACATTTGCTCATTTGTAAGTATATAATACTGAGAATATGTTGTAAATATTACAATATGAATATATCATTATTGTAAACTTACTTACATAAGAAAATAATTTATTTTAAATTTTTATTTTTCTAAAAGATTCAAATTTCAAGTTCTATCATCCACTTGGCAATTTATATTTTTAAGTGAATTCTGAATGGAAAATAATAGCAATAATGAAACAAAATAAGATGTAATATTTCACAAGGCTAAAAAAGATGTTCGTCAGTACATAGATATTGTTGCATGAAGAAAAAAAATCCTTAAATACATGTATTTGTCTCTGTTCTAGGATTACGGAGAAAATTACATGGTTTAGTACACTGGTTTAGCTTTCAATAAGAAAAGAATTTTCTGTGTTCTTCTTCCATAATTGGATTTGGTATGCATTGTAAAAGAAACAGGCCTTTCACTGAGCAGAGTTTGTAGGCCCGTTTTTAAATAATACAAAAGGTTTCTCACACCACAAATTGACACCATGAATGCTTGTCCTAGCCAATTCTTTCCCTACCGCCCTGGCCTTTTCTCTAGCCCTGTGTCTGTAGATGGTGGAACTACAGCCCCTCATAGAAATCAGAGTGCATTCTCAATGTTCAGCGTCCCTTTAAAGTGTTGGGAGAACTTTTAAAATGTAGAAATTGCTTTGACACTAAAGGTGTATGTCATTTGGAGAAGTAAGAGTGTGCATACCGTGAAATCTGTTATCTTTTCGGACGTCCGTTGGGAAAAAGCCATGCCCATATTTTGAAGCACTGCTTTAATATCTACAGAAAGGCTGAGGATGCCGAGGCATCTGCCCTCACTGTGACTAAAATGTTTACTTTAGCAAACACTGCTCTATTAAATTTCAAAGTGGTGCTCTTTGAATTTTAAATTGTAAAGAAAGCCTGGCCTCCATTCTTGAAAGCTTTGGTTTAAACATAAAAAGGAGAAAGCAGCTTTGAAGTTCGAATGAGATGCACGAACTTGCTTCTCTGCAATGAGCCTGAAAAAGTTCGAGCGGCCTGTGCACCATTTATCATTGTAATTTGGGACTGCCGTGACCCTCAAGTTTTTCACCTCTGACCATTCCTGACTTTCTATAAAAATAGAATTTTGGAGCCAAAGTAATATTTCTTTAACTATGCTCACAACTTGGGGAATGTCTCTACAAAGTAATTTTATACATTTCTCTAAACAAATCATTTCATTGCTTTAAAATGGGCATCCAATTTGTCAAATTATGTCCGTAATATAGGGTTTTATTGATTCTGCTCACCCGGTTTTCCAGGATTTACTATGCACATGAAAACTAAATCACAGAAAATTTATATTTTTGGCATAGATGCCCACCTTAATGAGTATTTATTTCGGTAGATGAGGGCTTGCATAATTGAACAATCCATAGACCAGGGATAATTGAGCATTACAATAAATAATGCCATAGATTTACAAATGGGAGTCATTAACTCCTCCACTTTGCTTACCAGAGTGAACTTTTTAGACCAAACAATTACAAAGGCACCGTCCCCAAGTAAGCCGTTTGGGGGTCAGCTCATTTTTATGAACTTTGATGAATAATTATCCTGTAGAAGACTTTGTTGTAAAATGAAATAAACATTTTATTGTAGAAGGTGTTAAGACACTGTCCTTAGCGAGTTAATATTGAAAGTAATCACAGTGGTTATTGAGTGCATTTCCTTCTAAATTATTCAGCAAAACTTATTAACTTCCATTTCCCTTCCTAGAATGTTATATCACACTGAAAAGAATAAAATCCATGGCATTATTTGCATATCAGTTGTAATTACATTTTGTTTTGACTCAACAACTGTTTCAACTAATGAAGTCGACTCTAAGGCGATCTTGCCCTTTTCTTTATCAAACCAAAGAGCTGCGAATTTGTCTGTGACAGTGGCAAGATTAAAAGGACAAAGGTCATTAAAACTTTTTCCTTACCCCGATGCAAGCTTCATATGCTTTGTCGTCCATATGGAGTTAAAACTCCTGGGATGATCATAACAAGCCTGTGCAGTGAGGTCCAGGGAATTACAGGAAATCCCTCTTAAAGCAGGAAATGAGAAGGGGCATCAGCAGCTCACAATGATCCCAGCTGATAACTAATTGACCACCACCTTCGCTGAGGGACCCTCATGTTATTTTCTGTCTATGTAGAATACAAAAGCAAGGACAAAGAGATCCCAAGATTGAGGAGTAACCTGACAGTTTACAAGCTGTTGGTCTGTGTAGCAAGATCTATGGACAGTGTCCTTGGGTCACCCAAAGTCTAATACACATAGCCTAACATTTTACTCTTAGGGAAATTCTTCTTGCTGAGAAGACATTCCGTTCTACAGTCAACAAATCTTAGAATTCTCAATGCTGCATCTCTTCACCCTGTTGTGTAATTGTTTGACCTCATGTCTGGCGATAAATGGAATGATACCAAGAGGAAGCAATGTGGCCATAATTTTTATGTCCTCGTGGCCTTTGCATGCAAAATACTTTCCAAGTAAAGTTGA
This sequence comes from Microtus agrestis, assembly GCA_902806775.1. NCBI lineage: Eukaryota > Metazoa > Chordata > Mammalia > Rodentia > Cricetidae > Microtus > Microtus agrestis. The sequence goes on along the minus strand of CADCXT010000045.1, from coordinate 208,133 downwards.
ACACAATGTATCAATTTCCAGGGTTTGAACTATCGATTGTTGAGGTGAAATCCCTATGAGGTAATGAGATCTCTGTAATGAGATGATTTTCCAGAAAAGACTGCTTTGTGGTCTTCAGCCTCATGTGTGAGACAGGTTTCTGCATTCTTTGGAGAGAATAACTGAAATACTAAAAGTTCAAAGTGCTCATTTTAAAATATAGTAAAAATTAGTTTTCAAATTGATAAATTCACTTTCCAAAGTTGCCTTTTTAAATAATTAATTTTCAACTATTTTAAAACAATGGATGCAAATAAGTATATATGACTAATATATATTTAAAGACTATACAGCATGACAATAGATTCAAACCATTTACTTTAAACTATGCATGCATAAATAATAAAATAAATATTTTGAAATGACCAGAAGGCTTGAATATCAAATGACTAAAAAGAATATCTTCAGTTGATACTGCCAGTTATGAAAAACTAATGCAATTTAAATTCCTTTTTTCTCTCATGCTTTTTAAATAGACTGTTAACTATAATGCTATAAATAGTAAATGAATCTTTAATGTGAAGGCAATCTTTATGTCAAATTTGCCCATCCATTTATGAAAGCTGTTATAAATGAACCACATATTAGTTTTCTCTCAGAACTCCCAGCGTGTGCAATAGGTGACCAATATACACCCCCTTATGGCCAAATGCTCTAGCTGTCATCCTCGAAATATGTTAGAACTACTGCAACAAGAGTAAGAGGATAAGAATGTGAATTTGGCACCTTGATGCTGTAGAAATGAAACAGAAGAACTAATATTTACAGATGAGAAAAGAAGATAATAACCACCTATGATTCCAATGAGCACCTGACCTTCTGCAAGCATAGATGCTGATAACATAAGAAGATCGGTCGGGTTTAACTTCCACAACTGCAACATAATTGAAAGTAACTATGAAAATAGATTTTTCTTTTTTTTTTTTTTTTGATTTTTTTCAAGACAGGGTTTCTCTGTAGCTTTTGGTTCCTGTCTTGGAACTAGCTCTTCTAGACCAGGCTGGTCTCGAACTCACAGAGATCCGCCTGCCTCTACCTCCCGAGTGCTGGGATTACAGGTATGTGCCACCACTACCCGGCTGAAAATATATTTTTCTAACTGTACTAAATATTTTGAAATCCTAAGAACTTGATGCTAATAACAGAAATAAGTGTACTAACCGTTCTGAGAACAAAGGAAACAAAGGAGTCTATATGAAAGCCTTGGCATTTGAAAGTGAATTGATGCTCTTGGAATAGCCACGATTCTAAAGTGGAAATGATTTTAGACTTATAGCATTGTGTTTGAATTTGCTCAAAACATGGGCAATTTTTCTGATTTACTTGATTTAAATGAGACAAGATCACTACGTAAGGCTCAAACTCAATCATCTTTCAGTCATTCAGGGGGGAAGCAAAGCACTCTGAAACATTTTCACATATGTAATTTGTATAAAACATAAGGTTTGATTAAGCAATCGAAGGAATATGCATGAGCGTGGCAGCACTAGCACCAGCCTCTTTGTCCTCTTGCTGTCGACAGGAATGCCTTGGAGGATGGAAGAGTGCCTGTTGCCTTTTTTTCCAAAAAATTAAAGATTTCTCCTTTCAGAGACTCAATTTTCATATGGCTTACAAGCATAAGTGTAGCACTACACTTCCTTACTCCAAGCCTCAATCACTAGTGTGCTTTGTCTGAGAGGATGTTGTATGAGTGATAGCATATGGCTTTGCCCTCAGAGCTCTCAGCATTGAACAGAGTCATCTTCCAGTCAGTCCAAAATTTCAGTAGAAGCAATGCACTGAAACATTGCATCTCTTCTCAAATTTTGCTCAGTCCAAGTGGCCCAACTTTTTCACGGTCATTGCCTCATATTACCTACTGTATATGTTAGATGTAAATGCTCCATCTGTCCTTAGAAATCTGGACTCTTTGTTGCTTCCTATACATCTTCTCAAGCTGCCCAAGCTTCAATTTTATATCTTGACTTAGTTGTCGAAATGATCAGAGGTTAGTGATCCATCCATTGCTGCTTCTGAGAGATTTGTAGTGCCTCGCTGACCTTGTAGCACTTATGCATTTTTACATGAAGTTGCTTCTTTCAACTAGCAAATCAGAGTAAGGTGTTTTTACTAAAATAATAAATATTAAGCTACATAATAAGAAAGAATTAGATGCTGTAGAAATCAAGTCATAAATAAATCCCTGCCTTTGAATTTGAAGCATGGGAAAATGTAAGAGTAAATAATTAAGTCCTAGAAAAAAAAGTCAAAAGTTCCCATACTGAAAGAATTGAGAAACAAGAACAGACCCGTTTTCTAGTCATAGTTCTCCATGGAAAAAGTGACATTTCTATAGGTGACAAATGTATTGTGTAAGGAAATAATCCCTAACGCTGATGGTAATGTTGGTACTAGGTTCATGGGAACCATGTCCTGTGCAGTTGCTGGCACAGCGTCTTCAATGTGAAACCTAAGCCACACAGATTTCGAACAGCAGCAAATATATTTTGAAACACTTTTTATGAGTTTGTAGGCTTTCTGGTGGTAGAATTATTGTTAAATTCTAACTTTATTCCATGGTGATCCGATAAGACACAGGTGGTTACTAATATTTTTTTTTGTATCTGTAGAAGTTTGCTTTGTTACCAAGTATGTGGTCTATTTTCGAGAAGGTTCCATGAGATGCTGAGAAGAAGAAATATTCTCTCCTATTTCTGAGTTTTCAATTTTTCCTCTGTAACATATAGCATATATTCACAAGAAATTATATATGTTGAAGTCAATAATGAAACAAACTGCATATTATTATTCAAAATATTCTAGTAAAACTCTTTATAGATGTGCTAGATGCTAATACAGACTTTGAACACACTGTGTGTTAAGCATAAAATATTAATTATTAACATACAGCTACCCATTTTAAGAAAACCACACTAATTCTAAACAGACAGAAAATTCAGGGGAAAAGTCTGAATTGTTCACCTTGAATTTCATTTAGTCCTGATTGTATTGCCACTTAGACTGTTATTTTATTCATAAGTACCAAGTTGATAGAAAGAAACAGGGAGATAGACAAGAGGCCAAGGGAAAAAAAGGACTTCTAAGACAAGTGTCTTTATAGCCAAATAGTATGTTATTGTGTATGTGTCTCATAATGTCATTATCCACCATGATGTTTCCATTTCCCAGCTACTATTAACAGCTGATCAAGTGTCTCTGTTAGAGTATATGCCAAGAAGTGGTATAGCTGGCTAATATCTGCATACCTATTTCTAAGATGGTTGCATTCATTTGAAAACACTCCAAAAATGACTGAGGGTTTCCCTTTTCCCTCATCTTTCCCTCATCATTGAAACAAACTTGTTGTCAGTTGTTTTCTCGATGTTGGGCATTCTAACTTGGGTAACAAGAAATCTCAAAGTAGTTTTAACTTACATTACCCTATTCCTAAGGATGTTGAACACTTTTAAAAGTTGAAAATATATTTTTCCATACAATGAATTCTGATCAGTGTCCTGGCCACATTTCATCCCAGATTCTCCCCATCTCCGTAACCACCCAACTTCACACATTATTTCTTTCCTCTTTACAAAACAAACAAGGAAGTTAAAAAACAAAACAAAGCAAAAAATGCCAGCCTGTGGTTGCGCACGCCTTTAATTAATCGTCAGGAGGCAGAGAGAGGAGGATCATTATGAGTTTGATGTGAACCTGCTGTCGCAAGCTCTAGGCCATCTAAGGCTGTTACATAGAGAAATCCTGTCTCAAAAAAAAAAAAAAAAAAAAAAACAATAGAATTACATAAGTACATAAGGGCATAATATATGGAGATGTGTGCACATTTAAAAAAGCACAAGAAAAACAAAATCAAAACAAAAACTATAACAAATAAGCAAATATGATTAAAATTTTAAAAATGCCCAAAACAAAGCACTGTGAGACAAAAAAGGAATCTCCAAAACTAGCATTGAGTTTATTTTAGTTGACCATCTACTCCTGGTCATGAGGCCTCCAAAATGTGTGGTTTGTTGACCCAGTGAGACTTATTAGAGAAACTCATTTTTTTCCTCTGTGAGCAGTTTTCAATTGGAGATAAATATTTGTTGATTAGGGATGGGCGATCATGTTCTCTTTTGTCTCAGGGCTCATACTCCACCCAGCATGGACATACGCAGGCCCTTCACATGCTGCCAGTCTCTGTGAGTTCATATGAGCATCAGTCCTATTTCTTTTTTTAAAAATTTTATTCAGTTTTATTTACTTTATACAGTTTTGGAAAAAAATATACAATACTTCTGATTACTAAATCCCTCGTCAAATTCACACCCTCTCCTTCTCTCTGTAGAAAGCAAACAGTGAAAAAGAAAAATTAAAATAAAAAGCATTTATGTAAGAATAAAAACAGGAATTTAGATACATATAACCCATAACAATACTCAAAATGAAGCAATGTTTGTTTGTTTTTTTTAAAGATTTTTTATTTATTAAGCAGACAACATTCCTTCCATGTATGCTTACATGCCAGAAGAGGGCACCAGATCTCTTTATAGATGGCTGTGAGTCACCATGTGGTTGCTGGGAATTGAAGTCAGGACCTCTGGAAGAGCAGTCAGTGCTCTTAACCTCTGAGCCATCTCTCCAGCCCCTGTAAATATAATCTTTTTTTTTTAGTTGTCAATTAATGGATTTATTAACTAAAATGGTCCTACAATTAAAAGACACTTTTTTTCTTTTTCTTTTTTTTTTTTTTTATTTTTCTCCATTAACAGCTTCAACTGGGTGTGGGGCAACAGGACCATTCCCAGCACAACCATGGGTGTGGGGTTCCCCGCAGTCTCCCCAGGGCGATGGTTCCTGCAATGATCTCTAGGGGAAATGGCTCCCAACAGATCCCCTCCCCCTCCCATACAAAGGCAGGCAGCTATCAAGTGGAGAGCACCAGAGACTGGAACTGGTGGTATTTGATAACATCAATGTATGTCATTGTACTCCTACTGAAATTGATCAAATGATATTTGTAACTGCTTATAGATGTTGAGAAAAGTTTGACACATGCTGTAAAGTGTTTGGGTTTAATGCATATGTTAAAAGTTTAGATTTTGATCCCTTTTACACTGCCCTAATTTTTGGCAGGCAGCACACGTAACTTTATGTGGAGTAGGCACTTGGGAAGGAGGACATACCATAGGCCAGACTAAAAGGTGAATACTGGGTTGGGAAAAAGCCCTTTCTTCTAGTCTGGAGATGGAGTTATTGGTGCCAAAATTATATCATTATATCTCTTGTTTGAGGAACTCCTCACAGTCTTTTCATTAATGATAGACGCAGGGGCCCAATGACGGGAGTTAGTGTGGATCCTCGCCTGAATAGCACACCATACAGAGGTTGTAGAAACCGGCTCAACATGGCATGGTACAGGTATGAGGGCGCTCTCCACATGGCCTAAGACAGGGTGCCCTGTGATCTGCTTACTTTAATCCTGCTAGATGCCTTTTATTTGAGGAGCTCCAAGGACGGGCGACTTATGGCAGGATAATCCCCCAACCTAAGGCAGGGCCCTGGGAACCCTAGGATGCCTAAGGGGGAAAGAAAAAAGGCCTGGTCCCCACTCGACCTAGGAGTCATCGAGCACCCCTCTGTTCCCAGGAGAGGTAGATTGCTTCACCACTCGAGAGGAGGGTCTCTCCTTGTCTCAGTCCCTCCTCCTTTGGTCTGACACCATGGATGACTCTGACTGGTGCTCTCCACGTGATAGCAGTCCTATTTCTTTGGCGTCCTTCATCCCCTCTGACTCTTACAATCTTTCCATCTTCTCTTTCACAGAGTTGCCTGAGTCATGAGGAGAGGGATGTAATGGAAACAACCCCTTTAGGACTGAGTATTCCAAGGCTTCCACCCTCTGCCCATTGTCCTGTTACTGTTTTCGGTATTGGTTTTCATCTACTGCAGGAAGAAGCTTTTCTGATATTGAGTAAGAAACACATGACACACTTGTAAAGATATTTCTTAGCCATTTGTGTTTCATAAGACCTTCTATCTAGATTAATTTCGTCATTTATTTTCTTGATTCTTTGTTGTTTGAGATCTTTATAATATATTCTGAATATTTTTTTTATTGGAAAAAAAAGAAATTTCTGCCTCCTCCCCCTCCCCCTATTCCTCCCCCTTCCCCCTCCCTCCTCAGCCCGAAGAGCAGTCAGGGTTCCCTGCCCTGTGGAAAGTCCAAAGTCCTCCCCCCTCCATCCTGGTCTACGAAGGTGAACATCCAAACTGGGTAGGCTCCCACAAAGCCAGAACATGAAGTAGGATCAAATCCCGGTGCCATTGTTCTTGACTTCTCAGCAGCCCTCATTGTTCGCCAAATTCAGAAAGTCCGGTTTTATCCCATGCTTTTTCTGTCACAGTCCAGCTGGCCTTGGTGAGCTCCCAATGGATCAGCCCCATTGTCTCTGTGGGTGGGTGCACCCCTTGTGGTCCTGACTTCTTTGCTCATAATCTCCTTCCTTCAGCTCCTCACTGGAACATTGAAAGCTCAGTCCGGTGCTCCAGTGTGGGTCTCTGTCTCTATCTCCATTCATCGCCAGATGAAGGTTCTATGGTGGTATGCAAGATATTCATCAGTATGGCTATAGGATAGGGTCATTTCAGGTTCCCTATCCTCAGCTGCACCAGGAACTAATTGGGGACATCGCCCTGGGCACCTGGGAGCCCCTCTAGGTCCAAGTCTCTTGCCAACCCTAAGATGACTCCCTTAATTGAGATGTGTGCTTCCCTGCTCCCCTAACAAACCTTCCTTTATCCCAATCATCCCGTTGCCCCAAGTTCCCCCCAACCTCCCCTTCTCACAATTCTCTCCCCTTCTCCCCTTACCCCCCTCCCACCACACCCTCAAGATCCCAATTTTTTGCCCGGCAATCTTGTCTACTTCCCATAACCAGGAGGATAGCTATGTTTTTCTTTGGGTTCACCTTCTTATTTAGTTTCTTTAGGATATCAAATTATAGACTCACTGACCTTTATTTATCTCTAGAAACCAATTATGAGTGAGTACATCCCATGTTCATCTTTTTGGGTCTGGGTTACCTCACTCAGGATAGTGTTTTCTATTTCCATCCATTTGCATGCAAAATTCACGAAGTCATTGTTTTTTACCGCTGAGTAGTATTCTAATGTGTATATATTCCACACTTTCTTCATCCATTCTTCCATTGAAGGGCATCTAGGTTGTTTCCAGGTTCTGGCTATTACAAATAATGCTGCTATGAACATAGCTGAAAAAATGTCCTTGTCCTATGATCGGACTTCTCGTGGGTATATTCCCAAGAGTGGCATTGCTGGGTCCATGGGTAGGTTGATCCCGAATTTCCTGAGAAACCGCCACACTGCTTTCCAAAGTGGTTGCACAAGTTTGCATTCCCACCAGGAATGGATGAGGGTACCCCTTTCTCCACAGCCTCTCCAGCAAAGGCTATCATTGGTGTTTTTGATTTTAGCCATTCTGACAGGTGTAAGATGATATCTCAGTGTTGCTTTGAATTGCATTTCCCTGATCGTTAAGGAGGCTGAGCATGACTTTAGGTGTCTTTTGGCCATTTGAACTTCTTCTGTTGAGAGTTCTCTCTTCAGATCAGTGGCCCATTTTTTAATTGGATTATTTAACATTTTAAAGTCTAGTTTCTTGAGTTCTTTATATATTTTGGAGATCAGACCTTTGTCTGTTGCAGGGTTGGTGAAGATCTTCTCCCAGTCAGTGGGTTGCCTTTTTGTCTTAGTGACAGTGTCCTTTCCTTTACAGAAGCTTCTCAGTTTCAGTAGGTCCCATTTATTCAATGTTGCCCTTAGTGACTGTGCTGCTGGGGTTATACCTAGGAAGCGTTCGACTGTGCCCATCTGTTGTAGGGCACTTCCCACTTTCTCTTCTATCAGGTTCAGTGTGTTCAGATTGATGTTGAGGTCTCTGATCCATTTGGACTTGAGTTTTGTGCATGGTGATAGATATGGGTCTATTTTCATTCTTCTACAGGTTGACATCCAGTTGTGCCAGCACCATTTGTTGAAGATGCTTTCTTTCTTCCATTGTATACTTTTAGCACCTTTATCGAAAATGAGGTGTTCATAGGTTTGTGGGTTAAAATCCGGGTCTTCTATATGATTCCATTGGTCGACTTCTCTGTTTTTATGCCAATACCACACTGTTTTCATTACTGAAGCTCTGTAATAGAGTTTGAAGTCAGGGATGGTAATGCCTCCAGAAGTTCCTTTATTGTATAAGATTGTTTTGGCTATCCTGGGTATTTTTGTTTTTCCATATAAAGTTGATTATTGTCCTCTCAAGATCAGTGAATAATTTTGATGGGATCTTGATGGGGATTGCATTGAATCTATAAATTGACTTTGGTAGAATTGCCATTTTTACTATGTTGATCCTCCCAATCCAAGAGCAAGGGAGATCCTTCCATTTTCTGGTATCCTCTTAAATTTCTTTCCTCAATGCCTTAAAGTTCTTGTCAAATAGATCTTTCACTTCTTTGGTTAGAGTTACCCCGAGATATTTTATGCTGTTTGTGGCTATCGTGAAAGGAGATGCTTCTCTTATTTCCCTCTCTGCTTCCATATCCTTTGTGTATAGGATGGCGACTGATTTTTTGGAGTTGTTCTTGTATCCGGCCACATTACTAAAGGTGTTTATCAGCTGTAGGAGTTCTTTGGTGGAGTTTTTGGGGTCACTTATGTACACTATCATATCATCTGCAAATAACGAAAGTTTAACTTCTTCCTTTCCAATTCGAATCCCCTTGATCCCCTTATGTTGTCTTATTGTTATTGCTAAAACTTCAAGCACTATATTGAAGAGGTATGGAGAGAGTGGACAGCCTTGTCGTGTTCCTGATTTAAGTGGGATGGCTTTGAGTTTTTCTCCATTTAGTTTGATGTTAGCTGTCGGTTTGCTGTAAATAGCTTTTATTATATTTAGGTATGACCCTTGTATCCCTAATCTCTCCAAGACTTTTATCATAAAGGGATGTTGAATTTTGTCAAAAGCTTTTTCAGCATCTAATGAAATGATCATATGGTTTTTTTCTTTCAGTTTATTTATATGATGGATTACATTGATAGATTTTCGTATGTTGAACCAGCCTTGCATCTCTGGGATGAAGCCTACTTGATCATAATGGATAATTTTTCTAATGTGTTCTTGGATGCGGTTTGCCAGAATTTTGTTGAGGATTTTTGCATCGATGTTCATGGGTGAGATTAGCCTGTAATTATCTTTCTTGGTTGAGTCTTTGTGTGGTTTTGGTATCAGAGTGACTGTAGCTTCATAAAAGGAATTTGGCAATGACTCTTCTGTTTCTATATTGTGAAATACATTAAGGAGTATAGGTATTAGGTCTTCTTGGAAGTTCTGGTAAAATTCCGCATTGAAACCATCTGGTCCTGGGCTTTTTTTTGGTAGGGAGGTTTTTGATAACAGCTTCTAATTCTTCACGACTGACAGGTCTATTTAGATTGTTCACCTCTTCCTGATTTAACTTTGGTATATGGTATTTATCTAAAAAAGTGTCCATTTCTTTTACATTTTCCAGTTTTGTGGCATATAGGCTTTTGTAGTAAGATCTAATGATTCTCTGAATTTCCTCTATGTCTGTGGTTATGTTCCCCTTTTCATTTCTGATCTTATTAATTTGCATATTCTCTCTGCCATTTGATTAGTTTGGATAGGGGTTTATCAATTTTGTTGATTTTCTCCAGGAACCAGCTTTTGGTTTCATTGATTCTTTGGATTGTTTTCTGTGTTTCTATTTTGTTGATTTCTGCCCTCAGTTTGACTATTTCCAGTCTTCTACTCCTCCTAGGTGAGTCTGCTTCTTTTTTTTCTAGAGCTTTCAGGTGGGCTGTTAAGTCTCCAATGTGTGCTTTCTCAGTTTTCTTTAAGTGGGCACTTAGGGCTATGAACTTTCCCCTTAGGACTGCTTTCATAGTGTCCCATAAGTTTGAGTAGGTTGTTTCTTTATTTTCATTGAATTCAAGGAAGACTTTAATTTCTTTCTTTATTTCTTCTTTGATCCAGGTGTGGGTCAATAGTTGACTGTTCAGTTTCCATGAGTTTGTAGGCTTTTTGGGACTAGCATTGTTGTTGAATTCTCACTTTAGTCCATGGGGATCTGATAAGACACAGGAGGTTATGAATATTTTTTTGTAACTGTGGAAGTTTGCTTTGTTACCGAGGATGTGGTCAATTTTCAAGAAGGTTCCATGAGCTGCAGAGAAGAAGGTATATTCTTTCCTATTTGGGTGGAATGTTCTATAGATGTCTGTTAAGTCCATTTGATTCATTACCTCCATTAATTCTCTTATTTCTCTCTTAGGTTTCTGTCTGATTGACCTGTTCATTGGAGAAAGAGAGGAGTGTTGAAATCTCCTACTATTAGTGTGTGCGGTTTGATGGCAGCCTTGAGTTTTAGTAATGTTTCTTTTACGTATGTGAGTGCTTTTATATTAGGGGCATAGATATTCAGGATTGAGACTTCCTCCTGATGAATTGTTCCTGTTATGAGTATAAAATGTCCCTCTCCATCTCTTCTGATTGATTTAAGTTTGAAGTCAACTTTGTTAGAAATTAGTATGGCCACATCTGCTTGTTTCTTAGGACCATTTGCTTGATAAACCTTTTCCCATCCCTTTACTCTAAGTAGATGCCTGTCTTTGTGGTTGAGGTGTGTTTCTTTTAAACAGCAGAATGTTGGATCCTGTTTGTGTATCCAATCTCTTAGCCTGTGCCTTTTTATAGGTGAGTTGAGTCCATTGACATTAAGGGATATTAATGACCAGTGGTTGTTAACTCCGGTCACTTTTTTAGTCATAGAGTTTGTGTGTTTGCCTTCTTTGAGCTTCGCTGGTGAAGGGTCTCTAGATGTTTGAGTTATTGTGGTCATTGTTGGACTCCTTGGTTTGTGATTTTCCTTCTATTACTTTCTGTAAGGCTAGATTTGTGGCTACATATTGTTTAAATTTGTTTTTATACTGGAAAATTTTGTTTTCTCCATTTATAGTGAATGAAAGCTTGGCTGGGTATAGTAGTCTGGGCTTGCATCCATGTTCTCTTAGCTTCTGCAGTACATCTATCCAGGACCTTCTGGCTTTCATGATTTCCATAGAGTAGTCAGGTGTAAGTCTGATAGGTTTACCTTTATAAGTAACTTGACCTTTTTCCTTTGCAGCTCTTAATATTCTTTCTTTATTCTGTATGTTTTGTGTTTTGATTATTATATGGTGAGGAGATTTTTTTTTTTTGGTCCAGTCTATTCGGTGTTCTGTAAGCTTCTTGAACCTTCAAAGGAATATCTTTCTTTAGGTTGGGAAAGTTTTCTTCTAAAATTTTATTAAATATATTTTCTGGACCGTTGGGCTGTGCTTCTTCTCCTTCTTCTATCCCAATTATTCTTAGGTTTGGTCTTTTTATTGTGTCCCATATTTCCTGAATGTTTTGTGATGAGAATTTGTTGGTTTTGCTGTTTTCTTTGATCAGTGTGTTTATTTTCTCTATGGTATCTTCTGTGTCTGACATTCTTTCTTCTATCTCTTGTAATCTGTTGGTAGTACTTGTCTCTGTAGTTCCTGTTTGTTTACCCAGATTTTCCATCTCCATCCTTCCCTCGGTTTGTGTTTTCTTCATTACTTCCATTTCATTCTTCAAGTCTTGAACCGCTTCCCTTACCTGTTTGACTGCTTTTTTCTTGTTTCTCTTGGTTTTCTTGGGTATCTTTGAGCGATTTATTCATTTCCTCTACCTTTTTGTTTGTCATCTCTAATTGTTTATGGCAGTTTTTCACCTCCTGTTTAAGGTCTTCTATTATTTTCATATAATTCACTTTTGAGTCGCTTTCTTCTAATTCTTCTGGAGTAGGATGTACAATTCTTCTTATTTCGGGATCCCTGGATTCTGGTGATGACATGTTGCCTTTCAGGTTGTTGGAGGAATTCTTGCATTGGTGCCTTCCCATCTCTTCCTTCAAATGGAGCCAGGAGAGGCCTGGTGTCTTGGTCCAGTCTTTGCTGTGACTGACTCTCTGGGTGTATCTCTTCAGAGTAGAGGCAGGAACCGACCCGTCCAGATGGAACTCCTCAGCACCACAACTCGGACGACACTCTGGGTGGTAGCCCTTCCAGATGGAACTCCTCAGCACCTAAACAGGGCTGCCCTGTAGCCCTAACCTTGAGACCTGCCCAGAAGGCAGGCACTCCCCCGCTCGCTCTGGGTGGGTAGCCTTAGTGTAGGAGCTTAAAACCGGTTTGAGCACTGGTCCAAGCATACAGCAGGGCAGGGTTGAGGGGTGGGGTGCTGGGGGGTTGGGTCATGCCTAAGAAAGAAAGCCCTACAGAAGGAGCTGGTGTTGTAAGAGGAGCGGCCGAGCTGCGTCCCCTGCACCCGGCCGTCTACATGGCTTACTTATGCCCCAAAATAATTACACGGAAACGGTATTCTTTTAAACACTGCCTGGCCTGTTATCTGTATCTCTTATTGGCTAGCTCTTACATATTAATCTAACCCATTTCTATTATTTTGTGTGGCCCACGAGCTGTCTTACCAGGGAAGATCTTAACCTGCATCTGCCTGGCATGGGAACATCATGGCGACTCCTACTCAGCTTCCTTCTCCCAGAATCCTGTTCTGTTTTCTCCACCCACCTAAGGGTGGACCTATCGAATGGGCCAGGCAGTTTCTTTATTAATAAGAAATCATTCCCACATCAAGCTGGGGGAGGGGGGTTTGTGCTCGCTTCTGGGACACATCGCCCCTGGATAAAAGACACTCACTCACCCATCTAGATGGATCTCCTCAGCACCTAAGCAGGGCCGCATGGTAGCCCAAAGATCCGGGGATGAGAGGAAGGATGTGGGAGGCAGCGCTGGGTCCAGGAGTCCGCTGAAGGCCCTGGAGCACCAGCTATAGGTGCCCAAGCTCCCTTACAGGGAACCTTGAGACCTGCCTGGAAGGCAGGCCCTCCCTGCTCGCTCTGGGTGGGTAGCCTTACTGTGAATATATTCTGAATATTAACCCTCTCTTAGGTGTATAGTTGCCAAGTATTCTCCTCCTTGGTAGGATTCTTCCTCACTTTATTGTTTCTTTTGTTTTTTCGTTTTTATTATTTCTTTGTTGTTGTTTTTGTTTTTGTTTTGTGAAGTCCCATTTGTAAAATAATGGTCTCTGTTCCTGAGCAAATGGAACCACATCTAGAAAATGGTTTCCTACACTCAATTGTGTAGGGTATTGTATATGTTTTTTTTCTTGCAGGTTCAATATTCATATTGGAATCACTGAACCACTTGGTATTAAGTTTTGTTCCAGGTGACAGTTATGGGTCTAATTTCATTCTTCTACAAGTGAATGCCTAGTTTTTCCAGGAACATTTGTTAAAAATGCTGTTTTACTTACATTTTGGGAGATCTTTTTCAAATATCAGATGGCTAAAATTTTGTGAACTCATGCTTGTGTCTTCTATTTTGTTCAATTGATACACAGGAAAGTTTTTTTCCAATAAAATGCTCATTTTTGTTGCTATAGCTTGATAATATGCCTTAAAATTGTGGACATGAGTGCTACGAAGCAGATGATGGGAAAAAATTAGAGATACACTAACAGGGAAGGGAAAAAGAGAAAATAACATAGAGGTTATCTGCAAAAGCCATGGAAAAACAATATAAACTTACAGAAAAGAATATATGTAATGTATTCAAAATATAGTATTCTTATTTATATGGATGTACATATGTGTGTCTACCAAATGTCCACAGGTTCCCACAAAAGCCAGAATGTATGTTGGATTCTTTGGATCTGGAATTAATGTTAATTTGATACCTTCATTTAGGTATTGAGATTTCAACTTGATTCATCTGGAAGAGTTGCAAAGGTTTTTACCCAGTGAATCATCTCTCCAATCGCTGTATACTTTTAAAGAAAATATGACACATAGGATGATGGTGCTCCCCAAAAAAGAAATGGATTTTCTAAAAACAAATGTGCCAGACAATACCAGGTGTGACAGTCTTCTTTACTGTTTGGTTGGAAGACTATAAGAAACTGCTATAACCAATATGAGCTATTTTCATTGTTTCAGTGGCCATCTAGAACTTGAAGATAACTCCATAAATAAAATTAAGAGACACGTGCCATCTATTTCCCTACAGATTTTATACTAGTTAAGGAATAAATTTTTGTATTTGATTCTAAAAAAATCTCAATTATTTTAAAGACGTTGGAGCATATTTTGTACCAACATCAACATGAACAAGCCAAAGTCTGATGATATTCTGCTTTTGATGCTAAAAACATTTTACTAGGAATTATTAAACAAGGTGACTTGTGAGGATGTGAACATCTTTTACATGAAGAATACTAATATCCTCTGGGTCATTGTTTTCTGCCCTTACCCTTAAAAACAATTAATATGACGTTTTTGCTCATAAAAATCGCATTTTCAAACAAAGTCTCTAAAAGTCTAAAATGAGCTGATTTCATCTTACCAAATTAAAAAGTTGTCTTTTATTTATTCTGAGGTAATAACAGGGTATACAGAGACTTTTAGAAGGAATGGACATACAAGGCAAACTGTTGAAATTTTAAGTAACTTTCATCAAATATTAAATATAAGTAGACTAAAGTTCACGTAAATCTGCAAGATACAATAACTTTAAGATAATCACTTGAGCATTTTAATAAGATTCAGTACATATCATAGACTCAAAATGGAGCATAAGAAAATTAAAAATGATGAAACTTCCCTAAAGGTTTCAAGTCATTCATTTTTTTTCCTCAGACTTTACAGAATTATGAGTTCTTTTTCAGTAAATATGGGAAGCTGAGATCTTTAAATGTTGCTTTTATGTTTTTCAAGAATTAAAAAACAAGGATAAGTATTCAGAATATAGTTAGGAATTATACTAGTTTAGGAAAATGGCAGTAGAAGTCACTTTTCTAAGACACATGACTTCACTAGTCACCTGTTTGCCTTATAATATCAGGCATAGCAGGGATCTTGTTCATTGTATGCTAAACCCAATTAAAAAGCCTTTACTGACCTCCCAGATATAATTGCAACTATTGTACATTTGGGGATACTTCGTTGAGTCTGAAATACTGTGTTTCATAGACTCTATAACTCTATAAGACTTTTGAGAGCTCTTCTCCCAAGCAGCTTGAATTTTAACTCTGGAGCTATGCAAAATAGTCCTCAAGAAGGAATTTTTCGGAGCTGATCCAGCTCCAATGTCCAAGCCCCAAGTCTGTAGTGCCTGGCTTCCTTAGTGGAAGACTAGATTCAATTTGTAGGAGAATATCAAAGGGTATTAGCAATAATCTGTTCTGGAAGTCCCTTGGACTTTCCTGACCAACCTTCAAAGGATGGTTCCCATGCCTTGCACTGAGGTTTCCGTTAGAAGATTTATAGCTCTTGGTAGGAGCAATGTCACTCTAATTAACTTAACTGTATATGTATATATATATATATATATATATATATATATATATATATATATTTATTTAGGTAAATATAAAATATTTATATATTTTTCAAAATTTCCTAGTGCTATTTATGTCATTGTTTTCTATTTCCTCCATATACCTTACCAATTAAAGCCTACCCAATTTTTTCCATTTAATCTCCCACACCTCTTGTATGCCCTTTTGTAAGCCCCACTCCTCCACAGTCCCTTAAGAATCCCCTAATATCTGTGGTTACTCTAGGTCTTACATTCACACATAAAGATATGGACCGAGGAAGAACTAATGAGCAAGTGTATGTGATGTTTTTCTTCCTGGAACTTGTTACCTCATTGAACATGAACTTTTCAAGTTTGCATTTACCTGAAAATTTAATAAATTTGTTGTTTTTATGCCCAAATAATTTTCATTGTGTATGTGCACCACAATTTTTTTTTTATGAATTCATCAATTAAAGTGGTGTAGGTTCTTTTGTTCATGTGTTGCTTTCATTGGCTAATGAATAAAGAAACTGCTTTGGGCCTAATAGGGCAGAACTTAGGTAGGCAGAGAAGAGAGAACTGAGTGATGGGAAGACGTGCAGAGTGAGAGAAGCCATGGACCTTCTGCCTGAGATGGATGCTGGTTAGAATCTTTCAGGGTAAGCCACAGTCACGTGGCAATACACAGATGAATGGAAATGGGTTAAACTAATATGTAATAGTTACCTAATAAGAAGTGAGACCTAATGGCCAACAGTGTTTTAATGAATACAGTGTGGTTATTTCAGGGGCTAAGCTAGCCAGGTGGCAGGGATAAACAAGGGGCCCCGCTCCTTGTAACAATTGAAGCACACTTAGTTTGTTCATTTCCTGGCTCTTCTGAATATAAGAGTGATGGCCATGACCGAGTCTATATCTATGGAGTTGATAAATTTGGCTGTCACTCCTATCATAGGTGATTATTTTTGCGAAGACTGTTTTAGACAGAGACTATTCCAAAAGCACAACTGACCACTATGAGAAGGAGAATTAGTATTCTTCAAAGACAAGTACTACCCTACTTTGTAATCTAACTGGTCAGTCCTAAAAGCATAGGCATATAAACCAAAAAATTATGTAATCATTCACACATATCTTGTGTATATTACATGTAATATAATATGTTATATTACACATGATTTTCTAAAATTTAAATATATTAAACAATATAATTATAATATACACATATATGACTAATGGTATATACACTTAAAAATATTTGAAGAATAAAGATACGAATTTGAAAGGGTGTGGATGTGAGGCATGTGAGGACTGGAGAGAGAGGAGGAGAGAATAATGTAATTACATTATAATTAAAATAGTTTTTACTTGAAAACATTAAAGTTGTTAATGAGAAAGGCGTTCAGGTTATGTTGAATAGAGAATGACAGTCTTGTCAGCATCTCTCTGCAGTGCAGAAGGAGATGGATGTGAATTCACCCCTAAAATTAAGTCATCAGTGGTGTTCTATTATTGCCTCAGTCTTACACAGGGGATTAAAAAAGTTCACTTGCAAGCTAATAGCAAAATGGAGTTCCCCGAAACAAGTAAAAGTGAAAAATAAGGCTCATATTTATTACATTTTTGAGTAGTGCTGGCAACTGAAGCCAGTCCCTACCACTTGTCAGATGAAAGAAGATGCTCCTGAGATCCCACAGCTGCTCTGTCGAGGATTTTTAGATTTGTTTAATTATTTCTAAAATGCTTCATATGCAATAAAATGGAAAGATACCCATCATATAACCAGAAAGTTGTCCTGAATTAATTACATTTTCAACTCTTATCTAATTATTCATTAGATTTATGTGGTTTTGCTAAAACATGTAATAAATGTTACTGAATATAATTGCCAGGCATATCTACAAATTTATAAAAATCAATAAAACACACTTGGGATTACCTCTGATCTTGTTTATATGATAGAAAATAGGACAAAGAAAAAAATTATTTTTAGAAATAAAAATATTTAATTTAACTGATTCTGAAGTTCTTTTCAATATTATAGCTTTTTTCATAATTTCCTATATAAGTGCATGAACCTAGCTTTTTATTAGCACAGTAGGAAAAAAATAAAAAGAAAGAAGTGAAAGATGTTACTCAATGGTAGAGTGCTTGTCTAATAGCCTCAGGATCATAGCTTTGATCCCTGAAACAGCACAGGGGAAAAACAGTCCTGGTTTTCTGGTGCCGTTAACTTCAAGTTAATACCTTCTAATATTTCAAAGCTAAGCTTACTTCTCACCTAGAAATTTCACACATATAAACACAATACTTGAAATTTCAGCATAGCAAGAATTTTCCAACATAGAATTTATTTCCAAGATGTGCTCTTATATTTCAAGGGTATTTTTATTGATTTCTGCAAATTCTATGTTTTACTTTGAAGATTTTGCTGAGCACTGTACTCTGATGATCCAGACCAAAACCTGTGACAATCCAACCTGCTATCTATGACATATGATGACATGTATGAGAGCATTCTGTCTTTGATGAGATATTTTATATTCCATTTATGCTTCTTACTTATAGTATTTAAGGTTTTTAATTTATATCTTTGAGTTGTTCAAGTGGCTTCTTCTTGTTCTAAAAAAGGAAGAAATTTAACTAATAGTATACAATGTTTTTTTGAAATTTCATTATTATTATTATTCCTTGACTGGCAGTGATATGTATTTTTATTTCCATTATTAAGATATATATATATATAAAACTTATGTGTGTGTGTGTGTGTGTGTCATTATTAATTTTTATATGTAGCCCAGCCTGGAATGCAATCTTTCCTCTCTTCTACACAGTTGCTTATTTGGAAGAATGCTTAATCATCCTTTATACTACACAGCTAATTTTCAGAACTATTATAGTAGCTACAGTCAGTCCTGGGCTTGGTTGCTCTCAATGTGTTCTCCATTCTCCTCTTGCTGTACTGTCAGAGGAAAGGAGCTCTTCATAGCACATTTCCCAGGATACGCAACCTGCTTGATCTGATTGCAATGAGCACTGGAGAAGCTGGTTTGGGTTTGGAAAACAATGGTTGTGGAAACGCCATTGTGCTTTTCATCTATGACTTCTTTGTATTTCTGGCTTGCTTATGAGAGGACCTTTGTCTTTCTACTGTGAAGGAAACCTTGGGTCTTTAGAAATACTTTTTTCTTACTGATATATGAGAGGATTTTATGTGGCCCTTTCTAACTTCATTATTTCACTTTGGTTTCTTCAAATTCCCATCAGATTTAATTTAAAATATCTATATCTTTCTATATATATATATATATATATATATATATTATAATTGGCTTATTTTCACATGATTGATATCTAAAAAGATATATGCCTATATGATGATTGTCATGTAAAACAGTGTAACATTGTCTGATTACACATTATGTATATGAATATTGACAGCACTTTCAGGAGAGAAAATTTTACATAGATAAGGATATAAAACACAAAGTTCTACAAACATACGCATTGACAAACACAGAAGTTGGGAGACCCAATAGAAGATCATGTGTCAGTGCAGCACTCCTGACTCTGGAGACCTGGCCCAGAGTGCTGGTCCTAATGCTAAGTGTTCAGATACCTATCATACTTCAAACGTTTAATCAACATGTTTATTCAAAAACTGAAAAGTGGTGCTGGAAAGAAAGAACTATTGTTGTCAGCTAAAAGAAAAGAATAATACTGGGTCTGGAGATGTTCAGGTGCAGTACCTGTGGAATTTTTCACAAACAAGCTATATTTCTGTCACTTATATTATGTCACCATGAACACTTACCTTTCTGGTGACTTAACTGTGGCACCCATACATATGATTATAACCTAAGGAATTCAAAGGAATACAATAGTATTGTAGTACTCCATTTTTATGAAACTAGTGTCATTGGAGAAATTCATGTTCAAAAAATATACAAATGTTAAGAGTCTTTCATAAGTTGGGTAATGTTAGTAAGAAGGCTTCTACAGTAAAATCTTGTCTTGAATCAGCACTCTTCCACTGCATTGAACAGACACAAGATGCCTTTGCCCCACAGATTAGAACATTCCACAAGACCTCTGGTTTAGTGTAAATTAATGATTCACATAGTTTATATTTAAGCATAGCTTATTTTAGCCACTCAGTCTAACATGTGTGTGCATGTCTATTTTTTGCTTGTTGGCTGGTAATCCAAAAGCAGATTTTTGCCATCTTCTACCATTTGCCCTTTTGTTATTTTAAGCCAAGTTCTTAAACAGACAGGCAATTCCTTAAGTACTAAAGTGAGCTTGCCAAAGGGTTGAGCGTAAAAATGAGTTCATATATAGTACATGACAGTCTATAAAAATTAAACTGGAGCAAAAAGAATAAAAGTGTACATGGAATATATTGCACATGGCAATCATAAATTAAAGCTCAAAGCTCAGATTCCAGACACACACAACTGCTGCTCCACAGAGAACTGAGGTGGCGGCAATATTCTTATTGGTACTTTTAGAGACTTGGCTGCTAAATCAACTGAAGATTTCATGTTTCTATGAGCCTAAGGAACCTATTTTTAAAAGTTGACTCATTTCATTTAATACCTTATGAGATTTTGTGGTAGTAATATTTTAAAATCTGTTCTAGTATTTGAAATTCGACGACAATTTTATAGTTAAAAGCACATGGCATCAAAATTATAAAGAAAACCAGGTGAACTTTTTCCACTTTATGAACCATTATATTTTTAATTAAGAGTGATTCATTCATTACTGAAACAATCAAGGACTTTCAATGATTTTACAAGAGAACAAAGTCACAAAAACCATGGAATTTTCTCTATATCTTATTTATATTTCAATACAAATAATAATTGTGACAAAGTTATAAATGATTGCAACTGTTCTTCCAACACTGCACATGGATCTCAGCTAGAAGATACTTTTTGTTTATTAGGATTTTTTGTTTTTGTTTTTACTGTAAGGCTTAGTATTAAGTAGAGAACATTGATACACTACCTCTTAACATTAGAATCTCTGATAAATTTGGCTTAACGCAGAAAATTTAAATTCTCTTCAACATCAAATAAATACATGGATCTTCAAGTTTATGGCTGCTTCTAACCCATGGTCTAAGATACACAACAATTATCTCTACTTAGTACCTGACACCAGTCTGGATGTTGCTTACACTAGTGGAACATAGCAGAAGGGGACACGCTGCAGAGTAATGTAGAGCAAACAAGTTGACCCAATCTACTAACAAGCTTAAAATAATTCAACTGGGCTTAAATCAATTCTACCAATATTCCGTTACAGAGAAGCATTTTCATTAGGTTGTTAGATCATGATTCTTTTAAGCATTGCCACTTCACCTTAATTAATAAACCACAAATTCAAGAAACAGATAATATGTTTGAAGTTGCAAACACAACGCAAGAAAGAAAATTAGAATATTCAATATCATTAACCTCAAAAGGTGGCTATAAAATATAAAGAGCAGTGTTTGGGCATCCTTGTCACTGGTTCTGAGCATCTCTGACATTCTCTTACCTAAACACCTGAACATTTATAATTCTGATTATAGTATTAATATGTGGTTTGCAAAAATTGACTTAGGAAAGAAATAAGCAAGAAAAGAAAATCAAGGAAAAACTAAAGAAAATTTACCACTGCAAAGAGAAAGTCTATGAAAAATCTCTATAAATGTTAATAAAGTTAATAAAATAACATATGAAATATGAATTTGTAGTGCTGGCTTAAAAATTAAATACTAATTTCAGTTTAATAAAATTCAAGTCAAATAGCAGAAAATGTTATTGAGGCTATCATTGTTCCCATTTCCTTTTATTAGTGAAAATCTAACTAGGAAGTACATTGTTTTTATAATCAATCATCATATATTTAGGAAGATAGACAGATAGGCAGACTGACAACTGAAATAGCAGAAAAACATTGGATTTCATGTTTTAATTGCTGTTTTGACCTTGCATAAATAGACATTTTTATCAATCCCAATGTATTTGGAGGTACAAAGAAATAAGCAAAATGAAACTTAGTACTTGTTTTAATTTCAAGTGTTATAGTGAGCACTGACAATAAATATCTATATGAATAATCAGCCATCAATTTAGATATTAACATTGAACCATATAAAAATTAAAACAAAATCATATATGATTTTAATACTTGGATATAAATAGTTTTTACTGAAATGAGTAGAATTCTGATTATCTCAGGTAGAATACTTCCAACTACATAAAAATACTACACAACTAAAACCAACGTTTGAAGTATTAAAAATAAAATGCAAAGGGAGATACGATGTAAATAATAAAGTGTGTAACTAATGAAAGTACAATGCAAACAATTAAGTATCAAAATAAAAGGTGACCACAGAGATTTTCAGGATGAGGTAATGGAAAAGGAATTTTGGTATATATGTATGTATTTGAGACAGCTGAAATAAATAGGATAAATTATCTATTTAATAAAGGAATATAGCCCTCTCTCTCTCTTTCTCTCTTTGTCTGTTTGTCTGACTTTCTCTCTCTTTCTCTCTTCCTTCCTTCCTTTCTTCCTTCCTTCCTTCCTTCCTTCCTTCCTTCCTTCCTTCCTTCCTTCTTTCTTTCTTTCTTTCTTTCTTTCTTTCTTTCTTTCTTACAGCTTATAGTTGTTTTGGAATTTTGGGCTGCAATGGCCATAGAGTTTCCAAATCTCAATGGACTGTTCTGTAGCAGCGCAAGGTAAGATGCTGAAGAAAAGTCAGAGTATGGTGGCGTGGCATGTGAAGATTTGGAGGGACGTTTGAGAGTCTCTTGAAGATTCTATCAGTGCCAATCAACGATTTTAATTAACAATCTGTGTTGTTTCTGGTCAGCTGTGTTGAAGAACCAGTTATGACTAAAAAGAGATCAACATCAGTTGATTGGAAACTTTGCTTTATTGGGACAACGCTGGGAGCTGAGGTTGAGAAATCAACTATAATTAATAAGAGACTATCATAGTTGAGATAAAATCTTCTGGGAAGTATTTCCTCAGCATCAGCCCACAGAAAGTCTACTCCAAAGGAGGGTAAATCCATACATGACGCTGGCAGTGATCTTGATAATGTGTAAAATCCTCGAAAAAGGAACTTGTTGGTATTGGCATCATGAAAGCCACAGCGTGGAAAGTTCTTAGAGAGAAGCTGCAGTTTGGCAATATGAGAGGTCAAGTGATGGCATTGCTTCAATTGAAGCCTTAGTTGCAGTCGAGACTTCAGTATATAGGAAATTCCAGGACTATAGAATAGCTATCAAAGACAGTAGCAGGAGTGAAGTGGAGCTAACCAAGATTATGAGACCAAATATATGTCCTGTGAATGGCAGAGGCAGAGAAGTGGCACTCCCCAAATACCCAAGTGTGTGGAGAACAGATTATGAGGGAGTTCAGTATGCTGGACACTTATTTACAATGTTGGAATTTATTTTTTGCCTTGGTTATTCCCAATTCTCTCTCTCTCTCTCTCTCTCTCTCCTCTCTCTCTCTCTCTCTCTCTCTCTCTCTTTCTATAAATATATATATATATATATATCACGAGATGACATTTGATGCTTTAGACTTCTAAAGAGAATTTTTTTTAAAAAAAGTGAGAGAGAATATAGACTTTTGAATTGTTAAAAATATTTTAGCACTTTTTTCGATTTTAAAATCCAGGAGTTTCAAAGTTGGACTTTATGTCGGTATATTAACTTGACCTCGTTTGTATAGACAAGAAAAGATAGGTTTGGTTTAAATGCAATGATTTAGTGTGTCATTTTGACAAGGTGACAATTGTGCTGTTAACTTTTATCAACTTGACACAAACTAGAGTTACTTTAGAAGAGAGAACATCAATTTAATAATTGCCTCCAAGGTTTAACCTGTGGTCAAGACTGCTGTGCATTTTCTTGGTTAATGATTGAGAAAGGAGAGCCCGGCCAACTGTGAGGGGTGCTATTCCCTTGCAATCAGCTGTTCATAAATTGTATAAGAAAACAGGTTAAGTCAGTAAGCAGACATTTTCTGAGATTTTTGCTTCAATTCTTTCCTCCAGATTCCTGCTTGAGTTCTTTCTCTGTCTTTTATTGACAGAAAACTCTAATCTGCAAGATGTAAAAAAACATTTTCCCCTCATATTATCACAGTTTTATAAAAGTAACAAAAGCATACTAGGGCAATAATTAAGTTGGAGAACTCTGTAAATAGAACAGGACATTTGTCAATAATTCAAAATTACAAAGGATGCATTAATAATGTGAAGGAAGAGAGTATGTATGGGTGTACTGATGCCTCATTTTCCAGAAAAGTGCGGCTAAAGAGTCACTATTATTCATATTGTAATATACTAAAAATCAAAGTGAAATAAAGAATTTTAAGTTATTTTACTTTAAAAGGGCACTTATAAGAAAAAATAAATCTAACTTAACAGCATAACAGTAATATACCACAAGATGTGAGCAAAGTTCTGAAAGGAACTATATGAACCAAAGAATCCTTGTACACAGGACAAGATATGAAGTCACAATGTCTAACAAAATGTTCTTAAATTTGAAAGCTTCTAGGTAATAAACCTTGTATATTACCTTCGTAGGAAAAATTTTCAGTGTTAAACCAAGTCAAACAAAAAATGAACCAAAAATATATAAAGTCAGCCATGAATTAATATAAACAAAAAGTTACTAAAAACATAACTAGAAAAAAATGAAGTTGAAACTTCAAAAAGTAATGGAATGGTGACATTGAAAGTTTAGTTACTTAGATTGTATCAGTACATATATTGTGTATATATACATATATATATAAGTCTAAGTATTCCCAAGAATTTACACTTATTACCTATTAATAATTTAAAATTTTTAGATATAGAAAAGTCTATGATTTGATTACAATATGTTATATACAAATGCAAATTTATTACACTACAGTCTTTAGCAATAAAATATTATAAAGAAAGTCATATATTTTTACCTGATATAGATTTGAATATATGTTAATAATGCTTACACAGCAAGAATGAATGCCTATAACCATAAAAATGATAAAAGAATAAAACAATGCATACAGGTGTCTATTTTATACAGTTCTGAAAAATATCAAAATTAGAATGTATTAGTCTGTAATCCTGTGTCAAATTTAAGAGAAAATGGGCAGAATTACTAAACATAGAGTCCACTTTGACCCATCACAATTGGTTATCTAAAGATACGATTAATGTAAACTTAAAATACTCAAAGGAAAATGTGTTCTGGTGCCAAGGAAAAGATAAAAATGCAGACCTCACATAGTTGAGAAGATAAGTGACTAGTGGTCATTTCTGACCACATGTTGCTTATGTTAGACTTCCTGGCATTCTCTCAGCCCTGAGCTATTTTCCTGGAATTGTACATCTAAACAACTGATCATTTGACATATGCAGTAGAGCATCTCCTCTGGCCAAAGGCTCCCAATCAATCTTTCATATCTGGACAACAGACAGTATGAGAATGAATTCCCATACATCCAACCTCAACAAAGATCCCATTTATCAGCTTCCCCAGGCTTCTGTGACTGGAGTAAATATTATGTTTCTTTTTCATCTGTTTTCTTTTTCTCTAAAATAAATTTTCTCAGAAAATAATTCAAATTATATTTCTGCTCATTTGACCCCTCCCACTTCCTCTTTACCTACATATCCTCTCCTTTCATCTCTCATTAGACTAGAGCAGGTATCTAGAGATAACAACCAAATATGACAAAATGAAACATAATAAGATGAAGCAAAAACAACTATACCAGAGCTGGACAGCGAAACCCGACAGAAGGAAAAGAGTCCTGAGTATAGGCACAATAATCAGAGGCCCATTTGTTCACACACTAAGGAGTTCCATAAAAACACTACACTAAATGTTTTAATATGCATGCAGAGGTGTTAGCAAACCTGTGTAGGCCCTGTGCTTGTGTCTTCAGTCACTGTGAGCATATATATGCCCTTGATTAGCTGTTTCAAGGGGCTTTGTGCTCTTGATGTTTTCCATAGCCTATGACTATTTCCCTATTTTGGTCTCCTCTCCTGGGACAATTCTCATAGCCCCAAGGGGAGGAATTTCATAGAGACATCTCTTAGAACCTCTGTTCATGTAATACCTGCTTTGGGTATCTGCAATCATTCCCATTTTGTGGCATAGAAAACTTCCCTGATGATGACTAAAAAGCACTGATCTGGGAGAAGAACAGAATATCACTATTAGTCATTTTATAGATACACTTATTTTTAGAATTTATTTTTTAGTAGTACTTGATTTTTTTTTCTCTGAGATTTCTAATTTCTGGTTCTTGGTTACCTAAGCACTATTGTGTAGGGGTTCATCTAATGGAGTGGGCATTAAGTCAAATAAGACATTTGTTGACTTCAACCACAATGACTGTGCTTTCATTGCCCTGGTATATCTTGTACTGAGGACATTGTAATTCAAGGCTCTCACTTATTCTATTTCCAGTTTATGCAGATGGCTAATATATAAGTCCAATTCCAAATGATCTAACTCTCTTCTCGCCACCACAGGCACCAAGCAAAGCCATGGTATAATCACATATATAAAAGTAAACACTCATACATGTAAAATACAAGTAAACCTACAGGTCGAGTGTGGTGACACACTCCTTTAATACCAGCATTTGTGATGCAGAGACAGGTGTATCTTTATGAGTTTGAGGCCAGCATAGTCTACAAAGTGAGTTCTAGGACAGCTAGAGCTATCACACAGAGTCTCTCTCTCTCTCTCACTCTCTCTTTCTCTCTCTCTCTATTTATATTTTTAGAATTTATTATATATATATTATGTATACAATATTCTGTCTGTGTGTGTGCCTGGAGGCCAGAAGAGGGCACCAGACCCCATTACAGATGGTTGTGAGCCACCATGTGCTTGCTGGGAATTGGAAGAGCAGGCAATGCTCTTAACCTCTGAGCCATCTCTCCAGCCATTAGAATTTATTTTCTAGAGAGAGAGTGACAGACAGGAAGACAGACAGACAGACAGACAGGCAGACAGGCAGACAGGCAGGCAGACAGACAGACAGACAGACAGACAGATACATACAGAGATACATAGAATAGATAGACACATGGATGGATGGATGGATGGATGGATGGATGGATGGATGGATGGATGGATGGATGGATGATGAATGAATAGATAGATAGATAGATAGATAGATAGATAGATAGATAGATAGATAGATCTAAAAACAAAACTGGAAATACCTAGCCTCACTTTGAGCTCCACAAACTCAATTCTTCATCACATAATACACCACATGATGAAGAAACATTTACCTAAAGTTTATGGGATCTACTGAGTTGTCTTAACCTCTCTTCATTTCAATCAAAATAAAATTTAATGTTTACTGATTGAGCTTATTTAGTTTTATTCTTTGTGTTTCAATGGCATTCAGAGACATCTGCCAAAGGTCTTTGTCTGAAGATATAATTACCAAAATTTTGAATATTTACTATTATTAGACATTAGATATATATCATCTACCCAAGCATTTCACCATAAAATGAAATATTGTCCCTATATTATAAATATAAAATGAAGGTTTATTCTTTCCATACTACAGAATAGCAACATTCTTTGTCTTCATTTTCAAGTCAGGCATTATGTAATTCAAAGGCAACTTTTCTATATAAAAACAAACACACTTTCTAAGAAAATATGTAAATTTCACAAAGAAGAGATAACAACTGTATGTGTCTTAGTGTATAGACATCAGACCTCAGGGGAAAGGAGATATCAAAGGACATGTAATCTTTTTCAGGAGAATTATACACTGCTGCATCTCAGAAAGCCCTCCAAATGATGGCCCCTTCCCCCAAGATGCTCAAGACCACTTCCACAGAGAATTTAAACTAGCCCCAGAAAACAAACAGTTGGTTTTCAGGTCATCCTTTCCTGTCTCCTCTCTGGGGGACTGAAAAGCCATCACAGAGCTTTGCATCCATTAAACCTGGGCTTGTTCTAGTTCAGTTTTATTTTGTCTGATTTGGAATATTGCATCAAAAGACCCTTATAAGGGTGCAGAAACTGTTTACACCCTGTCCACTATTGCCAGGAGACTCAGCTGGGATCATCCCTGTGGATTCTTCGGTGTTTCCTTAGCCCCAGGTTTCTCCCTAATGCCATAATGGTTCCCTATATCATATAACCTTCATCCAGTGACTGATTAAAGCAGATGCAGACATACACTGGGATGAACTCCTGGAATTTATTTGAAAAGAGGGAGGAAGGATTATATGAACAAGAGGTATCAAAATCATGATAGAAAACCCACAGAGACATCTGACGCAAGCTAGCTCATGGATTTGGTCTGTTTTTGTGGGGTCCCTGGCTGGAGAATTAGGATTTATCCCTGGTACATGAGCTGACTTTTTGGAGCCCATTCTCTATGATGGAATAGCATGCTTAACCTTGGTATAGTAGGGACGGGCTTGGTCTTGTCTCAACTTGATATGCCAGGCTTTGTTGACTCCATGGGAGACCTGACACTCTCTGAGGAGTTCATGGGGCATAGGGAGATGGTACAGAGAGGAACAGGAGGGTAGGAAGGGGGGACTGTGGTTGCTACACAAAATGAATTAAAAATTTTAAAAGAAAGTAAAAAGAACTAGAAATAATCCTTTGCTTTCACTCTTCATTTTTTCAAAGTCACCTATTTTTGTTCCTTTAAGAGCAGGGCTTTTGAAGACTTTCCCAACACTGAAGTCACAGAGCCCTACAAACTATGAAGAATGAATATTTTATCCTTCGCTGAATATTTTTATTGTCTTTAAATTTACATTGTGCAGTGAATACAGATATAACTTAGCTACTTTTCCATTGAACAAAATCATAACTGGCACATAGGGATTGACTCTGTATTTCTGTTTTCTTTATAAGATATGATGTCCGTGTTCTAGCAGTACTTATTTTTTTTCAGCAGTGTTGATTCTAAACGAAACAGCACCACCTTGTATCCTGAAATATAGCTACAGCCTCACTAAACTCTCAGAACATCCTGAAGACTATTTTGATTAGATGGACATTGAACATGTTATGAAGAAGGTGAAATCAACTACTCAGTACTAACTTCCACTGAAATATTAAATCATAAAACTCACATTTCTTTTTTTTACTCTGATACAAACAACTGGAAAGAATGCTATATATGTGTGTCATGCATTAATTTGACTACCTCAGAAACAGAGTTGAATATAAGATTCTTTTCTAAAATAGTCATTTTATTATTAAATTGACCTTTAATAGTCACACAAACAGATACAATTCCTAAAACATACACTAGAAAGATTACTGTTAATCTCACAGAATTGAACAGGCAATATATTACTAATAATAACAATTATTCAGGCTTCATCTACAGGAGAAATCTGTGACACATATTTAGCCCCCTTTCAATGGATTTGCTAGACCAATAACGAGTTTCGGTGAAGATAGAAATAGATACACAATTCTTAGCAAGGGTTATGATGAGTCACTCAGGAAGCTCTTTACACTGGTGACACACAAGTATGCCCCATATTTGTCACTTCATACAACAGTGACATATTCTCTGACACTGAGTATATATCTAAATGAATTTCTTTTGGAGTCTATTTATGTTATGTATTTTTAAATATCATATTCCATCCTAGCTAAACAACTATACATTTCAAGTAAGAGTAATGCACAGTTTATCAGAAATATGAAGAATATTAGATATGTATTCATCATAATTTCACTTTTAAATATATATGTATATAAATTTTGGATTAGCAGAGTAATACTTGCATTATGATTTTAAGATCAAAGATTTCATAAAGTTTCTGAATTCTTGGGCAAGAATACAATGCTGTTAAAAGCATAAAAAGATCTTGCTTTTTTCTTGCCAACACAATATTATTCTCACAGATGCACAATTGGCAAGTGAAAGTGATGCTATATTCTGCATTTTAGGAGTAGATTATTATCCTAAAATCAAATTTTATAGTGATATCTAAATGTAGGCAGGTGTCTCGAATTTTACATCGTATACCCTTGATTGCTTTCAAAATTGCTCTTTTATGAGATAGGTTTTCTTTTCTGTATTTTTAATGTGTGAATACAGGACTCATCTTTTTGATTGGAAGGTATCAAAAGGATTGAGCTTACTGTTGAAAAGCAAATGTCCAAAGCATTAATATTTATTTAAGTATATTTTCTCTTGTTCCAGAAATAGTGGAAAATTATGAGAGGAAAATTTCGAAAAGGTCAAAGTCTGAGCCAAATTTCTACTAAAGACTAACTACACGAATTAAGTGATATATTTGGAAAAATGGGGAATGGATATCCAATAATGTTTCTGTCACAGAAAAAACTACATTCCACAGCATGGGGATAACTCAGAGGTGTTAAATATTTTGATTCAGATCCAAGGGAAGTTCTAATTTTGTGGTTCTGTTTTCATCTTCTGAATTAGTTTTAAGTTAAAGCCTAGTTCCTCATATTGAGTTCTGTGTATCGACTACAGCAAAGTTAAATCATTTGTACATATAAACCCTTAAACACACTGGGAGATGAAGATTATGTTCTGAGTATGCAAATATAGTAGAACTTTGCAGGAGTTTTTGATTGCTTACAAAAGGTAACATTAGAAACACGAAGAAGAGAATTCATCCAGGGTTGTGCCTCTAGGAGTACCAAAGAAAAATGCTGTGAGCTGGGAAAGAGTTTAAAGAGGTAAATATCTGAGTCTACCATATGGTCAATTTCCCAGCATATTTATACCCCCATAAATCTAGACAATTGTTCTCTTACCTCAAATTAGCTTATTTCAACATTACTTTGAGTCTCCTGCCTCAGCATTTTGATAGAAATTAGCAAACTCTCCACTCTACAATCAATTATTAAAGCTCTGACAAGTTGAATCATTGCATGGAAAGAAATTTTAAATTATTACAAATCCATCTTATAAAAGTTTGATTCAAAATTAGAAGCTGTATTTAGTAAATATGATTCAAAGATGATTATATGGCATATTCAGAAAACAAAAATTTTTAATATTTAACCCATCATTTCTAGGAAATGAATAAAAAAACCAATCAACAAATATGTCGGGAATGTGCTTAATTCAAAAGTGGCTCTAAATAACTTTACCAAATTAAATGGAATAAGAAATGAAATCTGCTTGCTGACACCCAGTAGCTATTAACTGTGAATTAAACTGAATTGCTTCTAGTCAGATTCTGGGCAAGAAAAGAGGCACAAACAAGACACAATTAGCTACCACATTCATTGTTTCTTATATTGGGATCTAACAGCCCATAACCAAAAGAGGGGAATTAGGGGGAGTATAGAAAGAGATTTAGTGGGAAGGGAAACATAGGAACAAAAAACTGTGAAGTTGCCTTAGTACCAACAAAAGACAATATTACATATATTAGGAACAAAAGAATGAATAAACACACAATAGAGAAATACAGCAACTAGTGAAGGAAAAGAAATAAACAGCTTCCCCTAAGGACAAAAGGAAATAATAGGAAGTTAAGATGAAAAACCACAGATCTTTGACTATATCCAGTTCTGTAGTTATGAAACTGAAAACTGATAGTTTATACTGACATTTATAATTACATCCATTAGCAGAGATTTGTGAATTTGAGACAAGAAACAAGTGCAACTGTGTACAAAACAAGGAACTATTTGAGCTGAGGTTAAAGCATGTTTTCTAATTATATATTCCCGAGGATCATATCCTAAAAACAAAAGCTATTACCTTGATTGTGGTAATGGGAATGCAGATGTTTGCATATATCCAGATACAACAGAGAGCACAAAGGAAGGTTGTTCAGGTGTGACTGACAATTATTCTTAAGTTATTCAGATTAAAATCAATGAAACAAAACGTAAATGTTTAAGCAACAATATCATTGGTGATGGGGACTGGGGTGGGAGTGAGCTTCAATTACTCAGTTGCTTATTTCTATTTGATTTGTTTGCAGGACTGAGTATCAACGGCATGCAGAAGAAAGTACAAGGTTGTGCAGAAGGAAGGTTTGAGCCCTAAATGAAAGCTCAGAGCTGTCATTTATTTGACTTGTGTTAGGTGTAATACATAAACATGCAAAGTAAGATCAACAAATGAGTAATTCTTTTGTATTTTAATCCTACCAGTCTCCAACATTATCAGAATGGAAATTCTTAGTAGAGATATAACAAAGTGTGTTTAATGGAAAAGATACTGAATAAATATTCTAAGGCCTTGAATTTGAGTTGGTTATAACATTAAGAATGCATGTGTGCTAGATAATGTACTACAATATTTATTTAAGAAATAACGTTGCAATGCTCAAAGAGTCCGGTTTAATCCCCTGCTTTTTCAGTCACAGTCCAGCTGGCCTTGGTGAGCTCCCACTAGAACAGCCCCACTGTCTCAGTGGGTGGGTGCGCCCCTCGTGGTCCCGACTTCCTTGCTCATGTTCTCCCTCCTCCTGTTCCCCACTGGGACCTTGAGAGGTCACTCCGATGCTCCAGTGTGGGTCTCTGTTTCTATCTCCATCCATCTCCAGATGAAGGTTCTATGGTGATATGCAAGATATTCATCAGTATGGCAATAGGATAGGGTCATTTCAGGTTCCCTATCCACAGCTGCTCAAGGAGCTACCTAGAGACATCGTTCTGGGTACCTGGGAGCCCCTCTAGGTTCAAGACTCTTGCCAACCCTTAGATGACTCCCTTAGTTAAGTTATGTAATTCCCTGCTCCTCTATCCAACCTTCCTTTCTTCCAATCATCCCGTTTCCCCAATCTCCACCCCCCTTCTCCCCTTCTTACTTTTCTCTCCCCAGCTCCCCTTACCCCCATCCCACCCCACCCCCAAGTTCCCAATTTTTTTGCCCGGCAATCTTGTCTACTTCCCGCATCCGGGATAATAACTGTATGTTTTTCTTTGGGTTCACCTTCTTATTTAGCTTCTTTAGGATCACAGAATATAGACTCAATGACCATTATTTGTGACTAGAAACCAATTATGAGTGAGTAAATCCCATGTTCCTCTTTTTGGGTCTGGGATATCTCAGGATAGTGTTTTCTATTTCCAAAATTCGAGAAGTCATTGTTTTTTACCGCTGAGTAGTACTCTAATATGTAAATATTCCACACTTTCTTCATCCATTCTGCCATTGAAGGACAACTAGGTTGTTTCCAGGTTCTGGCTATAACAAATAATGCTGCTATGAACATAGTTGAACAAATGCTTTTGTCATATGATAGGGTATCTCTTGGGTATATTCCCAAGAGTAGTATTGCTGGGTCCAGGGGTAGGTTGAGAAGCCAAAGACAATGGCACAGGGTTTTGATCCTACTTCATGTTCTGGCTTTGTGGGAGCCTAGCCAGTTTGGATGTTCACCTTCCTAGACCAGGATGGAGGGGCAAGGACCTGAGACTTTCCACATGGCAGGGAACCCTGACTGCTCTTCAGACTGGAGAGGGAGGGGGAGAGGAGTGGGGGGAGGAGGTGAAAAGTGGAAGGAGGGGGAGGGAAATGGGAGGCTGGGAGGAGGTGGGAATTTCTTTTTCTTTCTTTCTTTCTTTCAATAAATAAATAAATAAATAAATAAGAAATAACGTCGCAGAGCAGACCCCAGCAAGCAACCTCCACTGGAGCAGGTAGGAGGAAGCAGCTGCCAATGGCGTGATTGCCAAGGGAGCAAGCCAAAGACAGAGACTTCTGATGTACTGGGCCCAATCCAGGAACCTCTGTGGGAATGGGCACAAAGGAAGGAGGTCCACAGGAAAAGGCCCAAGCGAGTGACCTCCATGGGAGCAGGCCTGAGTCAGCAACCTCTACCAGAGCAGAACCAAGGCAACAACCTCTACAGGAGCAGGCACAAAGAGCTGAGGGAGCAGCCCAAGCCAGAGACCTCTGCGGGACCACACCCAAGCAAGGGATCTCCTGGGGAGCAGGCCCTAGCGAGGGACATCAATGTGAACAGGCCCAAGTAAGCAACCTTTCAAGCAAGGTACCTCCACTGGTACAGGCTGGAGCACCGAACTGAAATCCCAAGGTCCAAATCAGGAGCAGAAGGAAAGAGAGCACGAGCAAGGAACTCAGGACCGCAAGGGGTGCACCCACACACTGAGACAATGGGGATGTTCTATCGGAAACTCACCGAGGCCAGCTGGACTGGGTCTGAAAAAGTTCTTGTCTCAACCATAATCACCAAAAATCATCATCAGCGTCAGCAGCAGAAAAGTATACTTGTCTACATTTTTAAAATTTATCAATAACAAAGAGTAAGTTTCAAATTAATCAAATGAAAATTTGTTTATATAACTATTAATAATGCATACTTCATAAAATGTATTCACATACGAGGCTGAAAGGGGAAGCAGGGTGTTATGCAGGAAATACATAGTCAGGAAAATTGAAAATGAATTGACACATTATAAACAGAACACAGGGGCTCCAAAAAGTGCTAAATTCCATCTCAAATCAACTAAAATATCCTCTTTTTCAAGAGAACTTTTTCAGATTCCCAAGGTCAAAATGCAGGAAAGATTGAACACCATATTAACTACTGTTGTCTGAAATACAAAAAAAGCACAAATTCAGGCATACTGAAAATGCAAAACAAACAGGAAAAAAATAATAAAATGTTTTCTACATTACCCCACTAATCAGTCCGTGGCTAAACCAAATACTGGGTGAATAGATGAAAGAGTTTTCTCTTGATAAAAAAATCCATCTAATTAAAGAAGAAACAACGATTGAGTTAGAACAGTATCTTTTAAAACTTAATATAACTTGTACACATTCTGCAAAGATCAACTTAGTCTTCCTTATATAATCACAATTTGTCTATGCACATAAATCTCAGCATTGCTCTTTGATGAAATGACTGTGCTTTAGCAATCAATATTGTAACATTTACAAA
The DNA here is from genome assembly GCA_902806775.1 of Microtus agrestis. Taxonomy (NCBI): domain Eukaryota; kingdom Metazoa; phylum Chordata; class Mammalia; order Rodentia; family Cricetidae; genus Microtus; species Microtus agrestis. The sequence goes on along the minus strand of CADCXT010000045.1, from coordinate 173,683 downwards.
AAACACTCTAATTCACAAAGTTTTTGTTTTATATTGTGTTTGAAGAAATCAGGGAAGTTTTCTTAGTTACTACCATACTCCTTTGAGAGAAAATATAACCATGGGAAATACAACCTGCCTAGGGAATTATATTTGCCAAGTACTATTAGTATGGATTTGAAATTCTAAAAAATAAACACATAAACTTCTTAATAAAATCAGATATCTGTCATCATTTAGCATTTAATCCAAAGTCAATATTTCACTCTCTACACTACTTTGATTCATTAGAACCTCAGAAAATGAATTTGTAGGAGATAGCCATACTGATGAATATCTTGCATATCACCATAGAACCTTCATCTGGCGATGGATGGAGATAGAGACAGAGACCCACACTGGAGCACCAGACTGAGCTCCCAAGGTTCCAATGAGGAGCAGAAGGAGGGAGAATATGAGCAAAGAAGTCAGGACCACAAGGGGTGCACCCACCCACGGAGACAGTGGGGCTGATCCATTGGGAGCTCACCAAGGCCAGCTGGACTGTGACTGAAAAAGCATGGGATAAAACCGGACTCTCTGAATTTGGCGGACAATGAGGGCTGCTGAGAAGCCAAGGACAATGGCATCGGATTTTGATCCCACTTCATGTTCTGGCTTTGTGGGAGCCTAGCCAGTTTGGATGTTCACCTTCCTAGACCAGGATTGAGGGGGGAGGACTTTGAACTTTCCACATGGCAGGGAACCCTGACTGCTCTTCAGACAGGAGAGGGAGGGGGAGGAGGGGGGAGGGGGGAGGAGGGGGAGGAGGGGGAGGGAAATGGGAGGCGGGGAGGAGGCAGAAATTTCTTTTTTTTTCCAATAAAAAGAAAAGTTAACTTCAATTCAAAACTATTTTTAGAGTACCCGTGTTGGCTGTCCTGACTTAGTCAGGCAACTGAGACTGGAGAACCAACTAGAGGTGGAGGCCAGCCATCCTGGGCCACACAGTGAACTGCAGCCCAAACTGGACCACTGAATCAACAAAGAAAAACCAATCAACAACCAAAAACAGAGTTATTGCCAACGGAATCGCTGCACAGGAGAAGATTGAATGCTCTTGCACTAGAGTATAGAAACTGAAAACACATTTCCGAAACCATACAGAGGTGATCATTTTTCACTGTGTTCAGTGTGTGCTACAAACAGGGATAAAAAAATAGCAAACTACCCTCTGAAACTTATCTCTTGATATAAAATAAATTATTCCAGAGACTTTTAAACTGGCCTAATTCTAAATTGCCGTCATAGAAGCTACTTATGGGGTTTGCTAGCCATTTGGACAAGAAATTGTTCTTGCCTGGACTGTTTGATGTTATACTGTGTGAGTCGGACATGCGGGACCCATGGAGAGTTGACTGCTGAACATGCCTAAAAGTGAGATGGTCCTTCGGGGTTCCTCGTGATGTTTAACTTCAGCTGAGGACTTCAAATTGTGATTTCAGTGACTCTCATAAAAAAAGGCATCATGGCTAAGTACTTTCAAGTATAGGATTTGAAATCAGATTACCAAAAAGCCAGCCTTGAATTTACTACCTGAATAAATATTTTTAATTATTTGGGACTCAAAGAAACTTCACTCCCCAAGCAAGTTGTACCACCTAATATAGATATTCCAATAAAACTTTGTAACATATTTAGCAGAAGTCAGAATGTCACTAAGTGGATCCTACTTCTGTTTCAACATACCCTGGGCTTAGAGCAATGAGAACAAATGGATTCAACATTTTTTTTTTTTAGCAAATCAGATACTCACTTCAGCACATAAGTAGAGCCAACTGACTACACCTTCATACACAAAGTATTGCACATATTGCCATTTAGTCATCTTGCTAAAATTGAAAATAAATGTCTTTGTAAATGTTAATGTTCTCATTTGAAATGTTCTTTTCTAAAATTGGAATCATTTTCCAGTGCTTTCGTTTCACATCGGTGACATTATTTTGTAAATGAATAGCTCCAAGCAATTTATAATGAGGTTACACTAATTTGCTACAACAAATTCAGAACTCTTAAATGTTGTATTTTTTTGGCGCTATATCATGCAACACATGTCACAGATGCATCATAATTTGCTATTTTTGAGACACCGAAAGAAGGAAAAGTTTATTTCTGTTGCTCATACATTTGATGTAATTATTGGCTCAACAAATAATTATTAAACACTTAATATTTACCAGGTTCTATGACAAGTGCTAGGTATACAATGTTCAAACTATGAACACAACCTCTGAGTTAATGAAGCTTTTATTTTAGCAGGAAAGAAGACTCTAATGTTCAAAAGGGAAGTAATCCATAAATGCAATGTTGCAAGAGCACATGGAAAATCTTATTTGAAATAACCTATACAAAATAAGCAGGTTTTGTGGGTTTAATTAAAATAATTTGAATCTGCATTGGAAGAATAAATTAAAGCTGAAATCTAGAAATTTAATTAGAAGCAAAAAGAACATTATAGAGAACTCTTAGCATGTGTCAGTGCCTGAAGTTGAAAGTTTATTAAAATCAATAACTCAAAAAAGTAATATTACTAGAACACTGTATTGGTGACAGAGACTGAACACGATGTCAGTAAGAGATTCGGAACTGGATCTAATAAGATCAAATGGACTGAGGCTTAGCAGCAATAATAGCAGTACATAGGAGACTAACATCACCTAATCAAGGGCAAGTCTTATATATATGCAAGTAGTAGTTACCATAGACTATAGAGTAAGACCTTGTATCAACAACAATATAATAAAATAAGTGAATTAAAGGACTCTGAAGTTTGTTTTCAGAAAAAAAAACTTAAATGTATTGTGGAAATGAGATAAGTTAGAAGGATGGTAACAAATGTGAACAATAGTGTTGAATCTAGAAATATTGGATTAATGGTATTATCACCTGTATATGTAGAATATCACCTAGATGTGTAGAACCACCAAGAATGATTATTTAAAAGAGTACCTAAGTGATGGAAATTTACTCCCCCCTTTTTTCCATAAGGAAGCTCTCTGACTACTACTATGTCAACCTGGAATGTCAGCATGTCTACTAGGTACAGGACTGGGATGGTTAATCTCAGTAGGAGGTCTCAGTAGGCCATCGGTCTGAAATTGCAAAAGTCCAGGAGGAAGAAGCTGTAGTTTCTAGTGTTTGCACCCATTGTCCAGTTGTTCATAAACACTTAAAGTCTGACTCAGACACCCAAGGAAGGCTTTGCCATCCCTGGTTAGTATGGCCCAAATGGGTAATGATTGTTTCAACTTACTATAGACCAATTAGTCTCAGAATCTTCAACAGACCTTTGTCATGTCAAAATACACATTCACTCAGGACTTTAGTCACTCACGATTCCTCTGCTTGCCCATATCTTCTTCTTCCATACTTCCTAGGTGTTCAGGGTGATCCTTCTACTTCTTTCAGGGCAGTTCACTGCAATGGTCAACACCAGATGGTAAAGATGAAAAGAAGAAATAACCCAATTTTCATGTAGTTAAATAGCAGTGGAAACCAAAAAAAAAAAAAAAAAAAACAAAGAAAAACAAAACAGACAACTAGTAAGCAATTTGTTCTGAGATCACTGAAAAGCAGCTTCATTTCATAGTTTTTTATGTATGAGCCTATGTTAAACAAGCCCCAGAAATTTCAAATTTGGTCTTAACGTTGTATTTTGTGAATGTTTATTCATATAATATATCACAACACTAAGTTTTTGTTTATGAATATTTTATATATTATAAATAGAAATAGAGACATTTGCAAAGAAAACAGATTTAGTAAATAATTGGTCCTATCATGTAAATATTTTCAGATGTGCAACTTTTCTTACTACTTTGAATCTCTGTGTTTATTATGGACAGAATTGTGATAAGTCTATTATCAAGTTGGAGAGATCTGTTATTTTACTTAGGCAAATCTTTCAATCTATGATCATTGTATAATTCTCTGTTTCTTTAGATAGTGAGGATCAGTATAAGCTGTAGGGAGCAGCTGAAGTCCTGAGTGGATGAACATTGCTGATATCATCATAGCTATGTCAAGGACCCGAATACCTCAGACTGAAGTGAACAGCAAGCCTTCCCTTGGTCATTTTCCTAGTTGGAATACAGAAGTTGATAATGTATTATGAAAATGTCAACCACTTTCCCTCTCTGGGTGACTGTAACCCCAGACTGCTTCCCTACAGAGGCCTCTATTGTGATTAGAACCCTGAATTTTGTGGGATGCTGGGTGTTGTTTCCAATAGAAAGCGTAAACAACCTCATGCCAGCTTTTTGCACATGTGTCTGTCATGTTTTCATCCTTTTTTACACCAATCAGGCAAATTCTAAAGTCATACAAATCGTATCAATAACTACTCAAAACAATTATCAACTGAGTAAAACTATGTGAATTGTATTTCATTGTATTGAAATCATTACTACATTACAGATATTTCTTTTATGCTTTATTCTACAAAATGGTATTTTACCTTTTACTCTTCAAATATCTGAAATAATAGACAAATATGTTAATTTGTCATATCCATTAAAAAAGATCTTTTTAAAAATATTAGCCTTTAGCTGTGCCCAACCAAAAATTGTCACTTACAGAGTGCATGCTTAGGGACTATGGAATCAAATTATAGCAAAGGAGATAATTACAAACAAAAGCATTCATAATCTTTGAAGTAAGTTTGAAAGATTGTATTAGATTTCAGCAACTTTGTTTTTCTACATTCAGTCAGCTATATACTACCCACCAGCTGAGCTTGTCTGGAAACCCGACTAATAAGGAATATCATTATCCCTGTATTAGAACAAGACAGAGAAACTGCTCTGTGTTGACCAGGTCATTGCAGATGACCAGAGACTCAGCAAAAGAAGAAACTGAAATGGTTTACAATCAACACACTAGCCAGAGACTTTCATTAAACAACAGGGTTTCTAAATTGTTCTAGGCATTATTGCTGCCCATTTAGTGTTGTATATTTTGCCACATAATTTAACTTTAACCACAGAGTCTGTGTTTTGAATAGCACAATGCCGTGGTCATGGGTGGAAAAGTGACCCACACTAGTTCCTAGTATGCTAAAAAACCTCTCTAAACATGTCCGCTCACATGGTTTTTAGACTTGTCCAGGGTGCTGCAAGCATCTTTCCACTCATCGTTTACCCTGCCTATAGAGAGACACACTTCTAAACCAGACAATGAATTGGACTTATTCGCTCATGATGTATGAATAGATATGCTCAGATATGCCCCACTTCAGAGTAAAAAAGTGCAAAACTTTGGCTATGTGTACCATTTTGAATCGTCCACTGACATTTCTGGTGCTGACCCTGGCCCCAGGCATTAGTGTGGCTAGATGTAATACAAGTTATGAAAACAAACTGATGCAATAGCCATTAGGTAAAGTCATGCTGAGCTCATACTGACCCCAAGCTTTCTATTAGGTCAGTTTTAAGTGGGATTTAATCTTTGTGCCTTTACAAAGTGAGGTGGAAAGTGGTGGTGTCATAACTTTGTTATTTAGGAAACAGTAGGAGGTGTTGACATTACTGAGAAGTGACAAAGAAAAGTTTTGTTTTAGCAACAAAACATAAGCACTTACTGAGAATAGTGTAGATACAGCAAACTTGCAAATATAGGCATATTCCTCTCACAGTGAACAACACAACAAACTCCTAAAAATGTGTAATCATGGTAGGTAGGTAGAATTAACATGCCCAAATAATGATATTATTGTTAATCAAGGTTTCAGCTTTTCATAAAATAGCAGTACATCGTATGCTTAAATAATAACTTAAATGACTAAGTTTAACCAATCACATAAGCTTCCACTTATAGTCCATATGGGAGTGGACAATAAGCATTGAAGTGTTGTAGTGAACATGAGCTATTTAATATTGACAGAAATAATTCTAATTTGGCTTTAAATCACTTCAAAATAATTGATGGAAATGAAGAGAAATCGCAGGCAAAAGCATTAAGGATAGATAACAAATGAAAGATTCTAGGACAGTATTTTTGGAGTTCGAATTTAATAGGCAAAGCGACAACATTGTTGGAGTAAAAACACAGTCTGCTCATGGAAACTGTGAGATAAGATACTATGAGAAGAACAAAGGTTATTCACAATGATGCAGGGTCAGATTACCTGTGCTCAAATGTTGTCAGCAACTCACCAGAATGAGAGTTTTACCTTCACTTGCAAAAGTCCACAGACATAAATCTTACGAGCTCATAAAGATGTGTCAGAGTGATCTAAGTGCGTGCACATAGAAAGATGCACTGGATGTCATATAAACTCAATAGTGGCTGTTTAGTGAAAAACAAATGTTAAACAACCAGGAGATGGCTGCAAAGGATGTAATTCATAGATCAAAGGTTACTTAAGACTTTGTGTCCCCACTTTTCTTCAGGGAAAGATTCTATTTCCACTTGTAAATCAGCCATTGTTATAACTGAATGTAGTAGAATTATTTTTGCATACTTTCAGGAACACCAGAAATAGAAAACACAGCACACACAAATACACACACACAAAAAAAATATTTCACATACAAATATACACACACATACAAACATGCAGGCACATACAGACATATACATGTGCAAACACATATGTATACACACACTTACATGCATTCACGTACACACATGCATGTACACATGTGTGCACATACATAGTCATATACAGGATGCATATGCACAGAGCTAGGCACCAAAAAGGTATGGTTCACCAATATAGAGTGGTAACAGAGGCAACAGTAAATGTGATGGGAAATCTGTGATGTTCAGCCAGTTTGGATTAAGGAACAGTAGTAGCGTAGTGAGGCATAGTCCCTGGGCACATTTTCAAAATTTACAGCAATCTTGAAACTGAATCATTAGTTGATTGTTCAACCTATTTCTTCACAATTACTGAAAGTAAGATGGACGAGAATTTTAATGGAGTCACTTTGTGTAGGTGTCTCATCTGAAAAGGGCTCATTCGACTACTCTGGCGAAACCAATTAGTGTTTCTATTTCTTCAGTTCCCACGTGATCATACATATGTAAGTTCAGTCATGAATACATATATGTACATACCTATATACATATATACAAACATATATATATATATATATATCACAGACCTAATTTCACACAATAAATTCCAACTATAAAAAGTGGAGAATAAATCTGTCTCCCAAAAATTAAATAACATTAAAATACACACAAACTGATTTCATATGTAAATAGAAACATTACTAAAATGAATAGAGGTTATTAGTTCATGGTAATACTACTTAATGCATTTATTAGGCTTGATGAAAATAAGCTCCTATTTAAGAGATAGTGAAATACAAAACCCGAAGTCTGTGATATTTCATGAGTTTAAAGAGCATAATGGTTCCAAATGTTCCAGCCCATGTGCTTGTGGCAGGGTCCATATGCCCCACAATGAAACAGCAGTTTTCTGACACTCACTTCCTAATTGCCAGCAGGCACTGAGGACAGTTCATAGATGATTAGTACTAATGACAAACAGAATGTGCCAATGCAACTGCTGATTCCTAAGGATGTTTTGATGATATCTTATGTAACTCAGAAGACAGAACGGCTTTAATGTGGAGAACTCTAAATCCTGGTACAAAGAACACATGAGTGTTATGGATAGACTTGCTCACAATCGGCAATGTGAAACAGCTCATCTTTCCCAATCACTCATTGCTGGTATTCTCATCACCCAGTAAACTAGAAGACACTTCTCTTCTCCTTAGTGTCCTTTGGGTAGGAGAGTCGATCCTGTACACTAAAAGACATAGGACCTTTTGTGGAAGGCAGAGGAAGGTTAGAGCAGACCCAAAACATAGCCCTTGAGTGTGGAACATAGACAAACTTTCCTTCCTAAATAACATTTACCACAGAGAACATTTAGCAATGAATATTAACTTTTACAGTTAGCAAGAAAATCTAGTGTTCACCATAGGATAAAAAAGTGTAGTTATAATGCAATAATAACATTTACACTAACAATGTAATTAAAACTATTAAATTTTCAGAAAATCAGACAAAACAGAAGGAGAGAGAGCACGAGCAAAGAACTCAGGACCGCGAGGGGTGCACCCACACACTGAGAGATTGGGGATGTTCTATTGGGAACTCACCAAGGCCAGCTGGCCTGGGTCTGAAAAAACCTGGGGTAAAACCAGTCTCGCTGAACATAGCGGACAATGGGGACTACTGAGAACCCAAGAACAATGGCAATGGGTTTTTGATCCTACTGCACCTATTGGCTTTGTGGGAGCCTAGGCAGTTTGGATGCTCACCTTACTAGACCTGGATGGAGGTAGGTGGTCCTTGGACTTCCCACAGGCAGGGAACCCTGATTGCTCTTTGAGCTGACGAGGGAGGGGGACTTAATTGGGGGAGGGGGAGGGAAATGGGAGGCGGTGGCAGGGAAGAGACAGAAATCTTAAATAAATAAATAAATAAATAAATATTTAAAAAAAGAAAATCAGACAAAGGAATTTTGGAGGATTGCAACGTAATTTAAAGTAAATATCTGAGGCTATAGATGCATGTAACCTGATTTAAACATTGTATAATATTTTAACTTAAATTTCATCATTGCAGAGTGTATGTATTCATTTTTATATGTGGAAGAAAAAACGTTCTCTCTCTCTCTCTCTCTCTCTCTCTCTCTCTCTCTCTCTCTCTCTCTCTCTCTGTATGTGTGAGTATGCGTGTGTGCTATTAACTCCTGCTTCTCAACCATTTCTTCTTTCTAACTGTGTTGTTGTTTTCACACATAATTCTTGCTCTCTGAGTCTGACAATCAAATTACTGCTATGATCCCAAATTCTTGCTAACTAGAATGGGCCTTTCGATTCATGGAATGCAAGAATTGATATCAATAAAAAAAGGATATTGAAAGAATATTTCACCATTTTAATTATTGTCTTCATTTATATTTCATATTTATTTGAGGGGAGGGCATACAACATCATAAATATAATGTCCAGAGAGCAACTTGGGAAAGTCAGTATTCTCCTTCATCACATGAGTTCCATGTAAGGAACTAAGTTCATCTTGACTGGCCTTTTCAAAATAATAAGATTGATACCACATACTGTGTTTGCACTATTATATAATAACACTTAAAGCAATAGTTTCCACACATTTATAATTCATTAATATGTGAATTTAAAATAAAATGACTTTAATATTTCTCATTGTCAAGTCTCACCTAAACAGTAAATATGAAAATTCAGTATAATATTATTTTAAGTGTTTGAAATTCGTATTCCTAAAGAAAACTGCAACTCGTGGTAACTTGTCCACCATTGTAGTTAGTATTCATATTTCAAACATTATAAATAATAGATTTCTGTGAACATAATGACCCCTACAGGAATTAAGCCATTTCTAGATATAAAATTAAAGAGGAAATTGAGAACAATATTTTAGAGGATGGTAGACTCAAAAAATAATCAGACAATATAAGAAAGCTTCACTCTGTATCAATAAAACTTTAACAATATTTGACAACTATTGGCAGTGCAACTAAAAGTTATTGCTCTGAAAGACAAAAGATCTTATTTAATCAATGTATCTGTTGTTAGAAATAAATTTAAAATTAAATAGACAAAAAGTCATGTTGAAATTTTAAATAAGTGAACCAGAAAGATGTTTCAAATCATTCTAAAAATTTTTCTTAAAATTATAATTACTTTTGTAATCCTTTTATTATTAATTTGAATGGTGATATCTCAGTGCTTATTATTACAATGGGATCATTTTCTGAATGTAGAAAGACCAAATACTACAAAAAAAGGAAAAAGAAAAGATGGGGGCAGGATGGAAGGAAAAAAAGAAAGAAGGAAGGGGGAAGGAAGGATAATGATGAAATAGGTAATCTGAGCAAAGATTCTATAGAATTTTATGAAATATTAGCACACTATGCATTTTAAAAGAAAAATATTTATTTGGCAAGTCACTATGTAGGAAATCATTTTTTTAAAACTTCAACTGTAATACAAGGGATCCAATAGTGTGAGTACCCAAAACAATAAAGAAATCATATCTACTTGAACCAAGGAAAACTAATGTTCTTACAGTCATCCGAATCCTCATCACCTATTATTTCTGACAGATAAAAAATATGCTCTAGTAATGCTGTGGTGAATTATCACACAATTTATTAAAGCAAACTCCTGGTGAGAATTAATTTTGCTGAGTTACAGGCTGGCACCACATATGATTAGTGTTTAGTTGCACTACAATTCAGAAATCATCATCCATGGACACGTGAGATTTACTATAAAAAGAAGTGGCAGCATCATGAACAACAGAAATGGAATTTTCCATCTGACTCATTGATCCTCAAAATAAAACCTTCAATTTTGGTGCCACATAAAATGGCACTATTTCATCTGTAGGTGTATACTGAAAAAGTGTCCTTAAGCATAACAGTAAATCAAACCAATAATTTTGCACAGGAAGAAATTGAGACAAAGATAAAAGACAGCTACCTACAGTGACTTGTATAATTAGGATACCTTTAATTTCAAAGCAACAGCTGACAGTCCATAGCTATATTTTACATTAAAATTTGAATTCTTTGGGGTATGTCAGGAAGGAAAATATGAAACTTAGCAGAAGAAATCATAAATTTAACTTCTATTTTTCTTGTTGAATAATATTTCAATTTTCTAAGTATGTTGTTGGCCAAAGTCCAACAAAACAATTTTACTGTAAAGATACTAGTTGCCAGCATAATTAAAGATATGCCCAATTGTGTCTTTAAAATTAATATTCTGTCTAGTCAAGTATTGTTAAACATGAACATTAAAGGTATGTTATTTCTTCTCCAACAGAGATGTGAACTATTATTTTCCTAAAAGAAAACAAATGGCAGAAAAATACATTGAAACAAAAGCCCATGTCTTTGTGCCCATGGTTCTACCATAATCATGAATTATTTTCAAACATCAAGGAATGAAATTATTCCACTAAGGCAAGTATCTAACTGGGAAAAATGCAAATAAAACACCAAGAGTTTACCAGAGCGGAAAGAAGTGTTGAGTAGGTCAGTAGACATATTTACTGTTGTACAAATCTACATAAATGAGCCTAGACGGAGAAAGCATCTGTGGATTTGTTAAATTTGAAAACTCTGAGGAGAATAATAAATATAGAACAAGCAACATGAAAAAAAGCCAGTGAAGTTTGGCAGCCTACTGTGCTAAAAGCAGATGAATGCACAAAAATGGAACCTTATACAGCTGGCTTAAGAATAAAGAACCAAACGGAGAGCCAAATTTTCTGGTGCATTAAGAGCCCATATAGAATATGCAATAAAAATGTTAAGTTCCTTTAATATTATGGAATGCATATAGTTAAGAAATTGAAATATTCCAGGTGATCCATCTTGGCGTCTAAAAAAGGACAATATGAAATGAATAATATTAGTTTTCTATTACTCATACGTCTTCACTAAATCCAACTTCCATCATCATTACTTTTTTATCCAGATATGATTGAAGTGGTATGTTATTCTAAGAGTCCAGTATGAGCTACATAGAATGAAGGTCTTTATCTTCCTGTTCATCTTGATACACATCTCAAGAATAATATAGGATAATGATAATATAGCTGCATTTCAACGGTTTTAAACTATCAGAGTACATTCACTTACATGTTATATGCAGTCTCATTTTATAAGTATTTGTAATTTAGTATATACTCAAATAATGTTTAAATGACTACTTTAATGAGTCTATCAGGTTGTGGTGCTCAATGAGAATGCCCAGTTTGGGATTATATATTCAAATGCTTGGTCTTCAGATTATGAACTATTTGGAGGAATTAGGTAGTGTGGTCCTTAGTGGAGTAGCTATGTTGCTGGGGAGACCTTTAAGATTTCATAAACACACATCTCTCTCTCTCTCTCTCTCTCTCTCTCTCTCTCTCTCTCTCTCTCTCTCTCTCTCTCCTCTCCCTCTGGTCAAGTATTTTTAAATATAAATCTTAAAGTTATGTCATTTTTTCTCCAACAGAGATGTTAATTTTATTTTCCTAAGAGAAAACAAATGGCAGAAAAATGCATTGAAACAAGAACACATGTCTTAGTGCCCATGGTCCTACCACAGTCAAGAATTCATTTCAAACATGAAGGAATGAAATGATGTCACTAAGGCAAGAATCTAAGTGGGAAAAATGCAAATAAAAACCAAGAGATTACTGTCTCTGCTCACTGTCTGAGGATCAGGATGTAGTGCTCTTAGTTACTGCTCCAGAGCCATACCTGCCAGTATGTTGCGATGCTCCTTGCCATGTTGATAATGAACTAATCCTCTAACACTGTTTGGGAAGACCCCAAATACATGCTTGATTTGATGAGAGATGGCTTGGTCCTGGAATTCTCTTCACAGTAATAGAACAGTGACTGAGCCACAGGTTCACAGGGTGATGGTGAATTTTAAAATTTCAAGCATCATCAAGGGCTGTACAGATGAATGATTGATTAAAAACAGTTGTAGTGGTCATGGCTTCAGTTTCTTTCACCTACATTAGGCTGACAAGCATATATAGCTCCAGTTTTAGGGAAATCTGCCATCTTCTCTTGACCTCTATGTGCCTTGTACACACTTATGCACACAGGCAAAGAAATATATATGAAATAATAAATACATATTTTAATATTTTTAAGAGTATTGTCATTTTAAACCACTGAACTAACATTTCTCTCAGTTATGAACATCTTGAGAGAACTATGATGGTTGGACCAGTGACTACAGAAATCTCACATTCCATTACACTAAAGCAAATTGAAATGGACAAAGTCATGTATCACAGGTTGATTTTTTTGACTCCATTACAATGGCAATGAGTTCATTAGGGGCCACTTTCATAATTTCCTTCTAATGGCACACAGTTATACATTGAGACACGCATTTCCTAGTTAAAAGGTATTCATTTTCACTTAGCAGCTAAATTTGTGCTGCAGGCAGGAATGCAGTAGATGCTAGACTAAACAGAACCTTGCCTACCTTTTCTGAGAATTACAGACAAGTCATTCTAAAGGACTCTGAGAACTTCAAAGTATCTCACATAGTTATTGCATATTTACTGCTTCTCTAAAGCATTGAAATGACTTGCAAAGCTCACAAGCCATAACCCTATTTTACTCTGTTTTTATCTTCACTGATATTACAGACTAAAATAGTTATTGCTTGGATTTCCCACCTTCATTTTAAATATGATGCATGCAAACCATTGCAGTAAGTACCTCATTACATGTAAAATATGTTGGTCAAGTCACTGAGTCTCAGAACTGATTTTCTGTACTTTCTTTGAGTTATTATTTTAGAAGACATTCAACACTCTGTGGGTACTTCATGTCCTAAGAAAAATGGTTAAAGGTGCTTCTGTGGGTAAGAGTTTTCCATCCCAGGAACCCCAAACCTATCTTCCCTCTGCATTCCCTACTTTCTTCTATTACCCATTGACTGTTACAAATTTTTACTGTCTTCAACTTCTTTCCTTGTTTGTCTTTTTAAATGATTTTCCCAAGGAAAGGGAAATTATTTGTATACTTTTCAGTAAGCTCTAACCTTTTGGGGAAAAAGTTCTTCCAATACCTTATTAAAATAGCAAGAACAAGGCTGTGGGATAACGCTTTTGTACACTGTAAAAGTTTGTCACTTGTATTTAATAAAATGTTGATTTGCCAGTAACCAGGAAGAAAGCATAAGTGGAACAAGCAGACTAGAATGCAAAGAAGAGAAAAGCAGAGACACAGTCACCAGTGAGATGCAGAGATAGCAAGATGAGAATGCCTAACTGATAAAAGGTACCAAGCTACATGACTCATCATAGATGAGAATTATGGGTTAATTTAAGTGGTAAGAGCTATTTATTAACAATCCTGAGCTAATAGGCCATACAGGTTATAATTAATATAAGCCTCTGTGTTTTTTTGGAACTGAATGGCTGTAAGACTAGGCAGGACAGAAATTTCCATTTACAGAACATACCAAGCATAGTGGTGCATGCCTTTAATATCAGGAATTGGTAAGAAAAGGTAGGCAAATCTCTGTGAGATTGCAGTCACTCTAGTCTACCTAATAAGTTACAGGACAGCCAAAGCTATATAGTAATAATTGAAAATTTAAGAACATGAAAATATCTTTTTCCTTTTCTATTTCTCTTTCTTTCCTCTTCATCTTTTCTTCATTCTCTTACTTCTGAAATATTGTTCTCCTTTTCAATTATGTATCTAGATAATCATAAATTTCTATATATAATATATAATACTATTTAGTAAAATGCTATTTTATGATTTGTATAATATCCTGTCTGTTGGTAACACAGGAATTGACAGCAACACTAATCTTTGCCATCTAGACATAGTTAGAAAGCTTGTTTCTCACTGTTTGATGTTACCATTTCCAAAACCAAACTTAACTAAATATTGTCAACATTGCCATTGTTCTTTCTACTCATAACTCATCTGTCTATTGAAGCAAGCTGAAGAATTTGCCTATCCTAACTCTTACTCAGAGTGCCTTCCCCTAGTTGTCATCTAACAACCAATCTTGGTCATTCTTTATATTTTACAATTGTAGCTGCCTATTTGACTTACTCATCAACCTTAATTGAGAACATTTTATGCTTTCAAAATAAAATCTATCACGTACTGGCTTTGTGGGAGCCTAGGCAGTTTAGATGCTCACCAGTAAGACCTGGATGGAGGTGGGTGGTCCTTGGACTTCCCACAGGGCAGGGAACCCTGATTGCTCTTTGGGCTGACGAGGGAGGGGGACTTGATTGGGGGAGGGGGAGGGAAATGGGAGGCGGTGGCAGGAAAGAGACAGAAATCTTTAACAAATAAATAAATAAAAATTAAAAAAAACAAAATCTATTACCAGTCATTATTGTTGTTGTTTAAAAAAATGCCTCCTTGTACTATCAAATACTTTTAATTTTTTTTTTTTTTTTTTTTTTTTTTTTTTTTTTTTTTTTTTTTTTTATTTTTTTTTTTTTTTTTTTTTTTTTTTTTTTTTTTTTTTTTTTTTTTTTTTTTTTTTTTTTTTTTTTTTTTTTTTTTTTTTTTTTTTTTTTTTTTTTTTTTTTTTTTTTTTTTTTTTTTTTTTTTTTTTTTTTTTTTTTTTTTTTTTTTTTTTTTTTTTTTTTTTTTTTTTTTTTTTTTTTTTTTTTTTTTTTTTTTTTTTTTTTTTAAATAAAAATTTAAAAAAAAAATTTTAAAATTATTTTTTTTTTTTTTTTTTTTTTTTTTTTTTTTTTTTTTTTTTTTTTTTTTTTTTTTTTTTTTTTTTTTTTTTTTTTTTTTTTTTTTTTTTTTTTTTTTTTTTTTTTTTTTTTTTTTTTTTTTTTTTTTTAATATTTTTTTTTTTTTTTTTTTTTTTTTTTTTTTTTTTTTTTTTTTTGGGTGGGGTTTTTTTTTTTTTTTTTTTTTTTTTTTTTTTTTTTTTTTTTTTTTTTTTTTTTTTTTTTTTTTTATATTTTTTTTTTTTTTTTTTGTTTTTTTTTTTTTTTTTGTTCCTGGGGTTTTTTTTTTTTTTTCTGTTTTTTGTGAAGGGGGGAATTTTTTTAAATTTTAAAAAAAAAAAATTTATTTTTTTAAAAATTTTTTTTTTAATTAATAAAAAAATAAATTTTTTTTTTTTTTTTTTTTTTTTTTTTTTTTTTTTTTTTTTTTTTTTTTTTTTTTTTTTTTTTTTTTTTAAAAAATTTTTTTTTTTTTAAAAATTTTTTTTTTTTTTTTTTTTTTTTAAAATTGTTTAAAGGTTTTGGGTAGGGATTAAAAATTGGGTTTTTTTTTTATTTTTTTAGTTTTTTTTATTTTTTTTATTTTTTTTTTTTTTTTTTTTTAATATGATGTTTTTTTTTTTTAAGAATAGATTTTTTTTTTTTTTTATTTTTTTTTTTTTTTTTCTTTAAAATAAAATATAAAAAATAAAAAGTTTTATTTTTTTTTTTAATTTTTTATTTATTTTTTTTAAAAATTATTTTTTAGGGAAAAAAAGGGGAGGGGAGAAAGGGGGGGGGGGGGGGGCAATATAAAAATTTTTAAAAAATTGGGGGTTTCCTTTTTGGGGGGGGGGGGGGGGGGGGGGGGGGGTGGTTCCTTTTTTTGAGGGGGGGGGGGGGGGGGGGGGTTTCCCGGGGGGGGGGGCGGGTGTGTTTTGGGGGGGGGGGGGGGGGGGGGGGGGGGGGGGGGGGGGGGGAGGGGGGGGGGGGGGGGGGGAAGAGACAGAAATCTTTAATAAATAAATAAATAATAAAAATAGTGAAAGTTGAGGTTGACTGCAGAGGTGACATGTTTAACTTCTTGAATTAACCTCATATGTACAATTATCAAAGCATCACCAAAAATTCAGCTTTCAGAGGTTTCTTGAAAAAAATCAGCAAGAATGCAAACAGCCCCTCTATTGTCTCCTATGAAATGTGTGATTCGAGCTACCAATTTTACAAAATTTGATTCTATTTTCCTCTAATAAAAGTCATGAAGATACAAATAGATACAAATTCCTGATAAAATTAACATAGAACACTGTTAGCTACTTTTAATGAAATAATACTACTAGGGAGCCTTAAATATAAAGTAAGTTGGTAATTTAATACTAGACTAATAGAACTTATTTACTGTAACTTATTACAAGAACAGTATGGGATGTTAGCCTCTTAGCCTTCTGTCCACATCCAGTGCTAAAATTTTAAATTTTAAATTTATTTTCTGTTTCTAAATAATTAAAATGTAGGATTGAACACATTGTAAATTAATTTCTTTAAATATACACAATAAAAACTCTCAAAAATATTTCTTTGCTCTTTCCTGAAAATGTTAAGGAAAAATGTGGTATCACTACATATAATACAGGCTTGCCTCTAGCCCTAGCACCTTGTTCCTAGTCTTCCAAGTCCTAGGACTTTAGGAACATGCCCCCATGTAACTATCAGAACAAAGTTACAATCATTTCTGCTTTTAAAGTTTGACTATAAGAAGTTGCTGTTAAATGACATTATAGAAAAATTCCCAAGAAAATCTCTCTGTTTTCTTTTACTGGAAAATTTTCCAACTATTAATAGAGTTAGGAGTTTAAATGAGAAGATTCACACAAAACTTTGTAAAAGTTGATATCTATATATCTATATAGATATATCCAGTGATTTTGCAGGACTTATACATCCACCTGGTTTAACTGAATATTGCTTGGGCTTTTAAAATCTCAAAGCCCACCCTTACTGACACACTTCCTTTACAAAGGACCTTTGTGAAGGCCTTTGCTTACTCTGACTAGCTCAAACCACCTAATCTTTTACAAGCAATGCCACTACCTGATGATTAAACATTCAAATATATGTGCCTACAGGGACCATTCCTATTCAAACAACCACAGATAATTACAAGTCAAATGTTCACTATTAGATCTTGCTTTTCGTTTTCAATAAAAATGAAAGACCATATTATTTCACTTACATTTGTAATCTCTGTAAATGTCCATACTTTATTAACATGTTCTGTGCACTTTGATTATTGTAACTACTGATGTATTTTAAGATGGCGCCTTATATTTCCCTAGATTGCCTTCAGCTCACTACATCACTGAACATGACTCTTGCCTGCTTTTACCAACTTTCACAATTACAGGACTGTGATACCAAGCCTAGTTTCTGTAGGGCTTGAATTCAGTTCAAAGACTTTCTAAAAGTTAACAAAACATTTTACATACTGAACTGCATTTCCAAGACCTTATAATTAATTTCCCGATTCATTGTAATTATTTCTCCATGTCCTTGACTGGCACACAGACAGGATCAAAAATATATTTTCAGTTGTGCAACATGTCATGGAAATAAAATTTAATTGCATGTGTCTTCAGATGAATATAAATTAACAATGGTAATAATCTTCTCTATATTTTATTTAGATAATTTCAGTATGTTTTGGAAAATATCATACAATAAATAAAATATATTATTTCTAAATGTTTTCAAATATGTGTGGTAAATGACTTTTTCCAATAAATATAAATGCTCTAGAGGATTTTGAGTAATATCTGGGAAAGCATTTTAGATTTTAATCATTTTTCAGAGATAAAAATTTTCTTAGAAAATGTTAGTCACTATGAACAACAAAATATTTCAAAGCACCTCAAGCTCAGTAACTCTCTACTGTGGGATCACATATGGATATGAATTATAAACTTTAGTTTTGAGTATAATCTACATGGCCGGATTTAAATTGAATCACATATGTGAAACAACTCTGTACCTTTCAATTTGTGCATCCTCTACATTTGCAATGGCAATAACCACAAGAGCTAGATAAGAAAAGTACCAGACTTTGTCTTTTATAATGGCAAAGATAATTCAGCAGAGGGTGATTATAAAGATAAAAATCTTGGTCCAACAATCTAAACCAGAGCTCCATATTTATTTATTGGCATTCACTGAGAAAGTCATTTGAAACTTTAAAGTTTACTTTCTGCTTCTACTAGACTAAGAGAGAATGTGGTTCCAAGCAGTTCTTGACATAGCATGTAATCAATGAATGTTATCTTCGTTACTGTTATTAATCAAAAACAGGATTTAAAATCTGAATTTGCCTCACACTGTTTCACAAACTATGAGAAGATGACATAATTTCTCTGAATATTGGTGTCCCTCTTAGTGCAGGATTTCGTAAAGTTATAAATTCTGTTAATGGTAGGCAAATAAATTGAATGATTTAAACCATTTTACCCTGTTAATTTATTAGTCAATAATTCAAAAATTTATGAACTTACAAAATATCCTTATACAATGCTACATTATGTTACTTTGAGAAGAATTTGAAAGAACATAGTGTGAAAATATTTAATATCAAATTCACTAATAGGTCCCCTGGTGAGTGTCCAAATGATATGTGGACACTTAGTCCATCTCTTAAGCTCAGTGTGGAAGTTTCTTTTCTTTCATAAGAATCTTCTAGGAAATTCAGATGGCCTTGTGACACTGATTAACCCATCCTTATGTCCATACCTTAGTGTGCTACAGCACACCCCGGTCATACCTGAAAATATCCTCCAACCTTTGCTTCTGAGCTATTGGGTTTGATCTCAATGGACTTGTTGGTAGTCTTCAACAAATTCTCCTTAGACATTTTACACACTTACTTGGCATATTTCCATGTGAGAAATCTTTCAGGGGACAACACACTTGAGAGCACCAAATTGGGCTTTCTCAAAAAAGTCAAACAAAAGATTTTGGTTAAATAGCCAAAACTAATTAAGATGAGGATCTAAGACTAAGTTTACTCTTTGTTCTAGTTAAACTATGGTTGAAACCATAGGTAGAGAAGATTGGATCAGTCAGAAAGAAAAATGAATCATTTTTTCATAGATGTTAACAATGACTAAGAGTAATTTTGACTGTGTACTCAAGTTGTAGAAATTCTTACTAAACTAGTTAACTAATAACTCTCTGCAGTAATGTTAATAACCCAAAGAAAGAAATCTCTGTTCACAGAAAGGACTGATTAAATCAAAATGTTTAGGCTAATAGTTCACAGGTGCTCCACATTCAATATGCAATTATGAGCATCTATAAATGTGATAACCAAGTATCTTTCACCAATAGTAGTAATGAGCCCCCCAAATTAAAGTCATATTTACTGACATATGATAAAGCAATAATAATAATAATATCAGATAAAAGAAAAAAGGAACTATTAATGGTAGAAGAAATAATTTGTTCTAAGAAATATCAGATTAGTTTCTGGGGTTCAGACTTAGTTCTTTCCATTCAAAAGCAAGTTTATGTATTTCCCGTATTTATTTCTCTTGTGTACTAGTGCATATAAAGACATATATTTCTAGTTTACTATGGACATATGTAGTATTATAAATACTCACTGGAAATTAGTGTGAAGAATCCTCAAGAACTGAAAAAAAAATCTACATATGACCCAGATATATCACATCTTGACATTTGACTACAGAACTTGACATACTCTATGGATACTGTGTTGGGTCATGTTTATTGCCACTTTATTTACAGTAGTAAGAAAATGAACCAACTTGAATGTTTTTCAGCTGATAAACATGCAATGAAAACATGACATAGATACACTATGGAACATTGCTAGTCTATAAAGAAAAATGAAATCATAAAATTTTTAAGTAAATTGATGGATCTCAAAAATACTTTAATCAGTGAGATAACCTAGATCAGAACCAGAAATAAAACAACATATGTTCTCACTCATCTAATTCTGGCTTCAACTCTTCGGAAGTGGGTGTGGGTGTGTATATATGTGTGTGTATATATATATATATATATATATATATGAATATATGTATATATGAATATATGTATATATATAAGTATACACATTTGAATAAATTATCAGTAAGAATAAAGGAAAGATTGTGTGTGTGTGTGTGTGGAGAGTGGAGAGCAATAGAGATGAAAATAAGAGGTATATATGTCTCAAGGGAAAAGGGGTAAAAGTAAAGGGAACTTTAATTAGGGAAGGGGAAAGCAGATAAATACAATTTGGGAGAAGGGTAAAATAACAATCATCATAGCTTAAAAACCTGAAAAAATCTATTAACTGACTATTTAAAATAATCTTTAATTTAATAGAGATAAGTGTTTGTATACACATACATATAGAAATTGTATGAATTTTTCCATGTACACTTACAATGTTCCACAAATAGCCATAGACCATCTAACACAAACCCAAACCAAGAAGGGAGGTCTTCTTTTGGGATATTGAGCAAATCTAAGTTACCCCCACAAACATGAAAAGCTATTGATGGCGCTCTTTGTTGCACCCCCCAGGGGTAGACAGTAAATTCCATTGCATATTCTGACAATAGAACTCATACCAAAGACTTAGATACCATTGCAGAAAAAGTGGTGGGAAGAGTCTAAGAGTGAGAGGAACAGGAAGTTTGCCGTGAGAGTGTATTTACTACAAATGTTGGAGAAGCTATACCCATGTCATCTCACCAATGTGGCTGCATAAACATGACTTAAACTTGAAAGACATGAATAGACATGCTGAAGAGGAATAAGTAAAGTCCAGGAGACCTCCTCCATAAACAAACAGCAGCAGTCAACTAAAAACTGCTGAGAGATATGTAAATAATATTTCCAGCGAAGAGCACACCAGTTTATTTTCATAAACCAAGTTTATGAGAATCATCTGTAATTTTATAAAAAAAAAATCTCTGAAAAACATATACATAGAAGTAACATTATAAGAACTAAGCAGGTTTTATGGTATATACACAAACATGTATATATATGTGTGTGTGTGTGTGTGTGTGTGTGTGCAATTAAAGAAAAAGTGGTCATGAATTTGAAAAAGAGTAGGAATATTTTAGTATATAGGACAGGCTGAAGGAGCAATTTGAAGAGGCCAATTGAATTATATTTTAATCACTAAAATTAAAAGATTATAAAAAGTTATTGATTGTTCAAATTATTTGTAAATGTTTATGTAATATACAAACACAGTTAGTATGTCATAGAAAATAGACAAAGGAAAAAAGACTTGTTACAAAAGAAAAAGATAGGAGGAATTAAGGAACAATTAGAAAGATATAGTAAGGGACTAAATGATGGGAGATTTCCCTCTCTATTCTGTGAATATATTTTATTATCATTGGTTAATAAAGAAGCTGTTTTAGGCCTATGGCAGGCAGAATGGACATGTGGTAAATCTGAACAGAGATATATAAAAAAAAGGTAGAGTCAAGGAGACACCATGTAACAGCTGAAGGAGACAGATGCCAGAATTTTACATGGTAAGCCACAGCCTTGTTTGATATACAAGTTAATTTAAGATGTAAGAGTAAGCCTAAGCTAATAGGCCAAGCAGTGTTTTAATTAATATAGTTTCTATATAATTATTTTTGTTCAGGGAGACCAGAAATAAACAAGCAGTCTCTGACTACAACTAAATTTGATTAAAGTACAACATAAAAAGGTATGATAATATCATAAGTAAACCAAGTGTCATGTACTATTAATATATGACATGAATATCTTAAAAATACTAAAATATATGGCACCCATGCATATCAAGAAAACATGTGTATATATGTGTTATATATCTTCAATTAATAAAAGTAAAATATGTATGATTCTCATTTGAGAGCAATTTTAGCAAATTTCGGAAAATAGTTGGATATTTGCTTGAAGTTCAGCACAAGCAATTCTTAGGTATTGCAAAATTGAGGAACCAAAATCTAGTACTGATGGAGAGAGAACAAAGAATGCATTTGTCTGCAAGTAAATACTTGGATAATAAGGACAATTTTTCTGGCTACTTACAGAACCACTGCTTTCATTGCACACAGGGAAAAAATATGTTTAATTTCATACCAGTTAATCATTTGGAATTTATAGTACATATACACACATTCTAGAGAATAAAATTTTGATTTTAAATCAATCAAATGTAAAAGTATATTAAATTGTTACAACCTGTAAGTGTACCTACTATAACATCACTCTGATCATCCGGGTCTTCAGTCCATGTTATATATTATAGATATGAAATCTAAGCAATGGAGATAAAACCAAGGATCATCATGTACATTTACTATTCCTCCACTCTGCTACATTCATTATGAGATGGAAGCCCATAATTTTTAAAGGACAGCTTAACTTACATAGTTGGAAAATATTTGGAGGCTAGAATGGTTAATGTCCAGTCTGGCTCTGTTTTCAGTTTTATATCATGCTACTTTTTAGACATAAATGCCATGTCAGTACCCTGTTCCTTTAATTTATAGATGCTGAATTGTCATGCAATATATCCGGAAAAACTTTTGGCTCTAAAAAAATAACAGAAAGATTGAATAAGCAATCCAAAACATTTCACAAGTTAAAAATCTTATAGAGACAAATGTGTGTTCTCTCACTCTTTCTTCCAGCAAAAACAGACAGGTGGTATATATAGACAAGAAAGCCTGGAACTTGGCTTATTTCTGACTTGTGAGTTCTTGCTGCCAATTTCAGTTCTGACAGTAGCATATTAAAAGATATTGGGCAAGCTATTGTTCTCTGTATGAGAATGTTCTCATTATACAAAGAAAGTAGTGAACACAAACCTGTTAAGATTTGCACAATAGCTTCAGCAGTTGGCACTGGAGACAATTGTTTAGCAAACACTCTTCAAGCACAATCCTCCCTGCCCTTGGCTTTGCCACACTCTGCTTCTCATAGGATTCCTCTCACAACCCTCACCTCTGGTATCACTGAGAAATCTGTTCACTTTGTTTTTCCAACTCACTGCAAGCAACACAATTACTATGGCAAAAGTGTTCTCCTTTTTCTACTTTATTGTTTCTTTGATAACATTAATCCAGCATGCTAATTATAGTGATTTCAAATCTATGGATTTAGCACTCCACACTACTTCTTCTTATGTGTTAAGTATTAAAATATTGAAGTCCTACCTCTGGTTTAGCTTGTAGTGTGAATTATTATGGAATATATATGGCATATATAATTAGTTAAGAAGGGGGTCACACAGGAAGAGGTTGTGGCTCAATTCCAAAGAGACTGAAAGAAACAGCTTCTAGAAAAGGAGAAAAATTGGCGCACAGACATAGGAGAATGTAATGTAAAGAAGAATGCAGTGATTAAAATAAGACAAGGAATGCCAAAGACTGACAGTAAGCCTTCAGAAGCCATAGTGTGGTATAGAAAGAATCTCTACAGACCTTAAAGAGAAACAATAAAAGCTACTGAGATCTTGCTATTAGAATTCTAAATTGCATCCCTATTAGACAATAAATTTATGTTGTGTTAGCTACCATGTCAAAGGTATGTTGTTAGAGAATGACTAGAAAACTAACTCATCAAAAAAGACAGGAATAGATTGTCACTAAGTTTATCAAATTCATGTAATACTAAGATATAGGTGTCAGTTTGAGACCTGGAAAATAAAATGATACTGGGTGCCATAGCATTGCACTTGTGGACATTCATTTCTGGGTACCTAATAAAAAGATCCCATCCAGAAGAACATCAACATATGGGAGATAGGTCTGCCTAGAATAGCAAAGAGTCTTTGTTTATAAATCTCACCTTAGGAGACAATCAACCTCACTAGGATGTCGCTTGGATAGTGGCATAAGTATTAAAGAATCATTACTATAGGAGCCAAGGAAAACTTAGAAATGTCATTTAGGATATTTAGGGCTCATTCTTTTATTCAACACAATTTACTTACTCTTTTTGAAATCTTTGAATTCTCAATAAAATTTTAAAAATTAGAAATTGGAGGATTCAAATGCCAAGATATGAATCTGCCTACAAGGTATAGTAGCACCTATATTTATTGTCTCATGCAATATGATTATCTCTATGAATTGCTAATAAGAAACATTATTTGAAAGCTTTAGATTATTTATCCCCCTCTTATTTTATAACAATGGAACATTTTTAAGTCAAAATTCACACACATCCTATTGTCTGAACTTCTTCCATATGGATCATTCTTAAAACCATCACTCAGGCCTCATCAGTTTCACTTTTGTGGGTAATATCCTTGCATTTCAATAGCTTGTGTGTCTGAAACATTTTTTTCTCTATTACTTACAATAATATGCTTATTATATTCTTACATAAACTTCATACACATGGTTTTCACATTGATAATCATTATGCAATTCATCACAATCATCATTAAAACTTAGTTCTAATAAAATGGGAAATCAAATAACAACTTAGATAAAACAAACCTTATTAAGTGTAACAAAAATGTGCTTCCATGTGTTAGGTATATGTTTGTGAACTGTACAGAAATGTATTTATTTCTGTGATTGTCTGTCTAATAAAACTAAATATGATTTGTTTTAACAATAGACTAATATTTTAAAGGTACAGATTATCTGTGTCAATTCTAGGTTTAATATGCTTTGCCCAGAGTAGTTAAATGGTTAGAACTCTGCTGTGTTTACCCCCTAAAACTTCTACCCTGCAGTAAGTTAGATTGCTCGCTCTTTCTTATCTATATCTTCTTGTTTTTACTTCTAAACATTTACTTAGTCTCTTCCTTCAGGCTGAAACTTGTATATAGTTCTGCTTCTACGTCACCATCTAACAAGATTTCACTGTCAGTCAAAACTCCTTCACATATGTCATAATATTTATGCATTTCCTGCTGATATCCTACATCAAATGATGTTCCATATGTCACTCAACATCATGAGGCTATTTTGGGGTTTTTCACCCAGCATATTCTCATATTCTCTCATTGCCAATGCTTTCACTGCACTTACCCTATCCTATGTACTTCATTAAACCACAAAGGCCTTAGTTCAGTGTTACAAAGCCACTGAAGAGGTTTCTCAAAAACATTCACTGTATGAAAGCAAATGTTACCATAGAGTTGGCCAATATATGTGCACGTTTATACATAGAAATTGGCAAGTTTTTATTTTGTATGCCAAATAACTGTAGAAATGCCCGACTCTGAATTAACTGAGAAAAATAGAAAATGAAACAATACAAACACATTTCCCTACTATATAAAAGTCTGAAAGTAAAAGCTAGTACTCTTGTAAAAATCATTTCAACAACCATAGAGATTATTGACAACTAGCACCCAAGCCTGAAAAAGCTAAAGAATATTTGCAATCAGGTGTTCAGTTTGCGGAGGTCTATTCTTCAAAATTAGAGACATTAGCATATAAAAGAAATATCCCTTAACAGGTTTCCAGTTTTGAGCCCATATCTTCAATGTACTTGGCTACAATAAGTGAGCATATCATTAAAATATTTTTATTCTGATTTATTCCACTGGGATTGGTTGTTCTTTATGTAACATGAAACAAGTGCATATCATGTTATAACAAACTAACATTTAGTGCAAGCATACAGAAGATTAAGATCCTTTGAAGAATTTTAAATGATTTAGAAAGTAAATAATAACACATTGAAATAGTAAAGTAGTTAAATAGCAGACACAGAATGGAAGATAGATAAATACATGGAAATTGTTAGCTCTAAAACTGAGCTAAAAATAGTTAATTATGAGTATCACTAATTAAGAAAATAAAGATAATAAGATATGGAACGGAGCATTGATGTTGTACCTCAAAACATTGCATAGACTCCAATACTCATTCCTGTAATCCCCTCATGTAAGAAGGCAAGATTGCAGGAGTATGGGGATCTCTGAATTCCAGCCTCAGTGCCCCCTCAGAGTCCAGAAGAAAGGCCTACAGCAAGCACAGTACTTAGAAGAAAATATGAGGGCAAAATAAATTCTCCACCATGAACTTCGATACTTCTGTTTCTTTATTGCTCTGTTTCTACTCTAATAATCCTGCCCTACTTCTAATTTACCCTAGCTTCTTATATTCTAAAAACTCTTCTCCTTCCGGAGCATTGAAGCAATAAAAAAAATCTCTTATTTATCAGAAGCACATTCCTAGAGCAATAAGGAATTGAGTCATTTAGCATTGCAACACAAGGATCCATGCCTATAGGAGCAAAGCCAAAAAGAGATGGAGGGGAGCACAGTGCTCAATGACAACCTTGAGACATGGATTCATTGTTAGTAGAATGGCAAGTGAAGAATTGGCATGCTTGTCTTTGTAATCTTGGCTCTGACCTTGTATATGAGAGTAAGGTTTCAAACTTATGTTCTGTTTACAGGAAGCCTTTAATCTAGTTTGAACTTGCACTGAGGTGAGCACGAGCTAATTGTGTACAGTTAGTCTGAGCAAAAAAAAATAAGGCCAATTGTTAAATGCCCACAGTTCTTGTGGGACAAATAGATTCAGTTATGAAACATGCCCCAGTATATATACAAATATACACATATATATGTATATATATACATAGTTCACACACACACATATAAAACGTCATTCTTTTGATCATCAACAGAGAATCTGTGACCAGTAGTTGTAATATTTTCATGAGATAAACACACAAGTAGTGGAAAAACACCCAAAGCTATTCTAGGGAAGAAACGAAGTGATACATGAGAGACATTACAGACACAGGCAACTGGTTTTCAGAGTCAGTGGTCCTATAAGTCTTGCTAGTCAGGATTATCTCCATCAGAGTCTGGTGGGTCGATGCCTGAATTATTAATTGCTATATGTTGTATATTTCCAAGACCTCATACAAAGGAGTGCCCTAAATTTGAGGTCAGGTTTTGGCAAAAGAATTACCATAAGCTTGATGGCAGTGTGAGATATATTGTGATTCCGGACAAGCTAGAGCTACAGAAGGTGTCAAAAAAGAAACAAAGGAAAACATGGCATGATCAAATTATCCCCGTAGCTAAAAGTTAATTCCAGTTAAGTAAGAGTTTCTTTCCACCTGCCGCACTATGGAGCCTCTCACACATTTTTATTTATTTTTATCATTTCCTTTTCCCATTGTAATCTCCCAACTCCATATTAAATTCACGATTTTTTTCTTTAATTATCTATATTTAGTCAGTTTAGTTTTGCTCGCATATGAAATTGTTTAAAGCTCACCATTTGGAATTAATAACCTGTCAGGGGTTTATCTTCAGAGAAACTGTTTCTTCTCCTATGTCAGAGGCCACTGATTGAGTACAATTTTTTTTTTTGATTTTTCGAGACAGGGTTTCTCTGTGGCTTTAGAGCCTGGCCTGGAACTAGCTTTTGTAGACCAGGCTGGTCTCGAACTCACAGAGATCCGCCTGCCTCTGCCTCCCGAGTGCTGGGATTAAAGGCATGCGCCACCATCGCCCGGCCTTGAGTACAATTTTTCATCAAGGGGTAGGATCTTGTGAGATTCCTCCTTTCTTTGTTGGTTTCTAGTGTATCTTCACACTTTAAATCTCCAAGTTACACCATGATGTAATGCAAACTTTAACATCATTTCAAAGGACTGGGAAGCAACCATTTATTTTATTCATCTATGATGCCTATCCAGAGCAAATAGGCACAATAAGGCAAAGGTCCAATAGTAGCACAGATACCTCAGTGCTAACCAACTCTAACTGAATATAAGACCCAGTCTACCAAAGGAAATTCATGCTGGAACTGGAAACATTAACACCTACTCAGGACCAGTGAGTCCTGAATCCTAGAGGTGCACCTAAAACTACCGCTTCACCACACTATCATAATCTCTATCTTCTAAATATGTACCTTATAGTTATGCCGAAAGATATGTATAGTTATCACACCTCATTAAGACAACTTCTCTTTGCAACAGATGCAGACCCTCACAGAAAAGTACAGCCAATCAAAATGCAGAGTTTGATTTCCAGTGCCAATTAACAGATCTACAACAAAACTTCTTTATTTAAAGCTCAGGAATCAATGTGAAAGATATTTCAGAATGTGCCTGAGTTAGAGGATCAGAGAGTTTGCTGTAAGACTGTCTCTCCTAGTAAGTTCAGAAGCTGCACCCATAAAGTCTCATGGCATGGCCACATAAATACAAACTGAGCAAGGATGACAGCAATGGAAATGCCAAACTAGATAAAAGCCCAAGAGACCTCAACTCTATGCGAAGAACAGGAGGCAAATGAGAAAAGCTGGAAATGGGAGAGATGGTCCTCTTCAGAAAAGAGGATGGCAATTGGTTTTCTGGTTCCAAACGATCATCCTTGAAAACCTAATTCAAGTAAGATGTAGAATCCACCAGTTTCTTTAAAAGGCTATAGTTTTGAAGGAGCACATGGACAGGTAGATACGACGGCTTTGAATGAGAAGTGTGAAATGGTCCGTAAACTGTAATCTCAAAAAATAAAATGGGGCAAAAATACCCTGAGGGCCTGTGATTTGGGATCTATATTGAAGAGCATTTAATATTCATGTTGTAGATCCTGTACCTTAGATGGATACCAACCTGTCAAATGTCACCTGCAAACCCTTGCAAACTCAGTTTGAGATATTCTCACACCCCTTTTGGTGTCTGCAGGTTATTATGCAGTAGTATATATGAAGTCACATAGGTTAACATTATCTATCCGAAATTATGTATCAGTTTAAAAAAAGTTGATTAGTATATAATGTTAGTGGATCAATCAAGAAAAATAGAGGAAGATAAATTTAACCAAAATTACTTTCTCATTAAAAAAGAGTCTGAACCTAATAGAGCAGAGCAGAATCACCTATGAAACAGTTCTTGTACTATATAATTTTAAATGTACACTTGAAGAGTATTAAATTTCTACGATTTCATATCATCTTATAAAATGAAATTTCATAATTAAATTCAACCCCCCAAACAAATTGTACTTAGTATCACTGTGTAAAGAAAAAGTTTTATGAGATGAAGTTATATTGGAAGAGAAGCCTGAGGCATAAACATTATAACTTCAAATGTAAAGTTTTAAGTTGTTTTTTTTTTTTTTTTGGCTTGTAACTTAAATAACACAGAACAGCACTGTGACTTTGCTGTAATGGTTGTTTTATCTGATGTACATTCATGTAATGGGCCTTCATTTTGTTGTCATTATTAATGAACAACATTATGATAAATGGAAGAAAGGAGTTCATGTAAGAATGTAATTTTGTCTAGACACACTGTGAAATGCATGTATAATGTCTCATTTAAATAAAATCATGATGTCATATTTTGATTTATGCCTACAGTCTCTGTTTTGTGACAGAAAGCACAGAGTAGGTCACAAATTTAATAGAATATGTCTGATTCAGTAAGTATAATGCAAAAAAAAAACATACTCAGGAATTATATTCAACCAAAGACAATACTTTATAATGTATAAGTTACAATTCAATATTTAGAAGGGAAATTTTTAAAGTATTTTATCATCTAGGAGTAAATAATTGTTTCTGATCTTAGGACAAATATTGCCATCAATTTGCCAAGCAAGCTTTAAGAATCATCAGATTATATGACTTTACATTCCTGCCATAAGGACCTAATCTAAGAATTCTGAGTAAACATACTCTCATCACAATTGTGTTTGGCTATTTTGACATACTCCTCTGACAGGCATTGATGTGGCTTTGTATTGCTCAAAAGGATCATAATCTAGATAAGTGTCCATTCAATGAAATATAATCAGCTCATAATTAAATGAATAGCATATTTAAAGAAAGCAGTAATGCTAAAGAGAAGAGTTAATAAAATTTGAAAAAACAATGTAGGCAACAACCTAAAAGATAGAAAAAGATTTTTCACATTGTCAAGAGACGTCAGAGAACAAAGAGGAGAAGACAGGAACAAAAAAAAAGGGCTTCTCAGTTTGTAAAGCTGGGACTGTGGTTCATTTAGATGAGTGTCCAGCAGATGATTGAAATTCAGCAACATATTTTCACAGATTTTTTGTCTATTCACAGATTATTGTAGTTGTACTTTTGAAACTAGAAAAATAAACTGCAATAATTTCTTCCTTATGGTGGTTTGAATAAGAATGGTTCAGATAGTTTCATTTATTTAGTTCTCAGGAAATGACATTATTTGAAAGATTAGAAGGTGCGATCATTTTAGAGTTGATGTGCCATGCTGAGGAAAATGTGTCATTGGGAGTAGACTTTGATGATTCAAAAACCCATGCAGGCCCAGTGTCTCTCTCTTTCCACTGCTCGTGGATCTGGATGTAGAACCCTCAGTTCCTTCTCTAGTACCATATCTACCTGCATGCTGACATACTCCCTGTCATGATGAATACAGACTAAAATATGTACAAGGTAAGAAAACCTTAATTTAATGTTATTGTTTATAAGAGCTGCTGTGATCATTGTGTCTCTTCAGAGCAGTAAAACACTGGTAAAGGCATCCATCTTTCCATTTGCTTCTTAAAATATTATTTGCTTTTCTCTTGTCTTAAAAGACTACTTTAAAAAGTAATAATTAGTAGTATGTCCATTACAACGTAGGATGATCTTAATCCTAAGATTCTTCTGCTTCAGCTTCATGCTGGCTAGTTTTATTCAACTTGACTCATTTTTGGAAGATGGAGCTCTAATGATGCTCCATCCAATTTGGCTATGGGAAAGCCTGTGTTCACTTTCTGATTGACTATTAAGATGGATGGTCCTATTGCACTGTGGGAGATGTTATCCCTATACTGGTGGTTCTGGGTGCTTTAAGAAGCCGGGCTGTGCCATTAGGAACAAGCCAGAAGGTAGTATTTTTTTTTTTGTGAACTTTGCATCTGTTCCTGCTTCTAGGAACCTGCTCTTTCCATGATTCCCATCAATGAGGGACTATGCAGAGCACTGTAAACTGAAATAAACCTTTCTTCCAGAGATGCTTTGATCATTGAGTTTTATCAGGGCAATAGAAATCTAACTAAGACAGAAATTGGTACCATATTGGTGTAACGTATCTGATCATGTTTTGTAACACTGAGAGTTCAGAAATAAGTGAACTGTGTGGAAAATAAGAAGCTAAGTATCGAGTAGTGCAGATAGTGAAGGTCTGGGATGTCAAGTTTCACTGGGGATCTCAGAGTCTCTGAAAGACTCTTTAATCCATTTAATATTTTGAACTAAGAATCTGTGGTGATTGGTCTGCTGAAGCTGAAGAGTTAGCTGTGATTAAGAAGAGACCAGTAACATTAAAGGATTTTTTTTTTATTGAGACAATTGTTGCTGGTTAGCTGGAGCTGGGAAATTGGTGATGAGAAAGATGATTATCAACATTAAGGATCATAATTCTTGGCATGTTTCCCAAGGTCAGCAAACACATCTTGTATTCCAGAGTGAACCACAGCTGTATCTTCTGATTACAGTCAGTATACATGGTAGTTTAAGAATTACTAGGTTGTACTGGTTTTGACAGAATGAGGTGATCATGGAAGACTGCTGAGACTTGGCAGGGTTAGAATCTCTGAAGAAGCCATGGGAGAGGCCATTGGTGAAGGTATCCCCTCAGTTGTAGCAGAAGACCTAGAATTAAATTACCTAATGCAATGATAATTGCCAGGAGATACTTGTTGAAGCATCAACAGGTGCCCTGTTTGTGGTTATTTATGTCTATATTGTAAGTACTGAAAGAAGATTACAAATTCTGTCCACTGAGATCAAGGTACTTAGTATAGACAGTTTAATGGACAGTAAAAAATAAGTGCTTTTATGATGTAAATGGTTCCTGATATTTTCTTCTGTTTGACTTTTTTTTATTTTCAGGAGGGAAAGGCAAAGAATATAAATAAAAGGAGAGTACAGCCTACAAGTTTTTCTCTAATGAATTTTAATTTGAGTGTTACTAATAAACATAATAATGAATAGACAAAATTATATAATTCATCTTTCAAATTGCACAGCTTAAGCATATAATTTTATTTTTGTCTCTTTTCTTGAATTCTTACTCCAGTTCTTCTCAAATTTGATTCTCATTTACTTGATGTTTCAAAAATGACCAATCCCAAGTTTCCATGAATTTGATGTGTGCAACTGAAAGCTCCTCTTGGGACTTATCCAGTAGGTACTGGAAACTGATTTTTTAATCAAAGGAGCTTGAATTTATGCCTCATTAACTCAAAAGTTAAGAAAAATGTTTTGTACAGCCTAAAAGAGTCTGAGTGCAACAAGGCAACGCGAGGAGATAAAAGTTGACAAAAGAGCTTAAAGTTTTCCAGGATTGGAGGTTAGAATAAGCACCAAACTGAAAACTGGCTGAATCCATTGTTTTCTGGTTCCTTCCGACTTTCAGGAGGAGGAGAAGATAAATTGTGGAGTGTTTGGTGAAGTCGTGAAATGGGAAGAGAAACTCAGAGAAATTCAATGTTGGAAGCAACTTTCTTTGGTGAAGAAGTAATAAACTGTAAGAGTGAAGAATTAGTTGTAGTAACATTGGAATTTTGACTGTTATATAGGGCATTGTATTTTAATCATTGTATTGTGTATTTTGAAAAATAACATTTAAAGTAAATATGAATTTTTCAGTTATCAAAAATTAGAAGAAATACTTTGAGAAGTTTATAGTCTGTTTAAATTTGTCATCTTTGCATTTGCTAGTCACTCCCTACAACTCCTTTGCTGAACTACGTGACATTAGCTTAGTGTCCCTAACAAGGTCCTGGGTACTAACAGCATTGGTACCATTCTAAAGATAGTACCTCAAGTATTATGCCAAAAATGAGTGGGGTAGTAGACTTGTCTCTCTCATTTCTGATTTGAATGGGATTGTTGTATGTTTTTATGATAAAAGTCCTGAAGTAGGTAGGACTAAAGGAAATACACTTCAAAAAAATAGAGGATTTAATAAAAATCTATTGCCAACATTACTTTAAGTTTCTAAAGTATGAATTTAAAAACGCATTAATATTTAATAAATTAAAAGGTGGAATATTATTTTCTGCACATGAATTGAGATGTGCCTTGCTTCTGATGTGGTGACTGGTAGAATAAACAGAGTGCAAAATGTTAGCAGCATAACCAGCAAATATGAATTGTGGTTCAATGTCTGGAATCTGGTAACAATCACAGATATTCTCAAATAAGGTTTGTACCTCAAGATTTATTGAAAGTCTCCATACATCATTTCACATATCTATTATATTATGTTTTCTTCTATGAATATAGTACATTTATATTGAAAGTTAGGTTAATTGAGTTCTTTTGAGTTAAATATATTTGTCCTACATTTCTTTGCAATCTATTATTTAATATAATGTGTAGTAGAAAATAGATGATTAGTTTAGTAGAATTTCTGCTAAATGACATTTAGTAGAGAATAGAAAACATTGTAGACAATAGTAGTGAATAATGATTAAATTTTACTTGGGTTCATCAAATTAATTTATAGAATTTACAACAGGTATTTTAAAAATACAATTCAATGCACAGAAACAGAAATAAAAATTCAAACAATTTAAATATTACTCTATATCACTGACTTATTATGTAAGCTTTTATAGAAGCTGTTCCACTACAACCACATATTTTATTTTACTAATACTTTGATAATTTCATGCAACATATTTTGATCATGTTGAAGACCCAATTCTTCCACTAAATATTCTAGATTCCTTCATATTAGCAACCCAAATTACATTCATTTTTTTCTTAAATAATGTGTTGTCCTCAAATTGCTTATGCATACCTACATGTTGGACATACACTGGAGTATTGACAATTTATTCAGAGTTACCCTTAGAGTAAAATACCCTTCTCTCCCACAGTTGCGCCCATTTATCTATAGCTCCTCAGTTAGAGGTGGGGTTCATTAACTCCTTCCCACTTTGTGCTAGAATGTTTACTAGCTTAACTTTGTGCAAATCTTGTGAAGTCCTTCACAGACGCTATGAGTTCATGGGTACAGGTGTCTAATCATGTCCAGAAGACATTGTTTCACTATTTTACTGCCCAACTTCTCAATTTTGCAATTTCTCTGGCCTTTCTTCCATGATGACATCTCAACCTTGGGGAGAGAAGTGGGATATAGATGTGGCACTCGTGACAAAGAACTCTTTGACATTTGTTTCTCTGTTCTTGGATTAGTTCTGAACTTCTTTGTTAACCTTTACTGAACAAAGAAACATCTTTCAAGAGGTCTGAGAGCTGGGCTTATCCATTCTTATAGAGGCACTACTTTAGAGTGCAGTTTGATGCTAGGTCCTTTTACCAGAATAATAGTAATAAGCTTACCCCTGCCACCCATGAGCTCCTAACCATGGGGTCTTTGACAGATTTATAATACTAGTCATGTGCTCCTTCCTTTGGAGAAGGTCTTAAATGAAATCAGAGAGCAGTTGGTTATCCCTATAACATTCCTGTCAGTACTAAACCCATGGACACATCTTGCCATTCTTGTCATTGTTGTAGTTCATAGCGTTCAGAGATGAATGAGACTGTTGATGAATTTTCCCCAGGGACTTCCAATGCACTGAAATTTAGTCAGCAAGAGGCAGATTGTTGGACAGTACCAGGTTGATTTCTTCATGTTCTGTAACAGATGTGTCAGTTTCTTCATCAAAAATTTCACCAGCAAATATAATTAATTAATTAACTTCTTGGACAACCGAGAAAAATTGTTTGGATACCTCCAGGAACAAAACCTTGAATGGAGATGTCACACAAGCATGGAAACCTACTCTATCAGGGATAAGCATAAGGTTTTGTATACGGTAACTCTACTTGAGCTATTTATATGAAAATAAATATGAAATTGATAAAAATGTATTTTTAAATGACTTTTTTCAAACATCTTTGCTGTTCGGTTTCCCTTTCTGTACCCCCTGGTCTGCCCCACCCTCCCATTGATCTCTCCTCTTACACTTCTGTCACCATTATTTCCCCTCTTTGCTTTAATATCATTGTCTTCTATTATCTTCAAGTTTGTAAGATCGTTCTATAATTTTCACACTAGTTTTTTTCTTTCTAGTTTCCTGGGTTCTACTGGTACTTTAAATTAAAGAAACTAATCTACAGTTTGGATGCTGAGATCCACTTTTGAGCACACACATGTACTAAAGAGTGCAAGTGTTGTGTTATAGCTTGTGGGAGTTGCTTGTTTCTTTCACATTGTGGGTCCCAGGTATCAAACTCAACCAGTTTGGGTGACTGGTGTTTTTACTAGTTAGTCAACTTACAAGACCTTAGGCAAATATATGAATTTCAGTGTTTCATGCTTGGCTATTTCTATTAACATTAGGGAGTTCTTCCAGCCCTTAATGATACCCTAGTACTAACAGGATTCTATTTATCTGCATCAAAGCTAATTTATATGCAAAAATTTGCTCATATGGATACTTTCTTCAACACAAGAGCAGTAACCAAGATATATTCTATCTGCATAAACAATCTGGTGATGGATTAAGTGTTAATAATACATGATTATTGATTAAGGCTTCATTGTTCTCAAAAAGAGAACTTAGTAACTGTGTGTGTAGAACCAGAAAAATCAGGAACACATGAGTAACTATACCTTTGCCTTTAGTTTTCATATTGTAAGAAGATTTATTGATGAATCTATTTTTTGGAATTTATGTCTTATAAAGTAAAGAGGTATCATTATTATGCAAATTAAAACTTTAACACCCCTGGTAAAATTAATGATCATTACTAGATTAGGTCTTAGTCTCATTTTATATGGAATAAATAAATAATTTATTTGTGAGTTATTTACTTTCGTGAAGGAGGAAAGTTTATGGGAAGTCTCAGTTAAAAGGCTTTGCACTACATATGACCTTAATTTGAGCATTTCCCAGCAAGACTCTCTATTGCCCTTGAGGAGTCAAGTCTCTTTCATTTAAACATTATTCTTGTAACTTAATAGATGTAGCGCTGAATAGTAACCTAAATAAAAGCTTGTCTGGCTTCTTTTAACCAATGGGTGAATGAGGCTACTTTGAAACAGCACTCTAAGATACTTGTCCAGATACTTAAGGCACACATTTACAAAATCTAGTTTCACAAATTAAATCTTTTTCAGAAGACAAAGTCTTAAAGTAAAAAAAAAAGCAGAAATGGCTACCATGTAACTATTTAAATGGTTTGTATAGTTTTAGAGAAAAAAATAATTGAGATTATCATTCTGCTTTGCAGAAATAATGACAAAGACTATCATAGCATAAGCACACCTTTAATAGCAATCTATAAATGACTTTAAACATGTGTCTTCTCTAATACATCCAAATTATTTTCAATAATTTCTCTTAGAGCTGTTCATTCATTATCAATATATTTCTGTTTGACATATGAATATTCATAATTCAGTTGAGATTCAGCCAATAAAAAATCAAATAATATCAAAACCAAATAGTTTAATAGTCTCAAGATATCCAAATTAATTTTCTTCTTAGAACATACTTTTAAATATTTTCCAAAAATAGGGATGACTAAACTGAGATGTTCTTTTCAGATGGAGAAATATTATTTTAAATGTCATTCAAAGATAGATTCAGGGAACAACTGAAAAAGTGTGCTGTGTCATTGAAATGTAATCAACAGGTGGTGACTTCATATATAGAAAAACAGAAGAAATGCAAAGAATCTTTTCTACCTATGTATGTTGGCATACATATACAAATATATGATGCATGGGTATTTTAAAAATTATGTGTCATTTTGCATAGTTTAATATTCAATAATAATACTGAAAGTCTATTATAATTCATAATCATAGGAGGAAATAGAAACTTTAAGAAACATTTGAAATTAAAATAAGATACATAAGTTATAGGCCAAGTTTCAATTAGAAGCTTTATGCAAAGGATATCTATTTACCAGACTCATTGAATTTTATATGCGGTTTGAAACTATGAAGCACGGTGCAAGAATTGAATGGTCTTTTATCTCCCTAGAAAGAAGGGTAGATATGGGTCAAGTGATTCTTCCTTGAGGAATTCATGCTGAAAATCAACTACACTCAGTTAATTTTATAAACAATAAATAGCACATACATTCAAATTGCATGTGAAGCCCCTCATTCACGTTCTTTTGTCACTGAGACAATGGTGTGCTGATTCTTCTTAGGTAAACATTTAGATGATGACATAGCTCAAGAATTCATCAAAAGAACCTGAAAAATAGGAAGAGAAAATTAGTGGTGAATTGAACAAAAATTAACATAAAACTAACAAAGAGTCTCTTAGAAAAAAAAGAATCAAATTATGTAGTTATAAAGAATAAGATTTTGAAATACATCTCAGGAAACTCAATGAAAACTATAATTATCACAAAAAAGATAGACATGCTGTTTTTCTGGAATATGTTGAACTACAGATGTTTGCTACATAACTAGGTTAGATATCCCACTCCTGAATTCAGATCCTTGGCAATGACCTTGGGCAGAATGAGTTTATGAACACTGAAGATTTAAATATACATAACTATAATTGAATTTTCTAATTTTGTAGAGAATTACTACCAAGAGCTATTGTCTACTATATAACATTTTAGTATAATTTTGTACCAAACATGCCCCTAACAGTTGTACATAAGCATCATGGTCATTTAAGAAATTGGAGTGTGAGATTAGTATCAACTGTGAACTTTCACAGGATCCAAAATTCATATAGGAGAGCAGCCTACAATCACATGTGTGAGGGTTATTGGCCTCTGAGCATGTTCATAAATGATTATCTTTATTTTGTTAATTGATGTGTAAATACTCATTTTAACTGTGAACCAAAATACATCAGTATCAAAAGACAGGGCAATGCTATGACATGTTGTAGTAAGGCCATTAGTTAGATCCTGGCTGCTTAGCAGCTCAGACCCAAAATAATCATACAGAAACCATATTATTTAAATCACTGCTTTTTTTTCTGTTTGTTTATTTTGGGCCTGAGCTGCCAGGAGCCCAGGAAACAAACAAGTGGCCTTCTTACAACAGATGACAGGGAAAAATGAGAACTGGACACATAGGATAAAGGATGGTGAATCCGACTGGATTGCAGACTCATTCTTCTCTGGGAAAACAAGTTAAGGATTTCTACCAAGCTACCCACCTAAGAGCCTCAAAAACTGCTGAACTCCTCAAGACACAGGTATTATGTTCTAAACTTTGACAGCATGACTGAAGATAACATTTTAGATGTGCTATCTGTGCTCAGGTAAACCAACCTCAATGGCCTAAGAAAGATTTTACAAATGATCCAGGCTCAAGGAAATGGCTCTGAGGACCATTGGGAGTTCGACTTTAGTGAATTCAGGCCTCCTGTATGGATTAAGAAAGCCTCTCAAACCACTCAAGTGGCCAGGCTCCTCCCTTTGAGGAGCTCCCGCAGCCAGGTTCCATAGACTTACTGCCCTTACAGCTGGACTCTGCCTCCCTTCTACCTAGCAAAAGGCAAAGTTCTATATTTGAAATTCTACCAATCCCTATCCCGGAAATCTTTGCCCTGGAAAGCTCTTCTTCACCCCATACCCCAAGATAATCTGTATAAACCCTGTCTTCTGATCAGTTCGTTGCTGTTTCTCACATGAGCAGAGGCAGCCACCCTCCTGGATTTTTTTCCCTCCCAATAAATCTTTTGTGTGGGTTGTTGTGTCCTCTAACTTAGTGATAATCCTTAACTTCTGACTATTGACAAGATACCTTTCCACCAGAGCTGTAACAATGACAGGCTATAAATATTTTCCAGTGTTTGCAGATACCTTCTTAGGATTGGTTGTTGCCTATCTGTAAGCATTGCAGCTCAGATGAAAAGAGATCTTGGAGGTGGGGAGCCAATCAATACCACAAAATTACTGTGAGCATAGAAGTTTAAAGTTCTGTCCCTGGGACAGGTTTCCCTAGGGGAGATGTTACAGCTCTGCCCCTCTAGCAGAAAGTTTCCCCAGGGAAAGTATTACAGCTCTGGTACTCCAGCAGAATGTTTCTCCAGGGAAAGTGTTATAGTTCTGCTCCTCTAGGGGAAAGTTTCCCCAGTGAATGTCTTACAGCTCTTTTCAAGTCCCCAGAGTGTAAAAACTCTGATCTTCTAGGATTAAGTTTTCCCAGGGAAAAATGTTGCAGCTCTGTCTTTCTCTGACCCAGGCAAAAAACTGTTATAGCTGAGTTCCACTCTGGTGAAAGTGTCATAAAACCACACAACAAAACTCATTCAAGAGATTTTATATGGTTTCCTGGGGGCAGAGCCTCCTGGAGTAGCTTGAGATTTGCGAGGTTTGTGGTCTGATTCTGGGGTCAGCTCAGGGAATGATGGTATTCTATGTTGGGTGATTGTTGGAATTTCCAGCCCTGATCCTGGGGTCACATTCAGGCCAGGATGTTTATTCTTGGCCCTGATTTTGGGATTAAATGAGGGTCAGTGTCTTCTTTCCTTGGTTCTTTTTACCCGACACTACCCCAGCAAAAAAGAAATTACACCAGCAGTTACTAAGAAAACAAATTACTCCAGTAAATAAATATCTGTCACCCTCTAACTTTAAAACAGTTCTCATCAGGCTGATGAGAACCTTTGACTTCTCCACAATGGAGGTTTTGGGAGTTACAATTTTACAAATCACTGGTAGTGAAGGGAATTCAAACCATGAACGGGAAAGGAGTTGAACTTTCTCCCCATCTGAAACAGCTGGGGAAATAAGTTTTCCCTTACCCGGAAATAACTAGCTGCTTTCAGAAGACTGTCAAAGAATCAGAGAACACAAGAGATTTGAAGATCTCTTTCCCTCCCTGAGCTACAGTGAGGCTCACCCACTTACACACACACACACACACACAAATAGCTATAGGATCTGGGGACAGCAAGCAGAAACCAAGCTAAAAAGCTGAAAGAAACTGATCCAGGATAGGAAGGGGTGAGTAGGTCAATTTCCTCCAGCAACGCTGAGAAAACAGATGAATGTTTTGGGTTTCTTTGTCCAAGCTGGCCAGGCCAAAAACAATTCAGGTATTCAAAATGAGATGCACATCTCAATTCAAACGGGAGTGGCGAAATAGAGGTTGTATCTCTCATCAGATAAAGTTATTGATTATAACAGGGAAAGCCATGGCTACCATTGACACTTGGTACTCCCAATTAGCACCATAGAAACAAAAGTAGCATGCTTCTTCCATGGTCATAGTTGCAGTGTCGCAATACAGTTGAGTGGCTTGGTGTGGCCTATGAGCCTTTGTCAAAATGTGTATTGCCTGGAGGTCAAGGATAACTATGGTCATTGGACAGCTTACATTCTTACAATTTTAGTTCTTTTTCTCCAACCAACAAAAGTGATAGAAACACATAGAGGCAGACACAAATGGAAACACAATCATCTAGAGAAACACATATATAGACCAAATAAGGGTGGCAACCACACAATGATACACCTAAAGAGATCATGGGTATCCAGTGATAGCTCATGTGGATCCTGGACACAGGACCTATGGTTGAGTCCAACCTGTCCTTTTGTTTCCTAACTAGATGGTACATATGCAGAACTTAGAAAGAATCATTCAGAGAGAATTTTTTTGGACCCAAGATTTGCTTCCTGCCATGAAAATTTGGAGCACAGAGTGAGGAGTGGTCTGATAAAGAGCTGGGAATGAGACTCGATGATTGAATTTAGAAGAGCTGAGGGATAGAGGAAGACTTTCACTTAACCTACTTGCTCCTGGGCTAGAGTACTCTACAGGTTCCCAGAAGTTGCCTGCTGAGGTTATAGGTTGGAATATAGCAAGGAATGGAAAGAGAGAGGTTTGGAGGGGGAGATCTGTGTGACCCTTTGCAGATGGGAGTTAGGTAAGAC
Source organism: Microtus agrestis (assembly GCA_902806775.1). Classification (NCBI taxonomy): domain Eukaryota; kingdom Metazoa; phylum Chordata; class Mammalia; order Rodentia; family Cricetidae; genus Microtus; species Microtus agrestis. The sequence continues at coordinate 132,581 of CADCXT010000045.1, read as the reverse complement.
AGGAGGCCACAGCAGGTGGTCTCCTGCAGACCTGGTTATGAGACTGGGACATTGGTTTCAACGGAGGTAAGAATGAGGTGTGAAGATTTGTAGTTAACCTACCTCTTCTTTCTCTTGCTGGGTTAGGCTTTGGCTTCCTAGGGGAGGTCTGCTGGAGCTGGAAATGAGCTAAATCCATGAGTATGGAGAAGCAAGTTAAGGAAAAAAAAACCCGTGTAATCCACTGGAGATGGGAGAGGGAAGAAAGTAGAGGCTGAAGCAAGTGGTCTGCTAAATATCTAGGGATGAGATTCAGATGTTCAGAGTGAGAGGCGAAGATGTGCAATTAGCCTACCTGATTTCCCTGTCAGGAGTGAATCCATCCATTTTTTTTTAAAAGACAAAACATAATTTAATATTTTATTCTGGATCTAACAAGGGTGTACATTAATGAAGTAGTTATAAATGAATATGGTGATAAAACATCATGGTGCACTAGCTGAGAAATTCACGAGAAGAACATAAATGCACCTCTAGTTGTCAATCTTCTGATATAAATAGAATGTGCTCATATTCTGATTGAGAATAGTCTTTAAGGTGAAACAAGATTCTATATGCAAAGAATGAAATACATAGTCATCCAAATGGAATGCCCTTGGAAAAAACTAAATAAAAACCATAAATCCAACAAAAGAACATTTTTTTTTAAATAGAACACACTTCTTAAGGAACTGTAAATCACACTATAGTGGTGGAGGTATACATGTTTTCTGATTTTGATTCCTGCAATTTGTTTATGCAGGGATGTATACTTAACTGTAGAAGCAGATACCTGAGCTTGTTGGTGTACAAGTGTCAGGATGGCAGCCATTTGTTGTAACATACTTGAGAAAGTGTTGCTCTGAGTATTTTTGGTACTTCATTGAAAGTTTGCAATTGCATTAGAACAGACAGAAACAAAGATGCAAGTATAAGTTGAAGGACTGTGTTCAACACATTATATGAAAGGAAATTCAAAACAAAAAGGAATAAATACTAATGTATGGATTTAGCAATAGAGCAGATGTAATAGCAAAGATGATTATTATGTGCATGACAGTAGAAAATATATTGACTAAAATACAATAGACAAAGATTGAGAAAATGCAGCAACCAAATAAATGAAGCACGATAAAGTAGTGAGGGCATGCTTATTGTTTGTAATTTATGTTGTATAATTGGTTTTCTAATAGGAAAAAATGTAGCTAATATAAAAGAACACAGTTTAAGTAGAGAGCGGAAATGTAAACAAATATGTATATATTGAAATGATAAAAGTATCAGTTGATGATATGAGGTAGGAAAGATGAATCCATCCATTTTTATACCAAGGCATGTTTAGAAACTTGTATACTTCTTCTGAAAACAGTAGCCTAAATCACTACATTAATGGAGTCAGGACCTCGCCAAGTGCTTTTTGTGGTTTATAAAGTCATAGTCACAAATTGATAAAATCTGCTCTTATGAAACTCCTCTGACATGATTACAATCACCACTTTTCAAGTAAGAAAGCATGCACAGAGACAGTAGACAGGTTGTGTAAAATCACTCATTTAATGAGACAGATTGTTGAGTTATGATTGACGTCTTGTTAAACCAATGGTGCAAAGTGAGCTTGTTACTAGCACACTTTTCTACTTCTGATTATATTGCCACCAGATATATAAGTATTTTCAAACATTTCACTACAAATAAAATATAAAATTATTAAATTGATCAAGGTGAGAATTTTTACTCCATTTGTTCATTATCTCTTCACACCAGACTAAATTTTTACACCATTTGTTCATTATCTGTTCAAACCAACAATAAAGAAACAGAGTTGCATGTTCAGTTCCAACAATGAGCAAACAGGGCTGCCCTTAAGTGTGTGTGAGTATGTTTGTGCCATTTGTACAGAAGAGAGTACATTGATAAAAGTTACATGAGCCACCCATTCTTACCTGAACACCTGTCAATCTTTACTGTCTTTTAGTCACATGGCAAGAATGACTAGCCCAGAACCTGCAGGTGGAGTAATTCATCCTGATCAAACTACTCTTCCAGAATTGTGATCTCTGAATTCCAATGTCTATGTTACTTGATATGTTAAGCCTCTCTGCCCCTTGCAGTGTACTATATAATCTTTGCTTTGTGTTTATAACAAAATGAATAAATTTATTTGAGGGCTCCAAGTCTTTGTGCCAGCACAAAAAAATTTCCCCACCTATAACCTAAAATTATAATTAGTGACTGGACTGTTTGTGGTAAGCAATTTATGAGGCAGTATACATAAATCATTTGTCCATGGGATGGGCTTGTTAGTTGGAGTTAGGGGTTGCATGTTAATAATTTTAGTCAAGCCTTAAGAAGCAGCAGGTCAACTTTGGATTCAGGCTGCTTGTCCTGGCCTATAAATCAGTACTAGTTTAACTTAATTACTCCAGTAAAATAAGCAACAAAAGATTTTACATTAAGATAGTGAAATTTTTAGCTGATATTCAAAATATCAATTTAAATTGGAGTATTTCCATTATTGCTGACTCCAACCTAACTGTAGCAAACATAATGCCAACTATAGCTAATATTGGCCAATATTAGTACAAAGGAGGGTATGGACTTCAGAGTACCCATTCATCAGAGACTGTGTCTCCACAGTGGCCAGAGCAGAAAATGCTTCTTACATACTCTCCTACATTTGCATAAGACATTATAAAAGCAAATGCAATTATTATAAATACATTTATAAGTCTGAAATTGTTAGTGAATAATGAATATAAATGTTATGAATAAATGAATCTTACATATAAATATCAAATCTGTAAAGGGAATACTTAAGATTGCAAGTACTAAATAAAAGATAAATTTCTTGTATAAATATTCCTCTTCTGAAACCAAGGTTTTAAATATGATATGATTAATTCTAATGGGGTTTCTTAAATTTTCTATTAGTTATAACAGGAAAAAAATCATTCTAAAATTCTAAATTTTACTTTTTCTTCTCATTAATTATCTCATGCTATAAACATCAAGGATGATATTTGGAGACTGGTAACTGTTTTCACTGCTGTTCCTGACTGCCCAGTTTTAGAAACACCTCAATTTTCCTCTATCAATAAGATATCACAACAAACTTCCAGTAGGCTTGGGAAGTCACAATCTGCACCTTTTCTAGGGTTGACTAAAAATTTTCACTCTTGGTTTCTAACATCATATTTAAATTTTGTTTCTTAAATGGTTTACTTTTAAACACAATCACATCACTGAATTGGGTGTAAATTAACTAAATTTAGCCTAAAATAATTTCCAGATCTTACTTAGGTAATGTTGTTATGATTACATTTTCCAAGTCTCATCATGAAAACAGAATCTTTATTTCTATACAGCACACACACAAGAAAGATCTACTCTTATGTTTGTAAGTAGTTCAGGGACATTGTTCCACTCCCACCACTACGATCTATCCACAGCAGCCTGAAAAACTCCCTTTCCACTTCAAGATTTCCATTCAGGTAAATGTAGGAAGAGAAGAATTTCAGGATGAGACAATATGAAGCAGAGTTCCAGATTCATTAAGAGTCATGTTAACATAGAGTTTTGGCATGGGGTTAATGGAAAGAGAGGTAATCAGGGGAAGAAAGAGTCACCTAAGGGTGAATATAGGATCTTCCATGGAGAATCATAATAAAGTGGCATTATAATGTTCATATATGAAATTTAGATGCCTCTTACGTTACACCTATAGAGTTTGCTAAGACCCCCAAACCCATTTTTAAAAAATATTGCTCAAAGAGCATACTTTATACACCAGTGAATAAAATTTAATGAGTTTTCTTTTATAAACATAGTTGTAAAGGTGGCCTTGTGAGGGACTTTATTCATTAGACTTATGTAATAGGAGAGGAAGTCTAAAATCTCAAGGTTTTACATGAATTGTGCCCTAAGTAAAGACAGTTTCAACTCTGAGCTGGTTTTAAGAAAACATGTACTTTATTCTTCAGCCATGTTAATGGTGCCTATGTTTTCACCCTCTCATCAGGACAGACAAAGGGGTCCTGAGATGAAATTTCTCTTCCCATGTCACTATAATTTGTCTTTTTCTATCAGTTTCTATTTTCATACATAGTAATTAATACCTGGAAAGGTTTTCCCATTTGAATGTTCATAAAGATAACAAAAACACCATTTAAGAATGATTGAACTAATCTTATGAAATAAGAACAATTCATATTTATAATAGCTAATTTAGTTATACTTATAGCCAACAAAATATACCTACTTTACTAATTCCTGAATAATTATGAATCTTTATGATAGAAAATCAATGTAGCAAAGCAGGAGTTCTTTTCCATGATAGGAACAAAGGCTATAAATAGAAAAGGAATAGAAACTGGGTTGCTAGAGTTGTCCATGCTTCAAGTCAAAATGCACATAAGGTTGAGGCAAGTGATCATCATGATTTCAAGGTCAGGTCTACATAAAAGAGGCCAGCTAGACTGGAACTGAATGAGCATGTGATCAAATGTGGCTGACAGTGAAGGCTGACTGAGAAGCCAAGGACAATGGCACTGGGTTTTGATTCTACTGCATGTACTGGCTTTGTGGGAGCCTATTCTGTTTGGATGCTTACCTTCCTAGACTTGGATGGAGTGGGAAGAACTGTTGACTTCCCACTGGGCATGGAACCCTGACTGCTCTTTGGACTGGACAGGGAGGATAAGGGGAGTGGGGGGAGGTGGAGGAACATGGTAGGAGGGGAGGAGGTAGAAATTTTTAATAAAAAGGAAAAAAAAGAGAACCAGACCACGCAGAGATAGAATGAAACCCTAAGAAATAGAAAGAAAAGAGAAGAGAAAAAAAGAAAAGAGGAGAGAGAGAGAGAGAGGGAGAGGGAGAGGGAGAGGAGAGAGAGAGAGAGAGAGAGAGAGAGAGAGAGAGAGAGAGAGAGAGAGAGAGAGAGAGAGAGAGAGAGAGAGAAGACAGAGGGAGAGAGGCAGGGAGGGAGGGAGCATAGCATATATATTCAGGAATTGTCAATATTCAATGTGTTCTTTGTTTAAGGCTCTTTCTGTCCTAGTCTGCTTCTTGTTATTGCAAAAAGATCTTTGATATTTGCTAAGATTGTAATAAAAAAAATGTTCATTTAGTTTCTGAATTGCTAAGTTTAGGTAGCTCACCTCTGATGAAGTTCACATGATTACATGTCAAATGGCATCATAAATGAAAGTGGGGGTAGTGTAAGTGTTGAAAACCATAAACCCAGAAAATTACCACAGGTCACATTCACTCAGATAACATTTGTTCTCACAGGATCTTGGGGATCCCATGGGAGCTCCAGTCATCCTTTCCAAGTATTCTATGAACCTTAGTTTGGAACTCACATTTTGAATTCCATCATTTCTTACATCATGCCCTCGAGACAAGGCATCTATCACAGGCAAACTCAGCAGCAAATCTGTTTATATTCAGTTTCCTCATAGAAAATTCAATGTAATGTTAGCAATTACTAACTAAGTGTCTATAAGGAGAGACATTTACTACACGCTCAATAGTTTGTAAATATAATTTATTTAGAATCTTATCTATACAAATATATATTAAATTTGTCCTTTTTCATATTTGATTGATCTCCTGACCATGACAGAAAGATATTAGCTGAGTCTGAACCTCTACTTCTATTTACTGATATTATGTATTCTCAATTACTCTTTGCAATTTCTGAAAACAAGATTTTTGAGCCATTATCAATTGACATGTAAGTATTGTGGGCTTCTTTCTCCCCCTTTCAAAGTTCTCTGAGAAAAACTTGTATTACAAGTATTATTTATATATAGCAAGGCTTGGGGTATCGTAACAAGTCTTTGTGTTCTGTTCTTCAGTTTGCCTTCCTTGCAATTCCCGGATCTTTTGCCTTTTGACCTTTACTTTTCATAGCTTTCCCTGGATAATGTTGTTTTATGACTTTTCCTAGAGAAATGTTCTAGTTACTGGATAATGGTGTCTCATGAATTTTCAGAGAAAATGCTGTACTTACTTTTCTTGCTGCTGTGAAAACTACCTCAGGAGAACAGCTGAAAAAGAAAAGGTTTATTTTGGCTTGTGATTTGAGCGTAGCATGAATAATGTCAAGGAAGATACATTATAAGGGGCTTAAGGCAGCTGCTGTCAATGCATGTGTTCCTAGGAAGCAGAGTAAGAGAGTAGATGTCTGGTATTTAGATTCCTCTCTTATGATGTACAGACCTGGATGCCAGCTCATGCAATGGTGCTCCCACCTTTAGAGTGAGTCGTCTCATTTCCATTAGCCAAACTCAGAAACTATCAAAGACATATCTAAAGTTGTTTGGTTCCCATGGAGTCAAAATATCAAGTTGACAATGATTTTAAAATATCTATTCAAATTAGATCAGATACAGATGGCAGAAAAAAGAAATAATGACATCCTAGTCTATAAATCAGTAAGTTCATTGGAGATACAGCAGCATGATTAAAGGGTTTAAAGGAAGAGATAAGGGACTCAATGGCCCCTGTATTGCAAAATGCTCACCCTAAAATTTTTGATGACTCACAAAATTATATCCTTGGAGATCCCTGCCCAACTTCACAATCAACTCTGAAGGGTGTCCTCTTTCCCCTCAAATGTTTTTTGCTTTTACAAATTTGGGAAGACAGTTTGTGAATTTTGTAGCTTTTTAAATTTCCTTAATGGTATATTTCATTTGCTTACTGAGTCCTTAAACCAACTTCCTCCCTTAAGGAGAGCATGTTACAGAGGAAATAGCTGAACAATAGGAGCTTCTATTCCTAATAAATAGTGACACTAATACCCATTATTGGCATAGATTCAAAGAATAAGGGCATAATGTTCAGCCCTAAATTAAGATATCTACTGTACATCCTCTTTTCAAAGCTGAGAGATAATTTCAGAAGAGAGGATGAAATAAATTTAAGAGTCAGTGGTGCTGGATGGCTGTAGGCAAACAATGTCTCCTGAACACAGTGGAGCAGCTGGATATATGAAATCAGAGTAGTTACTCCAGCATACACAAGACTTTTATAATACACTGATGTGGAGATTGGAGGTGGACATGAAATCCCACTGCTAACCGTGGAACTATTGGCAACTGTTGGGAACTGGGAAAGGAAACAGTTTTCTCCAAGTTTGTAGTCTTTTGAGCAGCAGAAATTTGTTCTGGTGTTGTTTGTCTTTTTATTTTAAGTTAACAAAGTTTGCTAAGTAGAGAAGATGGCAGAATCTGAGAAGAATTGGGGAGAGGTGATATAATCAAATACATTGTGGAAGACTCTTAAAGGACTATGAAGAATTAAAAACATTAATTAAAATTATTTTTTTTATTTTTTAATAAATAAGTAGAACAAGACCATTCCTTTAACCTTTTAAATGATGGTTTAGAGAACATTTTAGAATAAAATTTTAAATAATATTAAATTCTTAAACTATGGGAACAACTGATAAAAATAATAAAAAGAAATCAGTTTTCTTAATCATGGTACAAAATAAATTCAAAACATCCAGAAAGAATTAACAAATCAACTATGTCAAAAATTGAACCCCTAATTACTTTATAAAATATTTAGTAAACATATTGTGTAATCAAAAAATAAAACACAAAATGTGTTTGAACTTGTGTTTAAGACGTTGTTTACATTGGAATTTGTAAATTTTAAGTGTAAACTTGATTCTGCAGACTATTATTTTGAATTTCTAATATATATGGCAATAATTAACATAATTTATGTAGGTTTCAATGAAATCAATAACTCAAAATGCCAAAATATTTTGCAAAAGTTTTTTACTGTGTATTTTTCTTAATTTCTTGGTTTTCTTTTAAATACCAATCCAAGTTCCCACTCCCTCTTCTCCTCCCATTCCCTCCACACACCCTTGCACCCCACACACATCTAATCCTCAGAGTGGATAAAGCAGATGGCTTTGTGGAAGGTCTAAGGACCTCCCTAATATATCTAGGCTGAGAAAGGTCTACATAAAGGAGGGCAATGTGTTTGTGTCTTGTTCCAATCCTTGCAGTTGCTCTCCAAGAGTATAAGAATTTTTCTTGATCTGCTCATTGTACTATCAATGTCTGTCTCAGAAGGCCTCTGAAGTCTCAATTCACTTGCTCTCTTGGTCTTCTTTCCTGGTTTGCTCTCTTGGTGCTCCCTCTTAATTCCCTCAGTGTTATAGCAAGTTCTTGGTCCCCTCAGTACTATAGCAATTATAGCTCTCAGCTCTTAGGCAGGTTGTGGCTAGTAGCTTAGGGGTCCACTGGATGAGTATCAGTTTTTGGGTAGCCTAGCCTTTGGAAACTTCCTGATGGATGGTTAGAAAAGCTGAGGGAGTTGGGGTAGGGGCCTGGGGTTTTGCCTCACTATGGAGGTCCTAGAGATTGGAGTGTCACTCCCTGTGACTGTTCACTCACCTCTTAAGTCCCCTCAGTATTGGTGCAAGCTGTGTTTCAGAGTTCCACCAAGGTTGCAGCTAAATAATTTAATTTTGTTTCTTCAATTGGTGCTTTTACCAATGCAATGATTTTGGCTTCTAAAACTTAAATTTTTCTGTGAGTGAAGCACTTCTAAATATTTTCTAACAATTTTGAGAGTTTTGAGGATGTGTACCACAAGAGAGAATTGAAATTACAGTACCTTTGAGCAATGTTCACATAAAAACATTTCTCTGGCAGAGAAACCCATACAAAGGTTCTTTATAAAGTTCTTAATAAAACCACATGCGTATGCCAAGTGTTGCAGGCCAAGAATCTGTTTTGGTTTTCTGGTGCTCTTGTGAACTTAGGGCTTTCTAAATACTAGCCAGGAGATTGGTGAGGTATACTTTACCAAGAAGGTCACTGCTCTGAAGAGTTTGCCTTCATTTATTTTTATTGAAGTAGAATGAAGAATATTTAGTCCCCTGACCTCTTGGACTTGGTGACACTTCCGTCTTTAAAAAATTAATTAATGAACCAAATGCTGAGTCAGCTTTCTTACAAAGTCAATTTTCTTGCTCTTTAGAAAGTTAACTTCTTTATTTTCATTATCAATGTTCTTTGCTTTGTCAGCAGTATTTACAACATTATCTATTATTTCTGCATCACTAGCACATACTCAACATGGACGAAGGAAATGCCTTCTGAGCAGCCCAGTGTCAGGGTCAGTCAGAGTTGAAGGATCAGAGTGTCACATGTCCAGGTTGGAAGCAGCCATGAACCTGAGCTGTATTGATTGGTATAGTGGGAACAAAGGGGTGATTATCTGAGGATAGAAACTTTAGTCTGTAGTATAGGTAAGGACTACAGGACACTGGTTCCAGACTACAAAATAGGCTGGAGAAATTATATCTATGACAAACAGAATCTATTGACCCTTTATACATTAGAAACACAATACAATTCATAAATATCATAGAGTAATGATCTGAATTCAGATTTGCTGAACGTCACAAATCTGGTAGGATGATTAAGGAGACTGTCTTCAGGAATGGGGGAACTTCAGATCTTCTTGTATTTCTGATTTTTATTTTCTGTGCTGGCCACTCTTCTACATCTGTGAATTTCTGATAGGATCAGCCATTGTGCCCAAGTTCTTTGACTTTCTAAGTGATATTCTCCTGTTTCATGCCAAACAATTCGGCTCTGCTTGTAAAACTGTCATCAAAACTGATGTACATGCATGTTATACACCTCATATTTTAAAAATATTTTCATTAATCAATTTTAAATTCATATAAAGAATAAAAATGTTCATTATGGCATTTTCATACTTATAGATGATTTAAGTTTAACATCACATTTAGAAAATTTTAATCTTTCATTTTCTAGATATTTCATAATAATCCAGTTGTCTCAATCTTTAGACAGTTCTAATAAACTCAACATCCTATAATAAGTAAATCATAACCTTCAAATTTAAAAGAATACTTAACATGAAACAATTACATGAATAAAAATATAAAAATATTGCTGTTGTGTTTCATCCTCTAAAAGTCTAAAATTTCCTTGAAAACATAATTTTTAGTTTTTGAAATTTTTTATAAATACTGTCTATACATCATTTTCCTACTTCCTATTCCACACCAAATTCTCCCATGTCTCCACAGTTTTAATTATACACACACATATTTTCCATATATATATATATATATTACACACACACACACACATATATATATATATATATATATATATATATATATATTCTGCTGAATGTATATATTGTTGTTCCTTTGTAGTGTGTTTAAAACTCAACACTTTAGGACAATCTATCTGAAAATTTGTTTCTCTCTCTCAGCAGCCTGTGTTGGAGCATTGTGAAACTTTTCCCAACCAGGTTATCATGTCAAGTGATGTTGTAATTTATTTAGACAAAAATATTATTGAGATTTCATGTGTGTAGTTTCTCTGATGTGTATGTATATATATATATATATATATATATATATATATATATACATATATATACACATTACCTCACAACAGATTTCCTAATTAGCTCCATCAATATTTTCACTACTTTCTCAATGATATAAGTGCAATGTAAATGTTATTTAGATATATATGCATATAGTGTATTCATATACTTGCATACATGTATTGTATATATGTATACATGCGTGCATGTGTGTATACATATATATTCCAAATTCATATGTACAACCTCTCATTCTATATAATATTGTTATGTATGTATGTATATATGTATTATGTATGTTTTCAGGGCTGATAAAACAATACTGGACAATCAATCGATGTGCTCGTCCATGGAGGCAACCATTGCTCTCAGTCTCAGAATTTCTTATTTTACGATTGTACTTTGTGCAAGGTTGAAGCTTCCTTGGCTTCACCATCCACTCTAGCATGCCAAGTGCTATTGTCCTTCTCCAGCTCATGTTTGGGCAGTCATGTTAGTAAGTTTTTTGAGTAAAACTACTGACTTTCTTACAAGACACAATCTTAAAGCAAATTCCCTTTTCTGATTCTTACAACCATTATGCCCCCTTTTTCATATCAATTGCAAACCTTATGTAGAACAGTTATACTGCAGCAATATCTGCTGAGAATCAGTAAAACAACCATGCTTTTTATTGATTGTCACTTTTATTAGTGGTCACAGCATGTTGCCAAGCAATTTTGCATGAAGAGCATAAAAACTGCACTCATCTGTAGGATTAAGGACATATATTTAGAATACAGTTAGGGATTAGGCTGCTTTTAGTACAGTTGTGGTTATAGGTTCTTTTCCAAAGTATATGGCTGCAGCGGCACTGTGTATTTAATTAGGCTTCCTGGACCACACGTGATTGCATTCTTTTTGACCAGGTCTTATGTACAATTAGAGAGTTTTTGAATGCCTCCCAGTTTTATTACTTATCAACCTTTAAGGCTCTCCTGGCATGCTGATGACTGTTGTGTTGTCAAAGCTGGGTAGGACGTTGGTTTCTTCCCTCCTTTTCTATCTTGTAGAGAACATTCTGCTATTATCCAGTGGGGATACATAGTGTGTGAATCTAGGCAGACAGGAATAAATATATGCAGTCTAAATAGACTCATCAAGTTGTTCCATGAGTTTGTGCTTTTGGTTTCATCACCAAGAATTGCTGTTCTATTTACATTTGCAAAACTCAAAATTTTGTCTGAAGGAAGATTGCATGTAGAGGAGACCAACTGAACTTCTTCTTCCAAAACCGGGGAAGACAATTCATAGGGAAATGCTCAGTTAGGATAGCCTAAGTATTCTAAACAGAACAATCTTTCTGGCACTGTAGCACTTTTCGAGGCCTAGATTGCATTCAGAAATGAGTTTTCTGAAAAGGGCACAAAATTATCCTGCAGCTTCATGATTTATTCATTCTTTCTGATAGACTACAGGGCCTTTCTAATGTTTTCTGTATTTAAAGTGACAAAAGTGTGCTCGGAAAAATCATGGCTTATTCACTTCCATTTGCTCATAAAAACATGGGGAAATTCCAATTAAAATGAGATAGAAATAGGAAATTTTCTTTCTCCTTCCTGCCACTAGCCTCATGAAGATGTCCCAAGTCAATTATAGATAGAAAATAATAGTCACGTGTATTTCTGTTACTTCAAAGTTTTGTCAAACATAATTTCTACAAGTTTGCTATTACTGTTGTTTCTGTTATTGTTGTTGTTTTGCTCCCATGTAAATGCCTATTTAAACTAGAGGCTGGAAGAGGCCGTTGGATACCCTGAAATTGAAGTCACAGTCAGTTGTGAATGTCCATGTGAGTGCTGAGACTCAAACCTGGGTGTTCTATAAGAGCAGTGTACTTATCTTCCAAGTCATTCCTCTGGCCTTTATATTACAAATTTAGAGGTTATGGAAATTACACTACTTTTCATTTTAAACAGTTTTATTTATTGTAGGCAGAAACTGCTCTTTAATTTCCTGACTACTCAGACCCTAATAATCATACAAAAACTATATTAATTACAGCATGGTTTAGACAATGGCTCAAGCGTATTTCTAGCTAGCTCTTATATTTTAAATTAATCCATTTCTATCAATCTGTATATCACCATGAGGTTGTGGCCTACTGAGAAGGTAAGGTTCTGGTGGGCATCTTTCTCCTTTGGCAGCTATATGCTGTCTCCTTGACTACTCCTACTTTCTCTCTATATCTCTGTTTGGATTTCTGCCTGGCTTTGCTCGGCTAAGTCATTGGCCAAAACAGCTTTATTCATCAACCCATAAAGCAACAGATATACAGAAGGACATCCACAGGGATTGTCTCACTAATTGATTATCAAAGCACAATGTGGCCAGCCCTGAAATTATAGACATGCAGCAATATTAAATGGACAAATGGACAATGAACAGAGAAGGTTGTATTTGTGTGTGTGTGTGTGTGTGTGTGTGTGTGATAATAACACATAAAAAAGGCCATGAATTAGACAGAGATAGAAATAGGGGTATGGAGAGCTTGTAGAGAAGAAGAGGGCAATGATGTAATTATATTTTAATCTTAAAACGATAAGAACAACAAAAACAAATTAGCTGCAGAAATCCAGGATCAGCAAACTTGATATGTAGTCATTCCTTATATTATGAATTATACTCAGATGAACTTTTATGTTTTGTGAGTTTTGATATTGTCCATGTTTTTCCCTCAATTCTGACTGAATATTTCTCAATTCATTTTTTTGCCCTTTATTTCTATGGCACACTTTTCATTTCCTGCCTCTTCTATTCCAAATCAGGCTGGTCCATGTTTTATGCTAAAGATTTATGTCTTATCTCTTTACACTTATTGCTTTTCCTTTTGTCTTTCTATTGTGATGGGCTTACATCACATTTCTGTCATAACATTATTCTTCTGTACTTAGAGGCTTTTAATTATCACTTAATTAAACAATCTTTTTATTAATTTCTTCAAACATTGAATTCCATTTTGCTTTTATATGTGTCATGTTCCAAAATAACTGTTAAAACCTTTTTCTTCTTCACATCTGTATACATTTGCTAAAAAACTCAATTAATCATGTTGAACTTTGAAAAGAAAAATGTATGTGACTAAAATAATTTTGAGAAGTTCTAAAAATAATTGGAACTACTTTAAAACATAATAACACATCCATGCCACCTTTTCCAATCTTATAATTTTAATTTATAACTTTATAGTAGAGGTTGATAATGATTTTTAATCATATGTAATACTGACTTCTATTTCCTTGAAGTAGGATATGATCATTACTGTCTTGAATCAAATCAGTGTCATTTGTCATTATGGACATCAAGGGAAACTAAAACAATGTTTCCCCCATTAACATTCTCTCAAAGTGAAGGAAGTTCAGAGGACTAAGAAATCTCACAGACTCCTGACGTCTCCACACAAGGCCATATAGCAGTAAACAACTCAATTTTTAGTTGAGGAGAAAATACTTGAGTGTTGCAGTTGCCTGAAGATGGTTTAGGAGATTTCAGCCATGCAGCTTTCACTATGCGTTCTGCGCATCACCTGTGAGGTGTGAGGGATAGAACTCTTCGGTCTGGAGCTCCTGGAACCACATATGCTTTTGAAAGTAACGCTTGTAAACTCCAGGGTGTACCAAGTAATTTTGATTGGAATCTGCTGTTACGCTCTTTATCTATGTTGAAGAGAAATAGGCTCACTAGAACAAGACATATAGCATCTTCAAATAAAAAAGTTATACTCTATATATAACACAGTCACATGCCAACAGAATAGGAGATTATAAAGAGACAAAAAGATGGAGAAATGTAAAAAATTTTCAAATGTGAGAGACTGGTTGAAAGACATTGCAGGTAAAAAACAACATAGGGTTTTATAAATGAATACTTGTGATATTTTGAAAATCCAAGTTAAATAATTTCGAATTGTACTCTGAAGAAAATTGTAGATTTGAGAAAAACAAGAAAAACAGCATAAGTAGTTATGTGAAATTTCTCTGATTTTAAAGGATACAGGGCTGGAAAAAAAAGTGTTCTCATAATGTCAGTCATGATCCCAAAATCGAAATAAAGGAAAAGCTGTTGCCAGTCCTGGATTTATCATGTGATGCTATTTTCTTCACTTTATGTATTTTCACTGACATTTCTTCCAAGATAGTTCTCATGGGAAAAAAACGAGTTAAGTCATCCCCAGAAAAGTGAGTCACAGTGTCTGAACACACGAGAGTACCATTCCATGGATGAATCGAAGGGAGCAGTTCTATTTTGAACATGCCAGATGCTATACATTTTCTGGAATGGGTCAGGATTCCAGGTCTTTAATGAGACTTCCCGCTAAGCTGAACATCTGTTTATAATATATTGTACACTTGCTAGTAAGCATAAGAATGCTAAAGCGATTAGAGCATCTTGATTGCATTTTCAAATAGTGTGCAGACAAAGGGAGATGCTGAATTGGAACACTGTGCAATGATCAGCCCTCAACCAGAATCCACACATGTACCTCCTTTTTTTAACTCCTATTTTTACTTCTCAGTTGTTAATTTCATAAAATGATTACTGTTTCAAGAAAACACTGAGATTTTATGCCCAAAATGAATATCGAATTAAAAGGTATAGAGAACTAATTATTTTCCATGTTCAAAACATATCATAATCTTTGAGCATGTCTAATTCCTTCATCTACTTTTTCTTTATTTTTCTCTGTATTATACAAATTGTGAAATAATGAATATGTGTGGAAATAACTTATAGAACACATGGAATTGACAGTTTTTTAAAATTGATATTTAGGTTAAACATTTTTCTTCTATATCCGTATATGTCTGATGATATACCAAATTTTTATTTTTTAAAAAACAATAAATTTGTATCTCTAAATAGTGCATGAAAATTTCTATATGCTATAGAGGATATACAGTTACTATTAATATGAAAATAATCAAGTCCACGTATGTTATTAAATTAACTTATAAAATATCTCCTTATCAAGTCAATTGATAATTCAGTCAATAACCACAGACTCAGAACAGTAGGGGTGCAATTCCTGCCTCAAGCAATTCTTCATGATGCAGATTTGATTCACTTAGCCAAGCCTATAGCCTGGGAAATCCTAAAATCCTGAATAGTCTGTAAAGCTTATAGCATCCCTCCAAATTTTAAGGAAAGATGATTAACGTATGCATATGAAAAATAACAAGAACCATTGCACCATTTTTGCACTTTTATGCAACATTTGAGTATGGATGTTTATTTTTAATTCAGTTCATTCGAAAAACATGAAATGCCAAACACTAAGTGATGGATTTGAATTGTCAGTATTTTTTTTTCCTAATGGTGATATTAGGTATAGGCATCAAAATCAATGTTGAGGAAATCTATGGAATATATTTGCCAAAATGATATTGAAATTAAACTTTACCTTATCAGATGAGAGTGAGTGTGTGTCCTTAAATAGTTCTGACAAATATATATATATATATAAAATCATTCAAGGAAAATGTGATTTTGTAATAAACTGCAACTCTACATTTGAACATTCAACAGAGTTCAGTAGATTATTCCACTGACCAATGTGTGACATGAAAACCATCAGGAAGAAGTCCAATATTAAAATATTCATTTTGTACACCATACTTAATCTATTTATTATGATTATGATTACATGAAGAAAATGTAACAGCATACAAAGCTTATACTAGTTAATAAAATTTTTGTATGTACATGTATGTGAGAGAGAGTGTGTATGTGTGTGTGTGTCTGTGTGCATGCGCACAGGTAGACTTCCATTTGAGATCATTTCCTCATATTTCCCAAACCAAGAAAATGAGCAGAAACCAAAAGAAAAAAACTGGATATTAAAACTGATATTAATATAATAACCCCCACCAATGTCTCCTGTTATAGGATTAATACGTTCTATGGCATGAAACTCAGCTGACTTTTATCATGATAAAATGCAAGTATACAGTCAAATTTATTTACATGTATATTTCTTCTATTTAAATATCACTGTGAAATTTTCCCATTATTATTGTTTAATTCATAGATGTTGCTCTTTTACCAGAAAATTTTATCTATGTTTCTGAACTTAAGCTTTTATGATCATTCCAAAAAGTGAAATTAAAGATCAGTCTTTTAATGATAATTAAAGTTCGACTTGTATAATTATTTATAACTTTCTATGAAAGTTTAAATAGATAGCAACAGGTAAACTTATTTCTATTTTTAGTATAGATTGGCATATCCAAAGTTTCTTTCTTATATTGTCTTCAATAAGCATTTACTTTTATGCTGTTTAAAGTAAGCTTGATTCACATATGTTCTGAGTGGGTATTTTTAGTTTTAGATTTATCTTTGAACAGAATTAAAATGAAGTAATTTAGTATAAAAATGATGCTGAAAGAACTCATCTTTGTGAAATAACTCACAACTCCTCTTTCTGGGAGACACACATACCAGAGCAGAGCAAAGTATAAATAATTGTATTGTCCCATGACTGTGCTTATGTTGTGAAGAAATGAAGAATGGAAAACAGAACAGAAAGGTGGGAACAAAGAAATATCCCAATTAGACATCTCACTGTAATTTACTAATGCTAAGCTTCATTTACCTTCTTACAGACATTTTTTTTCTGGAAATGCAGAATCCTAGTCCTAAAATTTCTTTTATACAATGCATGAACATTTCAACCCACCCCCCATGAACAAAACAGAAAATGGAGAATGGAAGAACACTGTTGTACATAAATTAATATGTGATTCAGCAATGAGGCCCATGAGTGAGCCAGAACATTTCTGTATTAAAAACCTTAAACTATATTCTTTAAGATTTTATCAAGGCCTTGGCTGTGTCACTATTGGCATTTTCTGTACTCAAGTAGGCTCAAGGTTGAAGAAATAAGCCAGTATCAGACATGAGAAGCCTGAAGCTTTAGAAAATAGAGTAAATCACTTGCCAGAGCTCTTCTGCCTGACTCTGATAGTAAAT
This sequence comes from Microtus agrestis, assembly GCA_902806775.1. NCBI lineage: Eukaryota > Metazoa > Chordata > Mammalia > Rodentia > Cricetidae > Microtus > Microtus agrestis. The sequence continues at coordinate 115,151 of CADCXT010000045.1, read as the reverse complement.
AAATTGATTACATACAACAGAAATTTAAGTTTATATTTATGAAGAGTTTATGGGTGAAATTTATGATGACATTGTAGACCTCCTCTCTGTGAAATCACTCCACAGCTTCTGTTTTCATAGTAGTTATGAAAATGCTAATCTTGAGAATCTTTTATCAAAATTCTCCCACTATTATTTTTACTAATTAGTAGAATACTTATGGAGGAAATAATGATTTTTATGGAACTTGCTTTTACTTGAAACTCTTTTTATAGGTTTTATATTGTTCCTGTAATAGAGAAAACACCTGAAGCAATAATTATATTATATAATTATACATATAATACAATATGTATTATATACATTATATACACATTTCTTTATATACAATATAAAGGAATGAGCATAATTTTATAAAAGATATGTTTTGATATTTTGAAATTAATTTTAATGAAGCAAGTTGCGTATTGTTAATATAAGTACAGATGGATTATAAATGATGTTTTTCAAATAAAATTGTTGTTGCCTCTGATAGGAAAACTCAAAAGAATTATGACATGAAAATTCTACTGATTTTGTAAGAACATTCCTCCCACTGAGATACTAAGTTTAAAGTTCCTAAATATCCAATTAGGGACCTAAAGAGAGAGAGAGAGAGAAAAATGAAAACCTGGCCAAATGATGACTAATTAGAATGACAGGCGTTCCTCTGACTCATGGGGCAGTCACAGTACCTCAGTAGTAAAAATAGTGTCTCATTAGTCGTTTAAACATTAGTCCCAGGTTTCCGTGAAATTGATATTTAATCACTTTCCCAGTGTACGGCAGACACTTATTGCACAGAAAAGACATGGGGACTGAAAAGTTGATAAAATTTCTGTCAATCTCCTCTCAATTTGAAGAATGATACATTATAATGGGCCACTAGTGGCAGAGAGACGCTGTACAGGAACCTGTAATTAACTTCGCTTTCTCTGTTATTGATGGCATATTTTGAACTCTGTGATTAGATGGTGCATCTTGGGGGATGTGCCCTGAGGAACACACTGTGCAATATTCAAATCCACATCAAAATCATGTTTATAGAAGTGTTCACAACACTCGATGTTGCTTTTTGATAATTTGGGACTACTTTAAATTATTTGGGAACTGTGCTTATTACTCAGAATTGAACATTTAGACAGGATTAATGACTAAAGAAAGAAAATTTGTATCTAAATTTTCAGGGAAATTTGCACAGAACAAATATTGACTGAAATTATACAGGACAATAATTTCTTTCAAAGTCAATCAGAATTTTTTAATATCTGAGTTATTCTTGTGAATTGCTGTTATTCTTTTGGAAGTGTTATGTAGTATTCAATGTCATCTATGATTAAACAAAGGAAAATAAGGCTTTCAGAACTACCAAAATCTGTCATTATGTCTAAAGTTCTGACTTCAAGCACACATTTTCAGCTCAGCAGCCACTCTTCTGTCTCCAAAACAACAAGGAAAGCTTTCAACATTTCAATGAAGAGAATAGAAAATGCTGAGCACACCGAACATTTTTTAGCATATTATTACTAAACAGTCTTTATTTCATAAAAATAACATAAAACAACTCGCTGTTGGCCACTCTCCAAAGTGGTGGGTTGCCCATTTCTGTTTTATTTTCTATCCCAATAAAATGACTCTGTGTTTCCAAAGTACAATAGTATTGAAATATTTGTCACAGTTTCTGTTGCCAAGTTTATCTACAATAATTCTCTATTTCCAGACATTCCAAGAAAGCACATTTTACCAAGACAGAGGCCAGCCCTGCAGACATCCCCTACAAAGGGGAAGGGAGCCTTGTCCTTATGGGGCATGTATAGTAATAAGCAAAGTTAAGGAAATGACTATGTCTATACAGTGAGTAGTTTTTGTCACGCAGAACAGTTGCCTCGGGATTCTTGGAAAACAACTTTCATCGGAGGTGGAAAGGGAGAGAGATGCATAAATATTTTAACTTAAGCTTCCCTAAATGGTTGTCTGTGGTCTAACACAGCACTTGTTTCTTACTGCAGTATCCCAAATAAAACTGGAGTATTGTCACATTAAAGTTTAATCTAATAAAGTAAAATATTTTTAGTAGGTATTTGCTTCATTGAGAAAAGGAATGATTTTGGTTTTAAGTCTCTCAAAAAATTATACTTGTGTTTGACACCTCCGAAAAATATTTTTGACTTAGTGTTCAAATTTAAAGAAAAACGAAGACACTCAGGAAAAGAGCTCAGCATTGTGCAAATCTTCTTGTGTAGTTCTACAGCCTTTACGAATCATGCTGAAAGCAAGACCTAAATTTTACACTGTGCATTCTAATTTTCTAGGAAGTGAGAACCCTCTAAAGACCACAAAGGGGCCAAATTATCTAAAATATTAGAGGCTTATTATATTTCTACTAAATTATCAATTTTGTAAAACAATTAAACAGGGAAAGGCAATTAGTGTAAAAGTGGTCTTTAGAGTATAATCATTAGTTAGAAGCTCATTTGATAAGGTTAGGTCCAAATCTAATAAGTGAAAGCCCCAGCAGAACTGTAATAGAGTCTTGGCGGCAGTTTTTAACACTATCCATCTCCAAATAGAAACCACCAGAAATTAAGGAAATTAAAAAAGGAAGCTATTTTTGCCACAATCAACAGAATCTCTCTAGAGCTATGTCAAGTGTGAATTGGGGTAGTTTCTTAATTATGATCACTAGAAATGTATTTGTACTATGAATCAAAATTATGATTAAGTTTCAGTTCCTTACAAAGTGTACCAAGGACTTCAGACTGAAGAACTGTAAAGAAAACAGACAAAATTAACAAAGCAAATGCTTAGTGACTTTGGGGGAATATAAGGTAACATTTTTAAAACAAAAAATACACAGATCTATTTTCCCTGGTCATTCTTGCAGATAATTTTTCAGTCTCTGATATATGCACCTCAGTTAGGTATGGAAAAATATTGCAATCTTGATTACACATAGGAAGGAGAATTTGAGCATGGAAGAACAGGTGGATATGGAATATCATAAAGAAACTTTTTTAAGTTTTTAGTTGCTCTGTTGAATATTTCAATAATTTTAATTATGTACAAGTAAATTGAGACAGATGAAATGTTTGCATGAACACAATTGTTTAAGTAGCACCACTGGCATAAACTTCTGAGTTAGCATTAGGTGTCTTGATGCAGGCCTGAAATTCTTGTACATGAGGAACAGAAGCAGGGAATGGTGAATTTGGGGCCAGTCTGGGGTATATGGTGAGAACTGTCTTAAGAAGCAAAAAGTAATATACACCAATAGTAGAATGCCCTACTTAGCGTGTATAAGGCTATGGGTTTAAACTCCAGTACTTGACAATCTAAGTTTCATTATTATTTTACATAAAGAATTTGGACCATTATTCAGAAAAAATTGGAGCATAACAACTCCAGTCTACCTCTGTTAGATCAAGAGAAAAGGATGCACACGGCCGCAGGAATTGGATCTGATCTTCCTAGTTATCTTAATGTAATATTGATAATAAAGTCACTATACACTTCTATTCTAAATGTTTTCACTTCAGTTATATGTGTTCCACTTAGTTATTATGTGAATAGATATGAATAAAAATGTCACATTATAGATAAAGGCTATCAAGCTGTCTGTTCACTAAGTGCTACCTTGTGAGCTCTGTCCATTGAATAATAAAGTGAGCAGATAATTGGCACTATCAGATCATCTACTGAACAGTACATCCATAGTCCCAGACAGGCAGATCAGTCATCAGGAAACAGTTGGTGATGACAACATTTTCTAAAGCACCCCACACATAAATGCCTCCAAATCGGTTGCATAAGCATCACGCATGATTATTTGCTTTTTAATATTCTTTTCAATCCTATAGACTTTCATGCATACAAATCATATGTCTCACTTTTATAAGCTGCTACAAATGAGCAATCGTCTTTCATGCGTCCATTTTGAAAGAGTCATTATTGTTATTTTTACATTGTTTGTGTGGATATTTAATTCTTATCAGCAAGAGTGTTCCAAACATAAATGGTATTAATATTGTTGCATAAGCAGTCATGCTCAATCCCTTAGGTAATTAAAAAACAGAAAAATTTGCATTTGTTTGTACAAATTAATAATGTGAAAGACGATGTGCAGGTTAAAGGTTAGCATGGAAAAATTGGACATGGTGCATGAACACAAAATGAATTATTGCATGGTTTTGTAACTTTATTACTACCACTTAGTTAATTATGCTGTATATCAATCTAATAATTAAAGAAGCAGACTACTACTTCAGTGTCTTATTCAAAGAACCGTAACTTACTCCACACACTTAGAGATGTGATCAGTGATAAATCTCACAGCGTGATAAAAAAGCCAAATGCCATTTGTTTCACTCCTTGAGAGCTATACACACACACACACACACACACACACACACACACCTTCATTCTTCTACATACTGGTAATTAAACTAGGTCATGGGTCAGCTCTTTTTCAGCGGGAAGCAATTGTTCACGTACATGAATAATAGGAGACTCTGAAGAAAGATGCTCTTTTTTTCAGAAAAAAAAAAGTTGTACTCAATTTCCCAAAGAATAAACAAATATGCTTATTTAAGTTAGTGTAAATTTCACTTTACCTTAACAAATCAAATTCAGAAAGCTTCCCTAAATACTTGTTATCCAGTTTTATCCAAAGCTTTTTCAGACCCAGGCCAGCTGGCCTTGGTGAGTTCCCGATAGAACATCCCCATTGTCTCAGAGAGTGGGTGCACCCCTCTTGATCCTGAGTTCCTTGCTCGTGCTCTCTCTCCTTCTGCTCCTGATTTGGACCTTGAGATTTCAGTCCGGTGCTCCAATGTGGGTCTCTGTCTCTGTCTCCTTTCATCTCCTGATGAAGGTTAATATTCAGGAGGATGCCTATATGTTTTTCTTTTGGTTCACCTTCTTATTTAGCTTCTCTAGGATCACAAATTATAGGCTCAATGTCCTTTATTTATGGCTAGAAACCAAATATGAGTGAGTACATCCCATGTTCCTCTTTTGGGGTCCGGCTTACCTCACTCAGGATAGTGTTTTCTATTTCCGTCCATTTGCATGCAAAATTCAAGAAGTCATTGTTTCAGACTCGCTGAACATAGTGGACAATGAGGACTACTGAGAACTCAAGAACAATGGCAATGAGTTTTTGATCCTACTGCACATACTGGCTTTGTGGGATCCTAGGCAGTTTGGATGCTCACCTTACTAGACCTGGATGGAGGTGGGTGGTCCTTGGACTTCCCACAAGGCAGAGAACCCTGATTGCTCCTCGGGCTGACAAGGGAGGAGGACTTGATTGGGGGAGGGGGAGGGAAATGGGAGGTGGTGGCAGGGAGGAGGCAGAAATCTATAATAAATAAATTAATTAATAAAAAAACCTTTTTATCCAAGCAGCTAACTCTCAGTGTCTATTGTTTATACGTGTTTGACACGTTCATCTGTGCTTCACCTATATAACATGTAAAACAACTCATTAAAATCGTGTTTTTGATGGTCACTTCCTTTTGATAAGTTCAGATGGCAGTAGAAAGTCAATGTGAAGGCTGGGATGTAGCTCACAAAAGCACACACATATATACACAATCAAAATCATAATAAATAAAAGTAGAACTCCAATGTGCTCACAGGGAATCAGACAGCTGCAGAAAATGTGGGAATGTCTGCTTCTTTTCTTAGACTGCAAACCCACTTGTAACCATGGCTCTCATTTTATTTTTTTCTGATATTTGATGTTTTCTGGTTCCATCAAAAACAACTGAAATAAGTACTTTCTTAAGAACGTGATTTTTGTTGGTGAGATGACTCAGTAGGTTGCCAGCGTGAGCACCTTTGCTCTCTGGGACTCACTGGTGGTAAGAAAGAACCTACTACAGAGAGTTGTTCTTTTACCTCCGGGACTGATCATGGCACTCACACGCATGTGTACACATGGAAAATTTTTAAAAGGGAGTGAATGAATAAATAAGTAAATAATTTGTGAAATAAAATATAATTCATTACTCAGAAGTTAAAAAGGAGAAAGTCATAATCAGGCAATGATGACTCAAATCCCTCCGCTCACAGCTCAGGGGACCCTGCAGAAGAAGAGGTGGAAAGCATCTAAGAGCTAGAGGTGACAAAGGACAGCAGAAAGACAAGGCCCTCTAAAGCAACGGAGCAATACTCATGAGAAGGAAACTGAAGCAGCTAGACCAGGGCTGACACGGGTCTGCACCAGTTCATCTGTGTTTATAGTATAGCTTTCAGGTTAGTATTTTCATGGGAGTTCTGGGTGTGTGAATGAGTTGGTCTCTAATTCCAATGCCTTAGGTTCTTTTCCTTATGTTGCTTTGCCTTGCCTAATTTTGATGTAAGGTTTCTGTTTATCTTTACATTTTATTTTGGTATATTTTTTGTTACCTCTTAGATGCCTAACGTTTCTAATGAGAGACATAAAGTGAGAGGATCTGGGTGGGAGGGGAGGTTGGGAGGAATTGGGAGGACTAGAAGGAGGGGAAACAGTTTTTGAGATATGAGAAATTAATCTATTTTCAATAAAATGGATAATGAATAGAAAATAAGAATCAAATGTAATACATTTTCCAGTGTCTGACGGACTTTGAAATTAACACTTAAATAGTATCTGAACATGCAAACTCACAGAGATTTTGGCAACATGCACAGGATATGCACAATTTCAAGCCAGTCAGTTGGGATTTCAGTACCAAGAGGCGGAGTGGACAAAAGATCCCACTGCTAGCTTAGAGGCTACTTGCATTTTATTATTATACCCTGCTGGTGAGTGGATAATAAATTTTCTCCAAAGGAATGTCACTGAGTATTTCAACCATGCTCCAGGCATTCCAACATAAAGTGAACCCCCATGGTTTTTTGCACTTTTTCAATGTTTTTGGAGGAGAGGGGTAGTGGTTGGTGGTGGGATTTTGCCCTGTTTGGATTTGTTCCTTTTTTGGTTTTCAGAGAGAGAGAGAGAGAGAAGGAAGGCAGGAAGGATGGAAGGAGGCATAGATGGAAGGATGAAGGAAAGCAGTCAGAAGTTGGATGAGTAGGGAGGTGAAGAGGATTTGAGAGGAACTGGGAGGGAGAAAACATTTTCAAAATATACTGCATAAAAAACTAAATAAAAATTTTGCTCTGATAAAAATAGCTGATTTTTTTATTTATTGTCTGTATGAGGTTGTATATGTGTAGGGAGTGCAAGTGTTATCTTCAAGAGCGTGTGGAAATGAGTGTTTGTGCCTATGTGTGTGTGGTTTAGCAGACGTCAGTCTCCTGTCATTTCTCAGGAACAGTAAGTCCTCCTTCCTTTCCTTTCATTGAAACAAGATTTCTCACATCCTGGAACTCTCTATGTAGGTTCCACTGTGTGGCCACTTAGCTTCAGGGGTCACCCTGTCCTCACCTCCCCAGAGTTTGAGCTACGAGTATCCACCATCATGTTGTTCTTTTTCTGCTTTTAGCAAATTGACACATGTTCTCATGATTGCATGGCAAGCCTTTTACCAACTGAGCTTTATTCACAGCCCCAGTATTGAATTTAAATGACTCAAAATACTGTTTTCTAAGTCATATATATATATGTGTGTGTGTGTGTGTGTGTACATATACATATATATGATTTCCAATTAAGTAAAATAGAATTAAAAAAATCCTTTATTTCACATGCTAATGTCTGAACTATGACCCACTGCAAATATCTCATTACTAAAGTTACAATTATTCTCAAACACTCAAATAAAATAGTGATCTCATCTAATAAAGTAGTATTTAATACTTTGCCCCACAGATATCCAGCATGTAGTAGGGGAACTGAACATTACAATGTAATTCTTATGTTGGAATCAGTGTCAAATGCCTAGAACCTCAGCGCTTAGGAAGTTGAGAGAGGAGATCACTTGAGTCAGAAACATGCAAGCAACTTAAGATACAAAAAAAAAGGACTCATATTTGAAAAATAGAAAACCCAAATTTTTATCAACTAAAATGTTTTTTGCCTCATAGTAACTTGGAATGTAAAATCAATATTTTGGGTACATTATTAAAGCAATTCATATTTATTATCAAATATTAAAATTAGTTAATCAAGGTAGAACACCAAAAGGCAGCTTGGGTGTATAACTAAAAACAGTGATGGAAGTGTTATGAAAGTTCATCACTGAAACAGAGCTAGTATCTAAGAATGTGGAAACGACTGGGAGACTCCATGAGCAAACAGAAGATGTGGCCAAGTTCACGCGCAGAGCTGTCCCAGGCATCTTTCAGCTGATAAATCAAATTCTTTCTTCCCTCCTCTAAGTAAGAACATTGCTCACTCCAAGACGTGATCTCTTAGACTGATTTGGTTTGAAAGTATCTCTTCTGTCACACCGTGTAAACTAGAGGACTCGGTGAATGCTGCTTCATCAAGATTACCATTCCATGAAAGCAAAGGACAGGCCAGTCTTGTCTGTTCTCGATCCATGAGCCTGTACTGCAGCAATATGAGTTGGGATTCTTTTACTCCTGAAAGTGAAGACAATTTTGATGATGGTGAAAACATAAATTAGCAATGTTTTTTAAGACATCAAAGTTTGTTAAAAATAAACCCAGGTATTTAGTCATTCTTTAGAGAAATAGTTGTTTCATTACAGTAATCCCATACAAAAAGAAAATTCATGTTGTCTTCCTTCGTTAGTATTTTTTTAAACCTATCCCTTGCTTTCTCTTTCCCTTAGCAAATCCCAGAAATCTTTGCACTGCCTTTTACCCTTAGATTTCATACCTGGAAATGCAATGGCTTTCTTTGTGAGAGAGACATACTTCACAAATATGTTTAGCATCTTCATAACAATGAAGCAATTCATCTTTATGATTCAGAAAAAAAATCCCTCATGTATCATGCTGCCTTTTCTTTATCCATTCTTTCATTAATGGACACCTAAGCAATTTTGCTACTTGGTTACTAAGAGACTGCTCTAAAAAACATGGCTGTACATGTATCTCTGTGGTAACCTGATTTGATTTTTTAAGTACATTTACAGAAGTGCTATAGCTGGATTATATGGAGATCCGTGCCTTAATATTTTTAGAAACTACCCACCAGTAATAAAAAAACTCCATTCTCCAGATCCTCTTCGGCATGTTTTGTTCCTCATTTCTTTAAAACAAAATTGCTGTTCTGACTGTAATCAGGTTGCTTCTCAATGTAAGTTTAACTTGTGTTTCCTTAACAGCTCTGAATGATGAGCTTTTGTGCCCACTTATATTTCTTCAGTTCAATTCCAATTCCCAATTGTTAGTTGGATTATTTGGTCTTTAGTTTTTCAAAGTTTGAAATAGTTCTCTATCTTAGGTTCTACTTTCCTATCAAATGATTGTCTGACAAAGACTTCATTTCACTCTGTATACTGTCCCTATTTTTTGTTTCTTTTGCTCCACACTTTTAAAGGTTGAAATAATAGCATTTGTCAATCCTTGCTCTTGAAAGTTCACACACCTACACATTTAAGTATTTTCCCATGCTTCCTGATAATATATCCAGAGTTTCACATCTTACATAGAGATCTTGATTTTTAGTTAATTTTTGTAAAAGGTAAAAATAGGAATCTAATTTAAATCTTCTATAAATGGATACCAAATTACTCAGCTTTGCTTTGAAACATGCTGTACTTAATGTTTGCTTTTATGTAACTTTTGCCAAGAATCAAATGGCCATAGCTTCCTGGGCTTACATTTGAATATCTTCTATTCTGTTGGTTTATATAACTGCTTTTGGATCATGCATTCTGACAGTGTATCCATAAATATGTCTTCAATATTTAAATTGTGAATATTTAGAGAATCAAAATTTAGCAGTAATGAAATTCATATATTCTACCTGTTCAAGACTCAGAGACAGAGACCACATCATCTGTTAGCTGCTAACCTAGAAGAAAAAAGAATAAAAAGGTCATTGGCAAAACTTAACATTAATTTTATTTTTTCCTTTTTTATTGATTTTATTTTTAACTTTAATTTTTATTATTATTATTAAAAATTTCCACTCCTTCCCCTCCTCCCATTTTCCTCCCCCCACTACCACTCTTCCTCCCCTTCCCTGTCCAGTCCAAAGAGCAGCAGTCCAAGGTCCTCCCCACTCCATCCATGTCAAAGAAGGTGAGAATCCAAACAGACTAGGCTCCCACAAAGCCAGTACATGCAGTAGGAACAAAACCCAGTGCCATTGTCCTTGGCTTCTCAGTCAGCTCTCATTGTCTGCCACGTTCAGAGAGTCCGGTTTGATCACATGCTCCAACATTAATTTTAAAAGGGAAGATCTTACAAAGCAGGATGAATACATAAAAGATGACAGTAGCAAAGACAGGAATCAGAAGAGACGTATTAAACACTGGGACGTCTGAAAGTTATTAGTATCTTGCACTTGTTAAACACATATCATGTTTCTAGTATATCATTTATGTAAGCTACCAAGTTAAAAAAAATTTACAGCACACCATGACTGACAATGCTTCCACACACACACAGAAACAAACACACACATATACAAACTAAATTACAAGGAGGAAGAGACAAGAAGAAGGAAACCCTGAGGAAATGGAAGGTCAGATGAATTCTAAAAAATAATAATAATAAATAAAAGTAGTGTGAGAGAGCATCACTCATTAAGGAATCTGAATTATCTGAGTAACTAGAGCATGGTCAAAATGTACTGAGAAGCAACACTGACTTAATAGGGAAAACCAGGGATATTAGCAACTAATGAGAGGAGAGCTTGTATTAAAGCATAATGGGACAGAAAAAAACTTAAATGGGATGAGGGAGGGGTAGATGAGAGAAGACTGGGCAGGACAAGTGACACTAAACACATTTCCAATGAATAACATGCAAACAAACTACGGTAGAAATGGCATAAAAGAGACATATTCAAAAATATAAAAAAGAGTTTAAATAGAGCTAACATGTAACCAAGTGACAATACACCTACTAAGCCATAGATTATCATGAAAATTCCAGTGCCAAGAATGACTTACCATTTGGAATGATTAGCCAGTGTTGCCTGAGAGATCCACAAGCACATGTGGGATTTCAGATGCTGAAAATTATCCTCTAGTACCTGACATTAATATCCCACTGCTAAAGATATCATACATTTGACTCATAGAGCATAGGGAAATCAGGTTGGTAATGACCTGGAAGTGTCAACTCTACTGGCCAGCTCTCATGGTGCTGGAAAGTACTGTGCATAGAATCAAATGAGAAAAGTAATCTCCAGTCTCACCCAGTTGTGTACACTGTAAGATAAAATAACAAATGCATAGTAAACTATGCCCACTGTTATTACAATGGGATGAGCTCATGGGAGTAACCAGGCACTCTATGCTTTGTTTTAAGACATGGTTCAAATATGAATGTCATACCTGGAACCATTATCAGGGCCAAGGGCATGTAGCTAGACAGATCATAGGCACCTGGGGCAAATCTATCACTTTTACTTTCCTAAAAAAGGTATAGCTTTTAAGCTAACTCCTAATGATCTGACTTAAACTCATAGATTTGCAAACATCTCAACCATAATTAGAGAAACGTCTTTTAACAATAGATGGCAATTGACATAGAGATCCACAACTAGTCAGTGTTCAGAAAATGAGAAACTATTGAATGTTTGATACTAAGTGGGACATCTTTATCATGCCTCTTCTCACAGGGCCATTGCAGAAAAGAAAAGCAAAAAGATTTTAAAAGTAACACGCAGTAATGAATACAAGAAAAGGGTGTTTTCTGGGTGTAGTATGGAGGTTACAAATAAGAACTCACTCCATCTGAGAAGAATGCAAAAGAACCATACAAAGTCAAGCCAGACAAAATCCCTGCATGAAGAGGGAATATGAGCATGGAACTCCACCCCTAGTTAAAGGGCTTTTGACAACTGATAGCTGTTGGGAGAGGGAGAGAGTTAATATTCTTAAAAATATAGCCCCTGATAGATTGATCACACTTAAGTAAAGGCCACACATCCAGGCATATATGAGCAACACAAATATCACTTGATAATTTTTGTTTGAGGGGTTGTTTCTCTGTTTTTAAAGAACACAAAGTTGGGTGGGTAGGGAAGGCAAATAGATCTGGAGAAATTTATGGGAGATTAATATGATCAAACTACATTGTATGATATTCCCAAAGAACTAATACGAAATAGAGAGAAAATGTACATAAAGCAGGAAAGAGAGGTATTGGGAGTGGGACCAGAGGAATGGGATGTAAAATTTGAATTGTCTAAAACCAAAATGCATTGTACATGAGGGGTCCAAGCATAAGAATATAAAATTGTAGATTTTAAAAATAAAAATATAGAAATAAAAAAATATGTAAAGTTGTAAGTCTAGGAGAATGAGAATAGACTGTCAGCAGCTTTTTTAGTAGTTTGAACATTAACTATTAACAGTGGGTTATTCCACTTTACAAGGCCAAAGCATCTTTCTTCAAACTGAGAACTAGCCTACAGATATGAGCTGAGTCAACTTTTAGGACATAGATATATGACCTCTGGGTTATGCATTACCCCTGTTATGTGAAATTGGCTACTGGTGTGGGAGGTCCTTCTGTCTATGTGTTGCCTTTATTGGTTAAAGAATTAAAAAACTGGCTTGGCCTGTAGTATGGGAAAAGAAAGGCAGAGTCAGAGAGAAGCCATGGAGCCATTGGAGACAGATGCTGAGAACTGTACCCGGTAAGCCAGAGCCATGTGGTTATATACAGATTAATAGAAATGGGTTAAATTTATATAAGAGTTAGCCAATAAGAACCTAAAGCTAATGGGCCAAGCAGTAGTTTGATTAATACAGTTTCTGTGTGATTATTTTGGGTCTAAGCCAGGTGGGTGGCTGGCAACCAACAAGCGGCCTCCCCACAACAGATAGAATCAAAGGGGAGATCACAGGGCTTCAGTAAACACTACCTGGAAGTACCAAGGAAGACAATAGACTAAATACAAACACTAGTTTAACTGAAAAACTGTTGATGGGATTGTAAAGTAAGGCAATCTGTACCCGAGTTTTACCTTGAGATTGTAAAAATTCCTTTGTTCAGATCTAATTCTTAGTGTCCTTACTCTAAAAAGGTGGGTTCAGAAACTGGCCTATGCCACAGCCTAACAAAATCCATCTCTGGCTGTGGTCTCAGCTAGCTGATAAGCTTTTTGTGCCCCATGGAGTTTTTTTAAAATTTTATTTATTTTATTTTTTCCTGGATTCTGGTTTCTAGAGTAAAGTTTACTTCTGGTTTATTATACATTGGTGGTCTGTCCCCATCTTTGTGTGACAAACTTATGTGACCCAGCACATACGTTTGAAATGATCAGCATGTGAAAAAGATTTTAAATAACAAGTAAACAGTTAGTACACACACACACACACACACACACACACACACACATACAGACCTTGGTGTCATGATATCCAATAGATACAGAAATGCCAGTGAGAGAAGACACATTGACTAAAGAAGCATATGAATGAATAACAAAACAAAAGATTTATCTGAAAGGTAGAGAGTGGAAAGGAAGAAAGAAAAAAATGAATCTGTATGAGAAAAGACAGTATTAAGAGGAGAATGAAAGAGAGTGATAAAGAGAAGACAGAAAAGAAAAAGGTAAGAACTCAGTTTGTGTGTGTGTGTGTGTGTGTTCAAAGCCCAGGCAAAGAAGAGTGGGTATAAGGGACAAGGACAAAGAAATCAAAAATGGGCTCCTTGTAATGGCAATGTCTTATTCCAGAACACATCGTGGGAACAATGTGTGTAGGCATGGAGATCAGTTTCTATCAGTATCAACAGGAAAAGAAGAAGGCCCAGGAGCCTTAGGAAGTACTCATATCAACATCTGCTTAGCAAACTCCCAGCCTCAGGCTGCTCCCATCCTAAAGCGATAAAGCTCTCATACTTACTTTTCCTCAGCTTGGATTTCTGTTTTTTCCAGATTTTCATGCCTTGTCCATGCCAGGAAATTACCTTAGACATTCCAGAGAGTACCACTAGCACCACTTTATAGAGAATGGTTAATCATGTAATGATTAATTTTCCCTGAAAACAAATAATTAACCCATACACTTAATCTCCATTTTCAATAAATGCCCTCAAAAAGAATAATCTGAATGAGTATTCTAACATATCCTCATCACAACCTCCCAATAATCTCTGAGTTTGGTAGATCGTTAGTAGACACCTGTTTCTAAGGAGTAATTCTACATTCTTTCATAGAGCTTCCCACTATATTATGTACACTGTAGAGCATTTACTTTATACAACCAAACGCAATAATATAATTTTGTATGAACAAGACTTTCAATCAAAAGTCCTAATTTTAAAAGGGATATTATTGAGGATATGTCATCATGACTTATAAATATAATAAACTCAAAATCTGGATCTTTGACATTTGTATTAGGGCAATACAGCCCCTTAGCATATACACAAAAGATATTCTATGAAAACTTACTGTTTTCATTTAAGCTCAATCATGTTTTAATGTATTATCTTACATTATTTAAAAATACCCGTAAATATATAGTGTTAATGACTAATTTGAATAATTTGTAAGCTCTGAATCAGTGGTTCTCAACTTTCCTAAGGCTGCAACCCTTCAATACAGTTTTGTATGCGGTAATGAGCCGCAGCCATAAAATTATTTCATTGCTACTTCATAACTGTAATTTTACTGCTGTTATGAATCAAATTGTAAACGTATGATATGCAAGATTTGTGACTCCTGTGAGAGAGTCATTCTTTGTGACTCCTGTGAGAGGGTCATTCAACCCCCAAAGACGTCATGACTCATGGTTGGATAAATGCTGGTCTAAGAGAATCACCAGCATCAATCTTGCTGAGTATGAGTTATAGCTACCAGTCACCGGTCTAAGATCTCTGTTTACATACCCCAACTTTAACCCTTCCTGAACTCCAGTGAAGGAAACCTTATTGTCATCCTCAGTTCATAGAGTAAAAAGATGATGCTCCGGATAAGCTGCACTTCAGGATTCACAGTTATGAAGTAAAATAAATATTCAAACACAGCCTCACTTGTGGAAAGTCTGAACTCAATTGGCATTGACAATAAAATCTCAAATGACAATGTCAACAGATTTCTTACTGCCCTACCCAGAATTTCCAGATAAAGACAAATTTTAGTTAAAACATGTACAGATATAAAATTAGATCCTTATAACCTCTATAGAATTACTGATATGTATGACTGACAGACTTTGATATTCAAGGCCACTGAGTGGTTAGAGCGCTGAACTTTATAGTTAACTTGCTCTCTCCTAAGGAAACAAACTACACTTTATAACTCTCTTTTGCTTCCAAGTTCCCTTGGCAAAACATTAATAGGTCTGTCACTTTCTACCTGATTGGTAATCTTCAAGTTGTTTAAATGTGCTACTAACAAACGAAAGAATTCACAGAAGAACAGAGGAGTATATTAAATAAAAAAAATCAAAAAAATATTTCTGGAAAGTGGTAAGTCCTGTGTTTTTTCCATATAATTATAACTAATGTTCACAATCCAGTACCACAGGATGACTTCACCTCACCTCACTATGCTAACTCTTCTTGTCAACCTTTTTTTCTCTTGATTCCATGACCTACTGTCCCTTATCCTCAAACATACAAGAAAGATTTGCAATGATGTAATGAAATTGTTTATACATCTAGATTTTAAAATTAGAAACTACTTTTTTGGTGTCTTATGAAAGTAATAGGGGTTAATAATGTGAAAATACACTGAGAAGATTTAAATTCTGCTCTAGTCTAAATTTATTCCTTTAATTTTAACACTTATTTTGGAACTGACATAGTAGTTCATCTTGGCTGTAAACTTAAATATAATCAAGGAGACCTAAGCAGCTTGGCACACCTGTAAAGAATTTTCTTAATTGGATCATTTGAGGTGGGAAAATTCACCCCAAAACTGAGCCACATCTTCTAGTGACTGCCCACATGAAAAAACAGAGAAGGAATCTTCTGTTCTTGTCTGTCTGTTCTCACTCTCACTAGAAAGTTCATCTACCCTGTTGTTGAAACATTCCTTTTCTGATATTAGAACCTACTTCTTTGTGATTCCAACATTGACCAAACACCACCAGCTTCCTAGGAATCCTCCATGACTCCAGCACCAGATTGGGGATGCTGAGACATTTAGCCTCATAGACAAAATAGCTACAAGATTCTTGGAGACAACCACTGTTGGACTAGCCAGACCACAGCATGTAAACTAGCTTCATTCATTTCAACAACCCTTTTGTTCTTTAGAAAACCCGAGTAATGCAGCCTAGTAAACATTTGAACACAAATACATTCTAATATTACTTGATCAAATAATTTAAAATATTTTAATGACTAATTACTTTGTTACATTTGTTACCATGCTCCATTATATCTTAAACCCAAGGTTGTACCCAAGGAATATAATATTTGAGAAACCTGGCAATAATTATTTTGTTATAATTTTTACTATTGCAGTTGCATATAAACATTACTTCATTTTCATATTTGTACATTCCAATTGTTCTTCACATTCATACATATTTACTTGTCAAAGGAAAACATTAATGAGTCACAGAAGGAGATGGCTTGACTGGCAAGCTGAGAAATCACACATTTATCTCTGTGCAGGAAGTAGAGTGTGGAGACACCAAGAAGGACCGGGTTATAAACTCTCACCTCCTGTCCCAGCAATACACTTGCTAACAAGTCTTCGTGTCTTAAAACTTTCATAACATCTCAGACAGTGCCAGCAACTGGAAAGCCGAGCTCAAAGAGGTGAGCCTAAGAAGCCATTTGTCAGCCAAATTATACTACGGTATAAATAAAACCTCAATAACCCATTGATTCACTTCCTCCTGATGCTCCACCCCCTAAAGGTTGCACAACCTTTTCAAGCAGTGCCACAGTTAAAGAGAAAGTTTTCGAAGCCTGTGGGAACATTTTATATTCAAACTATAATCCTAAGCCCCCACCATGTGCTTATGGCTGTATTGTGGCACATATGCATTCAAACTTTAAAAATTGCCACAATCTTTACTGCAGCACGTATAATAAAAACACAGAGACAGAAGCTGAATATCCAAGCTGAAGATCAAAAGAGCAAAACAGTTAACTCGTAGTATTATCTCTACCAAGTCTGGGTGACTGCAAACTGAGCCATGAGACTTTGTCTCCTCCCATTTTACAGCCCCCTTTAGTGCTGGGATTAAAGACCTGTGAGTCCCTAGTACTGGGATTAAAGGTGTGAGTCACCCCCACCCAAATATGTTTATGCATTGATTTTGTGTAAACCAGGGTGTCCTTGAACTAACAGAGATCCAGAAGCAAAATACAGATAATTCTAGGTTCCTTCCATTGCCATTTGAGGTGAAGTTTGGTCTCTTTATACCACAGCTATACTGCACTCATTATGCCTGTAAGACGAGTCTGCAAGTTTACACTGTGGAAATGATTTTGAGCAGAGAAATTCTTTAGTTGCATCATTGATCCAGACTCCATCTGTTCAAATAAATTTACATTTTTACTAGCAGGAGCCTTTGATAGGTATTTGGATTCTGTCCACCTTTCTTATTGTTCCAGTGCAGAATGAGTTTGCCTTTATCAAGTTTGCCCTTCTTATAGCAGCCACCTGACCTGCAGCATGCAACTTACTTATGTTTTCTTCTTTGCAAATTGTGTGATTTTGTACCATTTTGAAAGACTTGTTCTTTTCTTGTAGATGTAGATGTATGGTGAGCAGTTACCATGCCACAGCCAGAATGTTCTTAAACCTTCTCATTTCCTCCACCACAGACAATACTCTATCGCTTTTAAATTTTCCCGCTCAAGTTCTCACGACAGGGGGGAAGAAAGAAACAGATTCTTTGCCTGAATATTGTAGGGATATCCACTAATAAAGCTTTTAGGACATCATTTGTTCCCCCACTGAGATCTTATGTTCTTGGCCTCTGTTGCCCTAGTTTATCTTAGCTTTATGATCGTCCAAACTTTATGAGTGCACCTCTCTTAGATTTCCTTACATCACTCTGTGACTTTTCTACTCCAAATTTCCAAGCTCTTCTACTTTTCCTCCCAAAATTGAGTGCCAAAAGTCTAAAACTGCATGGCCAGGTTCATCACAAATATAGGCCCAGTTAATAGTATTAAAGCGTTATATCCCTTACTTTTCTTGCTGCTGTGAGGAGTTATTTGTTAACAAGCAAGTGAAGAGAGAAGGGCAGGGTGTGTGTGTGTGTGTGTGTGTGTGTGTGTGTGTGTGTGTGTGTGAGAGAGAGAGAGAGAGAGAGAGAGAGAGAGAGAGAGAGAGAGAGAGAGAGAGAGAGAGAGAGAGAGTTTGTGTTTTACAATACAAAAAGATACAGTCCAAGAGAGTCGGGAAGACATTGTAGCAGGAACAGGAAAAAGCTATCCTATTGCATTCATACTCGGGAAGCAGATTGAATAAGAAGTAAACCCCAACCATAAAATCTCACAATTTCCCCATCTCCAAGCCAGTAATCAATGTCTTTCAATTAGGTTATATATCCTAAATGTTCTTCAACCTTCTCAAGAAATGTCACCAGCTAGAGACCAAGTAGTGAAACACAGGAGCCTATGAGAGATATTCAACATTCTTACAGGAACAGCTGTTAATGTATAATTTTATGTCTGGGTTATCTACACTATTTCATTCTTCTATGTGCCATTTATTTTTTTCAAATTACAATTTATGGTTATAATTTTAATTGCACCATCTGCCCCCTACCTTTCTTTCCTCTAAATCCTTCTGTCTTGTTAGGGTTTCTATTGTTGTAAAGAGACAACATTAGCACAACAATTCCTATAAAGTAAAACGTTGAATCATTGAATCGAGGCTGACTTACAGGTTCAGAGGTTTAGTCCTTTCTCCTCATGGCAGGAGGTATGACAACTCGCAGGCAGACAAGATGCTGGAGAATGAATTAGAGTTCTACATCTGTATCATCTGCAGGCAAGGGGAAGAGAGAGATACTGGAACTGGCTTCAAACCTTTATTCAGTTTTTCTCTGTATCTTTCAGCTTTTTGGAGATGGCTTTCAAAACTCAAATCCTTCATTCTTTATTCGTTCTCGTTCAGTTTTATGCTTCCATTTTTTTTAGAGGTAGACTTGTTATCTGTCTGTTTGCTTATTATTGAACATCACAAACTCACCTATAATGCCAGTAACACTGCTAAATTCAGGAAGCTGAAAACTGAAGCATGAACAATTGAAATAAAAAATAAGAAAAAAATGATTGCTTTGTGTGGTAAGAGGCATATTACCATCTTTTTAAAATTCTCTATGAAATAATATTTATGTCTAAAATTTTGAAATCTTAATATAACCATCAGTTATCGATGGGGGATGTTTTAAACAGGACTCAGAAAACCTGTTGTGTAGGTATATTTAAATTAATAAAATTGATTTCCCATTACTCCTGTCAAACTGTTCTTAGTTTCATAGAGTTGTATGTGTCCGTGTGTGTCTATTTGTGTATGTGTGTGTGATAGGAATATGTTTTAATTAAAATAATCTGTTTACATATTTATGATCAAGATTTTAACTCTTATAAAATTCACGCATTTTAAAATGACTAGGCAGATAGGAGTTGGAACATGCTAACAAATATAATCATTTTAAATTAGGGACCCAGGGGATTGGGCAAGAATCCTAAACACAGTATGAAGAAATTATTACTCTGTACTAAAGGTTTCAATAAAATCTTATACTCATTTGGCTTCTCAAAGCACCAGAGGAAACCTGTCTGCGTAAATAGCATCCAAATCACAATATGGTTAATGTTATTTCCCTATTAACTTTATGTTGTATAATGCTTACATAAAGCTGTGAAAATGCTCACAATGAAGGGTAATGACTACAATAACACTTTATCCAATCCCTTAATTTGTCCAGTGAATCGCCCAGGCCAATGTAATTGCTTTGTTAACATAACATGGTTGTACAAACAGGTCATGCACAGATGGAATGGGTCCTTCTTATCCAGGCCATGCTAAGCACTTCTATAAAAGGGCTCTCCAAGTAGCTTCACATAAATATATAATATCATTCAGTATTTCAAGGAATTCTCATTTTTCACAACTCTTGTAAATACACGTACATTTTTACAACTCTTTTTTTTTTCCAAGAAAGAGTTTCAGTTCTGTAACAGTTCTGGCTGTCCAGGAATGCCTTTTAGACCAGGCTGTCCTTGACCTCACAGACATACTCAAGCCTCTGTCTCTGAAGTGCTGAGATTAAAGGCATGCCCCATCACTGCCAAACAAAAGGTATGCAATTTTAATTTGATTCTTATTTTAAAAAAATGTTTCTGAAGTAGCTTTAGGCCTCTCATAGCAATGTTGAAAATACTTATACTTAATGAGATGTAGTGAGTAATAAATTGTGAGTGATCATTGAATTACAACATAATGGAAGATTTCATGTAAATAAATTGCTGTGTGGAAAATTTGAATGAACACTGAGGTTTATAATGATTATGGAACACATTTCAACAATCATGGGATGAGACAATGATGGTTTGACTACTGACAAAAGGAATTTGATTATGAATAATATAAAACATTCTTAATGTCACCTGAAAGGTATTTTGTCTTTACAGCTCAATAGGATAAAGTATGATCTATCTTAACTCTTGTCAAAAACAAAAACATGTATAGAAATACAGTGAAATAAATTGAATCCACAGACTACAATCTACATCAAAGTAAACAATCCAATAGATGGAGGCTTTCATCATCTCTCTACTTTCATATGCCTGACCTTTGGGGCCCACAATTTATAGAAATTCCATCAAGCATGGTGCTACATGTGGACTAGATCAACCAATTCTTACAGACCAATTGTCTTTCCAAGCAAAACTATATTAAAAAATAAGTTACTAAGAAATGGACCTGTATCGTGACATTTTCTTTTGAAAATCTTTGTATAGATTTATTATATTTTTAATTACGTATATGTTAGGGGAAAGGGTAGGTTGTAATTTTTTAAGTTTTGGGGACTTATATTTTGTAATTATGCATATCTTGGGGGAAAGGGTCAGGTTTGTAGTTATTTTTTTAATGTTTTGGAGGCCTACTACCCAGCTCCCAAATAATTACATAGGGACTTATCCTTACTTATGAGTGACTGACCTTAGCTTGGCTTGTTTCTAGCCAACTTTTCTAACTTAAATGATCCCATTTGTCTTTAACTACATTTTGCTTCTGGGCTTTTTACCTTTCATATTCTGTTTCTTATTTCCTTTTTATTCTGGCCCCTGGCATTCTCCTCTCCTTCTCCTTTTCTTGTTCCTCTTTTTTCATTGTTTTCTGGAGCCTGGATTTTTCCTCTTCGTTATTCTCTCTGGCTGGCAACCCTGCCTATTTCTCTCTCCTGCCTACCTATTGGTCATTCAGCTCTTTTTTAGATCAATTAGGTATCATTTTTTTAAAATAATTTCTGCCTCCTCCCCACCTCCCTTTTCCCTCCCCCTCCCTCTCCAGTCCAAAGAGCAGTCAGGGTTCCCTGCCCTGTGGGAAGTCCAAGGTCCTCCCCCCTCCATCCAGGTCTAGGAAGGTGAGCATCCAAACTGCCTAGGCTCCCACAAAGCCAGTACGTGCAGTAGGATCAAAACCCAGTGCCATTGTCCTTGGCTTCTCAGCAACCCTCATCCTCTGCCATGTTCAGAGAGTCTGGTTTTATCCCATGCTTTTTCACTCCCAGTCCAGCTGGCCTTGGTGAGATCCCATTAGATCAGCACCACCGTCTCAGTGGTGGGTGCACCCCTCGCGGTCCTGACTTCCTTGCTCGTGTTCTCCCCGCTTCTGCTCCTCAATTAGATATCTTAAGAAGGCAAAGTAACATGGCTTTATAGAGTTAAACAAATGCAGCATAAAAGAATGCAACACATATTAGCATCATTACACAAATATTTCCCTGAATAAAAAATGAGATACACCTTAAACTAATATCCTAAAAGAGTGGGTATATGAGCATAGGTTCCTGCAGAGTTTAAAAGAGGACTCTGAACTTCTCCTGAAGTTGTATTTTGTTGTAAGCCATCTGATATGGATACTATTTTGAGAGCGATCACTCTCTTGAGGTAATATTTGGTCTTTAAAATAAAAATTCTGGAGCTTGGGAGAAGGCTAAGTATTTAAAAGCACCTGTTTTTGCAAAGGAACTGGAAGCAATTTCTTTCACCTACATAGCCACTCACAACCATCTTCAACTCCAGTCGCAATGGATCTGGTGCCCACTTCTGACTTCCTCAGGCACCAGGCAAGCACAGGCTACAAAGATATCCATGGGAGAAGTCATATAAATAAAAAAAAAAATAAATACTAAAAATTAGAATAAGTCATCCTGGTCTAAAAAATGAGTTCAGGACAGCCAGTGTTGTTACACAGAGAAACCTTGGCTCAAATAAATAAATAATAAATAGGAACTGTTGACCAGTCTTATTGCTCAGCATCTGAGTGCTGTTTCTCAGGGCTTTTATCCCTTTACAGTCATCAGACCTATTTCTATTAGATGAACCTGCAAGACAAACATACTCTAGTCTGTCTCAGTCCAAGAAAAATTTGCCCTTTGGAACAGCTCTTCATGCCATGCCCTTGCTATCAGAAAGCATATGCCCTGATTTAAGGGCCCATTGTCAGGGGAGATTCCAAAGAATTAAACCTTGATTGTTATAAAATGAAATACTTGATGGTTTTTTTTCTTTTATTCTTTTGATGTAATGTTTGTGTGTCCTATGGACGTTCTTGTTTTCTGTGGTAAAGTCAATGAATTTTATTTTGTGAAAAATAACATATTTGCAGTTTTGGTGGGTTGTCACTTTAGATACCTTGCTTGGATCAGTACACCAAGGAAGAATGGCACTTTGAGTGACATACATTATACTGTTGTACTTTACTATAGAAGTAACCTGAAACTATAGAGTGATATTGGAAGGTGATGATCTGGTACTCAGGAACCTCTTCATAATTGACCTTAGTAGTGTCGTCAAGCACATAAGTGTCAACAACAAACCAGTGGGCTACAGTCTGGAAGAAAAGTTCCACTTGGAGAAACAGTGGAGAAGTCAGCCCACCCAAAAGGACATTGGAGTTCCCTACAGTAAAGCCAAGTCCAGTGTCTTCCGAATATCAGTAAGGTTTATCAGTAAGTAGATCGTCCCATGTCTAGTGTTCTGTATCTTCTCCGGCAATAGCCACAATTGGAAATATTTCACTACTCTGAATATTATTGTAGATGCCAAAGCAATAATAGTTGAGTTTTTAAACCCTACCCCAAATGAATTGTTTTATAATATAGACTCACTCAAAAGAGATTCTTTAAGGTAGCTAATTGCTAACTAAGTCATTTTAATGGTTAATCAGTTCCCAAAGAATGCCTGGTTCCCCATTTCTTAGATGGTGTCTTCAGAGAGTAAACATTCTCCTTTCCCTTCTAGAACCTTAATCCGCACTGAACATCTTCTCCTTAAGGTCCTAAAATTGTCTCAAATATCTGTGTATTAAAATGAATTTCCATTTAAAGTAACAAAGGTCATATAGTATTACCTCTTTACCACCAAGAGTCTAAATTAGGTTTCAATATATATGTTATACAAACACATGTGAATCATGTTATCAAAAACACAGTAACAAAGTGATTTAATCACATATGGCCCAAGTCCCTGTTATTTAGAAGTTTCATCTCTATTTTTTATTGTATTCATACACTGGTAGTATTCATGTGTATTCTGAGATACTAACAAATTGCAATCTTGAAGGACAGTATTTAATCCAAGAATTGTATTCTTAAAAACACCATAGTCATATTCTTTCTTAAAGTGCTAGATGTTGAAAGTATCTTATAATAGGCAAGTGGTGGTGGCGCATGCCTTTAATCCCAGCACTCGGGCGACAGAGGCAGGCAGATCTCTGTGAGTTGGAGGCCAACCTGGTCTACAAGAGCTAGTTCCAGGACAGGCACCTAAGCTACAGAGAAATCCTGTCACAAAAAAAAACAAAATGTATCTTAAAATAAGTATTAAGAAATTTTGCATTTTTACTCAAAAATATTTTTAAGTGAGAATACTAAAAGTCTCATGATAATTCAGAATTATTTGGGTTTAATGTTATGTAGCATGCAATCACATTAGGCTATGTATCAAATTGTTTCTAGAATGGCAATAAAAAAGGCAGAAGAAAAAGATTTTAACAAGCATGACCTTGAATCAGAGAATTTTTTATATAATGTTTTTTTCTGTATATTAACTATGTTTTATCAATAGAACTTATCATGATTTCTAAAACTCTAACTTGTTTTGGAGACTTATCATCATGGAAAGGGGAATAAATGATTGCTGATGTTGAAATAGTGGGTTAAAGGCGACAACTGATGCAGGTGCCACTTGTTGGAGAAAGGAAACTCGTGTTGGAAAACATGCAGCTCATCAACATGCTAAGCCGTGTTGATTATTTTGCTGAAACTTTCAATATTTTCTAGGATTTATATATTGCTAAAACCTGAAATGTGCGCTCTGGAGAAGAAAACAAGGATACGGGACTATAATGGAAAGGGTCATGGAAATTGGGGGAAAGGGTCACTGGTAAGCAACATAGTCAGGTGACCTCAGAGGTAGGATGAAGTCTGAGCAAATTCCGAAGATGTAAGAGTGTCTGCCCAACAGCAAAGGTGATGGTGCTATTACAGTGACTCTCCTGTGCTTAAATAAACAGCCACATTGTCTTTTTTAATGAAAACCTTCCAGAATTCTAGTAATACAAACTACTGCCTGACTTCTTCGAGATATTTTCATAAATGACCTGACCATGCTCATTATAAAAGTTAGCTTATATTCTGAGTTGCTAGCTGAAATTATGATTCTATTAGGAATTTCTTCTGTATCATTAAGTTATTACCATGCTGAGAGTTACCAAGAAAAACTACTCAATGATAACAGCCCCATTAATGCCTCTAGTGAAACACTTAACAAGTTCTTTATTGATCTTGGTTCCAAATACATCAAAATGTTGAATTACAGCTTTGTTGAACTCTTAACCCTACTGATGTTCTCAGGAGCACAGCTCATTTCCAGTTCAAAAGTACTTGTCCTTCAACTCTAGGTGGGAAGGGAAAAAAGTAATAAAATTGACCCAACTGCTAGATAAAGGTTGTGTTTACTTGAGCTTCTCATTTTTAATATTTTATCTATATTATGAATACACTAGTTGTCATTAATTTATCTTTAAAATAGAGATGGGTTTTGAATCCATTTTCAAGTGGGTTATATATCATCCAGAAGTGGTGATTCTGGATCATACAAATGATCTATTTTAATTTGGAGAAGATGCTATATAAATGAATAAAAATGTCACACTAAAAAAAAATATGACTTTGCATTATAATACCCACCATCTAAAAACTAGAAGAATGGATGTGAGGATGGGAGGAAGCAGTTGAAGAAACTCTAATTAGACTCTGCTGAGGGTTTAAATCTCAACTTCATTTGTTAACGGGGTGTCTCTTTCAACTCACGTAAAATTTACCAATGCCACGTTTTCTTCTTTAAGTAAAATAATCTACCAGGGAGAGTTGCTCTTAAACTTTAAGATAATCTGTGTGAACAATAATTCAATACTGGCTAATTCAGTGTTTACAAATGTTATATTTAATATCTATGCATATATCCACATGTATATTCATAACTATTGCTAACAAGCAACTGTATTTGATCAAATAAATGAAAAAGTCTCCAGTCTAGATTATCTTCCTGTATACGACCTGCCACTCAGGATAAAGAGGTAAGTAATAAAAAGTGAATGAACACTCTATTGTATAAAAGCCTTAGATCCTATTTTACTACTCTCCATCTTGTTCAATTTACAAGTAAACAAATATCCTTTTGATTCAACACAGACTTAATTTAGTCACCTTGAGTGGATTTTATTCTAACTTCTGTGAAAACCTGTTTAAATCATGTTTTTATGTTATGAAATGTGTCAGGAGCTTTCTTTGTGACTAAAATGAAGTCAGGCTGACTTTCTAGGCAAATGCACACTATTTATCGTGAATAGAGTAAACCATGAGCATCATGATGCCTACATCCACCTGGTGTTTGCTTCCATTCTCCACTATAACAGATTACGGTCTTTCACCACTGAGATTTCATGTTCAGAGTCACTGTAAGGCTCAGAAGGAAGATATATGCTTTGGATAAAATCTATCATGTGATCCGTAAACAATTTAATTTGATCTAAAACTAATTCTTAACCTAATGAAGAATTAGATAAATAGAATTTTTCCAGAGGTAGGTAGCCCTGAGTTGAATTCAATGCGCACAATCTACATCATGATGATATTTGCATGGAAAGTGATTAAGGTAGTATCTGTGTCTATTATTTAACTCTACTGTTGCAAGGGGATAGTAACTAGAACATTTTAAATAATATATGATATAGGCAACGTGTTCAAATTATTTAATTCTGTAACCAATTCTGACTTCTCATTATAACATAAATGTAGTCACATATGCTAAGTAATGTCTCCCATTTATTGTGAATAAAACCAAATAATTTGAAAGGAACAAGGGATTCTTGTACTAACTAAAGTAGTAAGCCAGCATTGCAGTGTGCCATTTCCAAGTCCAAAGGCTTTCAGACAGTGCATGATGATACTATGCCCTCATTCCTATTGTGGCATGACATAATGCAAGAAAATTAAGGTGTAAGAACCTCAATATGTTATGTTAGATCTGGCAGAAAGATAGGAAACATCAGTCCTGTAATGCGTGTGGTCAGCATGTACGAGATTCATTTTGGAGGTGAGACTGTGTCCCTGATGCCCTTGCAGAGAGATCTGCCATGTGTTGAACAGATTTTTCTCTTACATTTTTACCTGAGACATTATAACTGAGACATTATGCTTTAAAGGTGTTCCATTGACCTGACTTACACTTTTGAGATAAAAATAGACTCACAGTTTCCAAACATAATTTAATTACTAGTTTTTGATATTATGGGCAATATTTATCCTGTCAAAATTAAATAAATCTGTATTGTTATGAATTATGTTAGAAAAAATTCCATAGCAGGATTTCTCTCTGTTCTTCACCTGCCTAAAACACCAAAGAAATTTAGTCAAAATTATTCTCTGCGAGGCAGCTCTATGGAGTAGTAAAAGAAGTGTTCGTGAACTGAGCACAGGCTCCTCCTCTAATTGATTATACTCAAGCTCATAAAAATGTAGAGTAAATGAACTGCATACATTTCATCATGTGGCTATAAAAGGGATTCATGGGAGGTGACTAGATTCATTACTACTGATATTGAAAGCTTACAGTAAAAAAATTGGGAGGTAAATTTTTAAATATGTATTTCCCCAATGTCTCTATTATAAAACAGTAAAAAAAAAACTCACTAGAAAGAGAAAGTTTAAATTTTAACCATATGCTCAGAGTTCATATATGTTCCAGTGCCAAACATTTCCTTTTCTTAAAACCTCTTTCATTTCATCCTCTTTATGAGAATCAATTATTTTGATATATTACTAAAGCTGAATTAAACATGTGCTTGCAATGCGGAGAATTTTCTAGCCAACACCATGCTGAGTTCTTGGGGAATCTCAAAGCCTAGTGCTTTAGTGGCCTCTATTGCCACAATCTCAGAATGACAATTCCACACAGGAGCTTCTGTAGCAGTTTCACTTTTGAATTTGTTTAACAAAATACAACATCTAAATTGCCAGCAAGAAGGAATCTAACATTTCTAAGACTATACTTATTTTTGAAATAACTCAGCTCATATAATTGTCATAAACAGACATATTTAATTTTTTTAAAAAAATCATTTTCTGAAAACTTCTTGGTTATATTTTACAAATAAATTATATAATAATTCTTATTCGGATCTTGTATTCTTAGATACATAAAACTGAAGATGATCAGACAGGGATCTTTAAAGCATTTTGCCTAATGGAATCTTAATACACACTTCTTCATGCTAAAGAGATACTATGTTTTCAGTAGTTTACATATGCCGTACTGCAACACACATTCAGACCTGGCAAACTCAGAGGGCAGAGCATAAATCTCCGTCTTCATTGTATGGAGATATCAGTAATGTAAATATGAATACCACTGAAGTTCAAACAGAAAAATATAAGGCAGTTTTATGCATCATGAAAATCCAAGCATACAATATTAACAGAGATGTTGCAATCACCCTGAATTTCCTTAAAAGTTGTTTGTATAGGTAAAGATAGGCCAAGTCATAAAGAGATGCTTTGTTGAGTACCATTATAAGAATTGAATTGAGGGCCTGAAAGATGGGTCGGTAAGCAAAGGCATTTGCTACCTAGCCTACATATGTTAGATGCTCTAGATCTACATGAAAGAAAAACTTCTTCAAATTATCTTGTGACTTTCACACTTGTATCCTGGTAGGGGCAAACACACACAAATACACACACACACACACACTATATAAGTAAATAAATAAATGCTTAAAATAAGGACTGGAAATGAGCAGAAATAATTGCTATTTTAAAAATAATATTATTAGCTAATTACTGACACAGGAAGGCCTGACATATCACATCAGTGATAATCCAGATAGCCTTTCTAGACAAAACATTATAACGTAAGACATGTGTGCTGTGTACATATATTTTACATAAAAATAACTTAATTAATAGGTAAAAATATAGGGGGAAAGAGAGGGTATGAATTTATGTAACCAATTCTATGACAAAATTTTGTTCAGAGAAAGTTGAATTCCTGTTTCTGTTCCATGATTACTCCTATCTGACTCAAAATAAAAGATCTTCTATACCTTTGGCGTGAGAACTCTTATGCATTTAAAAGGGAGTTAGATAGGTATGTTCCTTTTCAAATTCTATGAAGAAAAAACATTAATAAAAGAATTTATATTTATGGCTCCATTGAGATTTTAATTTCTGTCTTAGTTAGGGTTGCTATTGCTGTGAAGAGACATCATGATCATGACAACTCTTCTAAAAGAAAACATTTAATTGGGGCTGGCTTAAGGTTTCAGAGGTTTAGTCCATTGTTATTATGATGGGAAACATAGATGCATAAGGGTAGATATGGTGCTGGAGAAAAAGCTCAGAATTCTACATCTTGATCCACAGGCAGCAGAAGGAGACATTGGAGTAGCTTGAGCATATAAGAAACCTCAAAATCTACCTCCACAGTAACAAACTTCTTCCAACAAGACCACACCTCCCGGTAGTACAACTCCCTATGAGCCAAGCATTAGACATTAAACACAGACATAACTCTATGGGGAACGTTCCTATTCAAACCACCACAACTCTTCATGTCAAGATTGCAAGGCTGTAAACAGTCAGGGTTTGTACCTGGAACAGAATCTGAGAATTCATATCTTGGAAAGGAAGTACCAAATAGACAGAGAGCACTAAAAATAGACTTGGCTTTGAACCCTCAAAGCTGACCCTCAGGAGCATATTTCCTCCAATAAGGAAGCATCTCCTAAATGCCTCCAAACAGCCTCATTCAAATACATGAGTCTATGGGGGACATTTTCATTCAAATCACCATTATAGGTCTGAAGGTTAAGGATCCATTTCCAGACTAAGAAGATAGCCAGAGATAGCCTTATAGAGATAGTGATATTTGAACAGAGACTTGGAAGTTGTAAGGGAATTTTAAAATGTGTGTAAACATGAGGGAAAATATTCTAGGTGAGAGAATAACAGTTGTGGGTCATGGTACACACCTTTAATCCCAACACTGAGGAAGAAGAAGCAGGAGGATGTCTGTAAGCTCCAGGCAAGTCAGGTGTACAAAGTGAGTTCTGGAGCAGATGGGATTACACAGAGAAACTCTGCCTCAAAACACCAAACCAGCCAAACAAAAAGAGCATTGAAAAACATAGAGTACTTTAGCCCAGTGTAGCCTGATATCAACAGGAGCCTTGAGTCTGAGGCAGAGTGAGTCATTATATTTGTAATAGAAGATTTTCACGAAGGGAAAATGGGTGATCAAATCACGGCAAAATACATAGTTATAGAGATTTTTGTAGTTATTGTAAAAATCAAAAGGTCTATAACAGATGGTTACCAAGTGTTCCACGATTAAAATCCAAAAAGCATTGACTTACCTGTTTATGGTGATGCAAACCTTTAATCTCAGCATTAAGAGGCAGAGGCAGGCAGATCTCTGAGAGTTTGTGGCCAGTCTAGTCTACCGAGTGAATTCCAGAACAGAATCCAAATATGCAAAGTCATACAGAGAAACCTTGCTTTGAAAAACAAAACAAAACAAATAAAAACATAGGTTTAATAAGACAGGAAACTTGTGGTTAACTAGGCAAAACAGCTTTCATTCCCAACTACAGTCTACTACTGCCATCACATTCTACATATAATTTTAAGTTTGGGTCTAGCAAAAGTTTCTATAAAGATTAAATATAGGATATGAGAGAGAGAAAAAGATTACATGAAATGTTTAGAAAACGAAATTGCAACAGTTCCTATAGATAAGATAGTAGGAGGAGCTTAGAAGTACAAAGCAGGACGTGCTGTGCATCAGATTTGTTTCATTTTAAAAACATATTTAAATGTTTTGACAACTAGAGGCTTCTGAGGTGGGGAAATTCTTAGAAAGCAACCTAACTTCCTATAAATCAAGAGAAAGGTATGCTCTAAGAGAGAAATGAACAATTTCTTGTAAATGGGATGTTACTAAAATCTCTGATAAAAAGATTGACAAATAACAGAATTAAGAAAAACTTGCTGTCAAAATTTTATAAACAAAAGCAGATGTGAAGAAACTAGAACCTTACAGCATTAGATAAAATATACCTAAAAGATAAGGGTAGATTTCTGGAATAATCAAATTAAAAAACTAAAACACATGAATTCTAGCACAAAGTAGATGTGATTTTTCAGGTTAGCAATGTTGATAACTGAAGGCATAAAAGAACAATCCAGTATCAATACCCTCAGCAGAGCTCTTTCTAGAGTCACAACCTGTCCATGCCTGTGTGTCACTGGGAGTGCTCACCCATATCTGTGTGTCACTGGGAATGCTCACCCACACCTGTGTGTGATAGAGAGAGCTCAGCCACACCTGTGAAGGATTGGGAATGCTCACAACAGAATGTGGAGAATCTGGTAAAAACATTTGACTTTATTTTCCTCTATTGAGTCCAAGCTTCATGGAAGTACACAGCGAGGCATTCTTCAGAAGCCTCTTATGCATTCCATGTTTCCTCTCTGTTTGCCTCTTCTCCCATCAAACCACAATCAGGTGTTAGAAGGAAGCCGCTTGTTCATCCCGGACGCCCAGAATAGAAATAATCACACAGAAACCATATTATTTAAATCACTGCTTGGCCCATTATCTCTAGCTTCTTATTGGCTAACTCCTACATCCTAATTTAACCTATCTCCATTAATCTGTGCATCACCATGAGGTCGTGGCCTACCAGCAAAGTTTCAGCACGTCTTTCTCTGGCGCCGGTGGTGGCTCCACGACTTCCCTCTGACTCTGCTTCCTCCTCCCAGCATTCAGCCTAGCTTTCCCTGTCTACCTAAGTTCTTCAGGTTCAAAGCAGTTTCTTTATTCATTAATGGTAATCACAGCACACAGAGGGGACTCCCACATCAATAAGGAGTCATGCTTATGGGAGCTGCAACTTCTGTAGGTAGAGAAATGACTAGAAGACTTGTGATTCCAAATTTTAGTGATGTTCCAAGTTCCTTCCAGATCCTCTTCCTTTCTGGTTATGACGAAGGGCCAATCTAGCTGCTTAACAGTTATTAATAAATATCGGAATCCTCTAAGAGTCAGTGGGAAGGGGGACTTGACCATCTTCTCTCCAACAACCTCAGCACCAACTAGTGTGATGATGCCACAATAAAGGCAAGATCTATTCTCAATCGATACAAGCATTGACTAGAAATAAAACATCAAAAAAAAAGACTGTTTATGAAAGTAATGACTATCTCACTATCTGCTTTTCAGTATTCCTAGAAGCAAATTTCAGAGGAATGCCTTTCTGAGATGGAAGTAACAAATGTTTGATGATGAAAGGGTAAAACCTTTGTCAGAGCCTTAGTTGGGAAACCAAAACCAAACAGATCACCAATCCAAAATTAAACTCCTTGCATTTGAGGAGCCTGGATTTGTTACACTCCTTAGTAGGAAGCTATAAAATCTGTCTAGGCAAATCTTGTTTGGAATCTAGTCAATTCACGATGAGAACATACTACAAGCATCCTTAATGACAATTTGGAAGTTCATTCTTTATAACTTTCAATGACAATATTGAAGGGCTTTTTAGCACCCTCAAGGACAGATTTCTGATTAAGACAGTTCAAATGACAACTAAGTATGCATTGATAGAGTACGTCTTCTAAAATACAGAAATTTACACTAATAGAATATTCAGTTTCCTTCAGTGATTGCTACTCATTAACCTAAAATCAGGGCCAGATTAGATTGCACTTAGACCAGGATCTTTAACTTGTAACATTTGCATCCATGTGCATGTAATGTATCTATTTGCACTTCTCCTTGGTTAGTATGTAGGTGAAATCACAAATCTGAGAACCATAAAATTTTATTCTATGATGGACTTTAATAATTGTGTGACTCTTCAAAATATTCTTCAAATGGGACAGCAAGTGGCTCAGCAGGTAAAGGCACTTGTTATCAAATATTCTTTGTGAGACAGACTTTTCCTGGGAAGACACGAAATGGTTATTCACCCCACATAGGCAGCCCACAATAGACCAAAGTAACAATGTACTAACAATAGATTTTTTATTGGGGTTGCCACAGGGATAGAATGAAGACACCAGAAAGCACACCACACATGGGTGATGGTGCCTGAATACCCTGCCACCATGGAGATCTCTGATCAGCTTGCCAAAAAACCCACAATCCAAATGTCTTTCTTTTTTTCTGCAGTTTGCATGTCCAGATTCTCCACCCCAGAACTGTTTACTTTTTTTTTCACTGCTAGACAGAGGTCCTCAGCAATTTTCCAGTTTCTTTTTTTTCCACCAAACATGTGACCCTCAATTGCCTCTTGTTTCAACATGAGGCTCAAAATTTCTCTGACCTCCTGAAGGAAGTACTGTGATTTGGAGAGAAGGTGCAATTTAGAAAGACAGGCCATACAAAGTCTGGGATTTGAGTTTGATCTCTGGAACCCATATAGTGGAAGGAGGGACCCAACTCGCACAAGTTTTCCTCTGAACTCCATACATACTCAGTGACACCCTTATTCACACATATTCACAGACAAAAAAACACATGCATGTGTGAATAAACACACCCAATAAAATTTAAAATGCTGTATGTTTTGCAATGGATAAAAACACTTTCAAATTTCAGTGATTTTAAGCATTCATCATATTATATATTTTTTGTTAAAAATTTTGTTTTTAAAGTAGCAAAAATATGAGAATAACGATAAACTCTGAGTTATTAATTAATGTCAATATAGATTTTGTAAGACATAAAATTTCCCATAAAAGTATAATTTTCCTTATTTGATATTGCACAAAGCATAATTTAGAGCAAAATCAATAGTTTTTTAATCATATTCCTTTATTTCATACATTACTATTATATGGATCTGCCTTAATAATCTTTTATCAAAACATCTGAAAACAAAATCAAGCAAATATCATTTCCTTTGCTGGAGTTATTTTAACTAATATATATTACATAAATAGTAAAATATATAAATAAAATATATTTATAAAATATATAAATAATAACAGATATGTAATATATATTATTTTCCTCCTAGTAATTAATGATGATGGCCAATTTTAATTCAAATAAATTTCAGGCATCAATGAGAATTCTGATGTATCAAAATAACTTAGATGTGTGTTTGACAGTCCCAGACTTACTGCTTATTCTAAGTCCCAGCCTTATAGCTTCTTGGCCAGCTGTAGAGAGCAGAAGAATGGGATAAGAATGGGATACGAACAGGTGAAGGGTGGAAATGGCATGAAGCTGCTTCTGGCTGGGAAATTATAAATGTTATTGAAATTAGAGTGAGTCTTGTCAAAATAGCCACATGTTTCTAGAAAAATAAAAGTTTTCCTCCTGGAGTTCTTAGTCTCATTAATCAAAGAACTGGGGAGGGGGGACAAAAAACAAAAGCCAATACAAGCAGTAGGGATAAATCCTGATGCCATTGCCAGTAGCCCCACAGTCTGCCCCAGCCATGCAACTCTCACACCCATTCAGAGGGTCTAATTTGGTCCTATGCTGGTTTCTTCCCTGTCCAGCTGGAATTGGTAAGCTACCATTAGCTCAGGCAAACTGTTTCAGTGGGTGTCCCCATCACGGTCTTGACCTCTTTGCTCATATTCTCACTCCTCGCATTCTTCAACTGGAGTTTAGAAGCTCAGCCCAGTGCTCTGCTGCGGGTCTCTGCCTCTGTTTCCATCAGTTTCTGAATGAAAGTTCTATGGTGACATTTAAGATAGTCATCAATATGGCCACATGACAAAGGCAATTCGGGCACCCTTTCTACTAATGCTTGGGTCTTAGCTGGGATCATATTCTGTTTTGCTGACATTTGTAGTTAATGCAACATAAAGACAGATAATCCCACCCTCAGGCAAAAGGAACAGATCTAACAGATCTCATCAAATGTAAATTAATAAGGGGTTTTGGAGCTTTGATCCATATGTGTGTATGTGTGTGTGTATAAAAATTCTGGAGCTGCATTTTAAAGTAGAGCCCATCCAGAACTCTAAAGTTCCAGGGCTCTCACAATACCTACAATAGCATCCCTGCATCTAAGTGTTTAATACTCAAGAGGACTTGGAAATTCGAAACAATGAATATGGTCCTCCATCCATCCCAGTCTCGGTGCTATGGTTGATTCTCCCATGCTCAAAAGCTACCTTGAAAACCAAACACATGCATACCCAACATACATCCCCAGCTATACAATCTGAGTAGTCCTTGAAGGGAGAGAAAACCTACCAAGCCTATAGAATCATAGAAGAACTTTGACATACTGAAATTTAGACAATTTGTCTCCTGGGAAACTCTATAAATCCTGTCCAGAACAAGAAGACAGTACTGATTCATAAGGGCACTAGTGCATTTAAGTTATCTCAAGTTTGACATAATAGAATTGTATCTGTGCTATGGTGCCCAACAGTGGCCAACAGAGCAAAGGTCGGGGCAGGAGGAGCAAAGCAGAGCATGCTCATGCTTTCAAGGTCTTACTTGACTTCCACCAAAGCCCCAAAAGTCTAGACAACCTCATTAACTGTGGAAGCTAGAGTCCTACTGCAAAGTGGCCATGAAGCATGTAGGCAGTTTTTCCATTAAGGTAGCATTCCTTGTCTTTGATGCTAGGAACTGAAGACATAAGGTGTTGAGTCATACATAACAATTGATACTTCTAAATAGCCTTACCACCCCTTTCTAAATTCTTTAAGATACTTGTCTTCTAAATCACTGAGTTCAGTTTCACAAATGAACACATACCTTTTAGATATGTTTACACTGCTGTCTTAACTACTTTTCCAAGGCTGTTATCAAAACACAATGACCAAGGCATCTTTATAAAAAAATATTTATTTGGTTTACACTTTTAGGGACTGAGAGTCCGTGATGGCAGAGTGAAAGGGTGGTTGAGAGTTCACATCTTGATCTACAGTCACAGGGCAGAGATACAGCACTGAGAATCACTAAATATTTTGAAAATTCAAAGCTTGCCACCAGTTACACATTTCCTCCAACAAAGTCATTCTTCCTAATCCTTCCCAAACACTTCTATCATGTGGGTGCTGCGTTTTCAAATATATGAGCCATTCTCATTCTCAAACACTATAGTCGGGAAATTATCATGTGCTGTGTAAGTTCAGGCCTCCCACATGAGACTTAAGAAAGCTTATCTTAAAATATCCTTAAAAGTCCATTTTTTGTCAGTCTCAGTCCTTGACTCTGTGACAAGGTGAAGGAGAACTACTAAATGGGCCAACATTAAAGCTATTGTGACCCCAAGAACAGCTAATGGGTAAGCCATCATATGTTATAACTATTTATCGCATGATATAGAAATGTCTATAATAAAAAGTTAATTGAATTCTCATTCATGGAGAGGACAGATAATTTTCTTCTAGAAGTCTCTCAGGTAATAACTCTAGTATAGTAGTTTTAGCGTGACTTTCTTAGATGCTTTTTAGGGAAACTTATAAATAAGGATTTGAGGATTTTTTTATACATCTGCTACATACATTTTTGAAAACCAAAGCAGGGTTATGAAAGGGCTCCATGTACAGTACAGAGAGTGTCTTTTATTTTCTGTACAACTTACCTGTAAATTTCCAAAATCTCTTGGTTTATCAGTAAGCATGCAGGCAATGTTAATACATTACATCGTTCTTTGTATGTAGGTTAAATGCAGGTTTATTTTACTTAAGGTGCTATTATATAGCAGTGTCTTCTGGACCAAACAACTGACAACTTCATAAGACTGGTTGTGGCTACTAATAAAGACCATGGCAGCTGGCCTTGTTGAATGCAAGTGCTCCTTCACAAAAGAAGGAAATATGAAGTGTCATTTTACCATCATCTCGTAGTAAACTTGAAAATATAAATGAGGTGACTGTTTGCACATAATAGGCAAGATGCAGGACTCTTATAATAGCTCATGGGTTCACTTTATCTTGGAGCCTATCTCAACACAAGCAGCATGCAATGATGTGGTTGCTGCTACATTGGTTAATGCTATAATAAAGAAACATGACATATGACTTCACTATCATTCTGGTTAATATAATTACATGACATAAACAAAAATAGGAGGAAACAAAAATTTCTGGTCCTACTGAAGCCTCAGGATATCATCAGAATCCCTTTTAATTTAGACAAAAAAAAAAGTAGTAGTTACAGATTCCCAAGGAATGCCTGTGAGAGTTGGGGTTAGTGATAAAGTAGTGACTCTGGAAAGTTTGGAGGGGAAAATCTATGAGGTTCACTGGAGATGATGGGGTAGAGGAAGGAAAGCTGCTACAGGTAGTCTGCTACAGAGTTAGGGATAAGACAGTGGGGTTAGATATTGTGGGGATACAGCAGAGTGGTGAAGATCTGCTGTTAGCCAGCCTGCTTCTCTGGCTGGAGTGACCTGTGTGTCCAGGTTCATAAGGTCTCTCCCTCCCTCCCTCTTCCCCTTCTCTTTCTCTCTCACATACACACACAAACACACTCTCATACACATACACATTTTGGTAAGTTTCTCAGATTGTCTATCGGCAGGAACATACTATCTAATTGCTGACTTTGGCTGACTTCTCTTACAAAACTTCCAGGCAGTGCTGCTTGTACAAGCCTGATGCAACAGACAGGATTAGACAGTTACCATATCTTTCTATAAGACTCTGGTAGAAGGCGCTAGCCAGATGTAGACTAAATTTCATCGAACAGAACAAAAACACATTAATTGTGATGTTGAGAGAACACTAACCGACAATGGATTGGGCTTTTGAAATCTTTACAACTACCCCAGTGGTACACATCCTCCAACAATGCCACACCTCCTAATTGTTGCAAAACTGGTCCACGAACTGGGGATCAAGCACTCACATATTTGAACTTAAAGAGGCCATTCTCATTCAAACCATTATACCACTCTTGCTCCAGAAGATTGTCTGAACATTTCATCCCAGATGGCCTTTCCGGCACTGCCTTCTTCCTTAGCCTCTCCACTTTCAGTTTTGCTGAGTCCTCTTCTGATTATCAATACTGCTACAGATGAAGAAAAAGACCTGAATTCCCAACTTTAGGGAAATCCTTTCAAATACTTAGCTCCCCCTCTGTGTTCTAATCTAACTCTGTAGCCACACGAGAGTCGGTTAAAAACTCAGTCACCTTATCATTTTCACCAGTCTTTTAACTGAGGGGCAACCCAACTCATCTATTTTCTTGCCATGATGAGATTTCTTTCACTTGAGACAGGAAAATCAATACTGGGGTTTTCTTTGCATCAATTACTCTCTCACATGTATTTTCAGAAAACCATAAGAAATTTAAGACCAGCTTGACCCCCTTTCAGGATCAACTAAATTCTTTGGCATTCATGTTCCTTCAATTTGCAAAAGACTAGACCTGCTCACTGTTTTAACAGGAATATGTGCTCTCATTCAGGGACAGCATTGCTTCTACACCAACAGATCAAAACTTGTCAAGATGGACCCTGAAAAGCTTAGTGAGCAGACACTGAAATTTCACTACAAGTCCCCTCCTCTAGGTGGGCTCTTGATTCTCTCCAATATCGCCCCCTCCATTTCTTTAAAAGGTTTTTCATATGATATATTGATCATATTTCCCCTCTCCCAACACTTTCCAGATCTTTCTCACTCCCTGTCTACTTATTTTCATGTTCTCTCTCCTTTCTCTTGTTGTCTTTCTCTCTGTGTATCTCTCACACACATACATGCACAGAACTACAAAAAAAAGAAAAATCAAAACAAAGTAGAATAAAAATCAATCCCCAAACAAAACAAAAAAGACAAAGTACACACATAAATGAGTACATTTTATATTGTTCAACTACTTCTAGGAATCATGGAGCCTACTCTAAAGTGTGAATGATATATCCAATGTCATTGCATTGGAGAAAACGGATTTTCATTTTTCTTTCCCATCAAGTATAAATTACACTTAGCTTCTTCAGTAGGGGAGAAACTTTAGGTCCACTTATCTTTCTCTATGTTGTTTTTTTTTCCAGTATACATTTTTGCAGGTCTTGCACCTACTGTCATAGTCTCTATGGCTCTAGTGTGTAATAATTAGGTGGATGAGATCCCTTTTTCTCAAATATTTTTGAGGGGTAGAAGGTAGGAGAGAAGGGAGAAAGGAGGGGAGAAGGCATGGGTTGAAGGGAACTTTAGGGAATGGGATAGTCGAGATGGAGGAAGGACAAATATGAGAGCAAGGAAAAAGGTATCTTAGAGGGAACCATTATGGGGTTAGCAAGAAACGCTGCTGTACAAAAATTCCCAGGAATCCACAAAAATGCCCCAGCTAAGACCCTAAGCAATAGAGGAGAGGGTGGCGAACTGGCCTACCCCTGGAGTCAGACTGATGATTATTTTAAATATCACCATAGAACCTTCATTCAGCAACAGATGGAAACAGAGGCAGAGACTGACATTGGATCACTGCACTGAGCTCCCAAGGTCCAGCTGAAGAGTGGGAGGAAAGAGAATATGAGAAAAGAGGTCAAGACCATGAAGTGTTCATCCACTGAAACATTTACCTGAGCTAACGGGAGCTCACCAATTCCAGGTGGACTGGGAAGGAACAAGCATAGGACCAAACTAGTCCCTCTGAATGTGGCTGACAGTTGTATGGCTAGGGCAGACTGAGGAGCCACTGGAAGTGGCGCTAGGATTTATCTCTACTGCATATACTGGCTGTTTGGGATCCTATTCTTTTGGGTGTATATCTGCTCAGCCTAGATATAGTAGGGAGGGCTTTGGACTTTCCACAAAGCAAAGTGCCTTACCCTCTCTTAGGATTAGAGGGGAGTAGAGTGGGAGGATGTGTGGAGGAAATGGGAGGAGGGGAGGAAATGGGAATTGGATTGGTATTTTAAAAAAAAAATCTAAAAAAGAAACACGAAGCAAAACAAACAAACAAAAAGAACTAAACTTCAAGTTCAAGTTCAAATTCACCTCTCTTTCATAGCAAATGTCACTTTCATTAGCCTAAGTTTAGCAAAATAAACTAAGTGTAAAACTACATATTAATTTATTTTAATATTTTTATATTATTTTGTTTCTAGCAGAACACAGTTATACTTCAAACTTGCAATTGTCCTGCTGGGTATAGAGGAGCAAAGCACCACACCCAGGCTGAACCAATATTTTCAAGTTAATGATATTCATTCATTGAATTGTCTAGACATCACAATTTATCACTTTTATGTAGGTAATTTAAAATAACAAGCCTGGTGTTTTAGGACCCCCAAAATGGATAAAATATGTTTAATTGAGTTAACATGTTTTAAGTTCATTTGACCTAGCTAAAGCCATTGTAGATAATCAACCATTCCCAGTCATTAATCCCAGTATTGCTAGTGTGTTGACAACAGATAAAAGAAGTGACATTAGAATTTTCTATTGTAATTTAAACATTATTAAATATAACAGGGTTATTAAGAGAAAGGTTAGTGCTATTTATAGTGAAGCTAATTTTAGAACTATTTCAGACCTGTACATGTATTATTTTTCTAATATTTATATATTGTCAAATTATCCTAAATAAATTGGAAATTATTTTCCTTGTATTTGTAAAGATCCAGAAACCACTAGAGGGCAGTCATTACCTTGCGATGAAAGAAGAATTCACTTTCAAATTCATTGTAGCGCAGGTTCAAAATATTTATAATGGTTTAAAGATGTCTTGGTAGTATATATCTAAGCTCAAAATAACTTACTCTTTTTTGATGAATTCAAATATAAAATTAGTTAACTTATAAAATGCATATAGAGAAATTACATGAACAATATTGAATATATATCTTAATTTCTTCTAGTGAAGAAATCACAAAATCAGAATCATATATATAAATCACATCTAATTTCATGTTCTCATATAAATACATTGGATACTCTTGTGCTGTGGTTATTTAAATAGTTATAAATACATTTTAGTAAGATCTAAAATTTATAATATTAGAAATATCTCTGAAACATTCAATAAGAAAGAATTTGTGCAAGCCCATTCTAGGAGGTTCACATCACCCTACTACTAAAATTAGAGAACAGAACAACAACAAAATAAGGAATTGGCTACTAATTTTGAAAAATGTGCATGTAAAAATATTTAACAAAATTATAAATGTATCTAATTTCCCATTATAAACATACTCACCAATAGCAATTGGCATTTATCTCAAAGAGGCAAAGAGGCTTTGACATATGCAAATTGTTAAATATAATAGGATATATCAACCGAATGAATAATTAAAACCACATAGTCAGGATAGGGATATTCTCAATATTAATACTAATAATAAATTTACACTTAATAGAAACTATTTTAAGGGGCTATAAACTAATAATACATTTAACATGGAAAATA
This sequence comes from Microtus agrestis, assembly GCA_902806775.1. Classification (NCBI taxonomy): domain Eukaryota; kingdom Metazoa; phylum Chordata; class Mammalia; order Rodentia; family Cricetidae; genus Microtus; species Microtus agrestis. The sequence continues at coordinate 73,994 of CADCXT010000045.1, read as the reverse complement.
TAAAAAATATTTTTCTCTGGAATGCTGTATCAAGAAATTTTATTTATGTTACTTTAGCTTAATGTGATAACGGAAGTCCCTGACAGCTCAGTCAGAAAAGGAAAAAGGAATAAAATCTGTGGTGAAAGCTACTTAAAAGTTGATGAAAGTAATTATTAAGGAGCACACATATTCAAATTAAAAATATCTTTTTTCATTGGATAAAATAAATATCCATTCAACAAAAAGTGATGCACAGATTCAACATAGTCCCTATCAAAGTGCAATCCCATTTTTTAAATTTGAAGAAATATATAATCCCAGGGTTTACATAAAAATGCAAAATTTCTGACTAGTCATCTTGAGTAAAAAGAACAAAGCAGGACTTACACTGTCTAACTTCAAATATAGTAAAAACCACAGTATTCAAAACATAGTAGTAGTAAAAATGCAGATATAAAGACCAATGTACCATAATATAAAAACAAGAGCCTAAAATTGGCCTGTTTATTTAAGGGCAAATTGTTCTTGACAAAGGTACTGATAACATTAATGGGAAAAGAAATTTTTTTTTTCCTGTAAATGGTTCTGGCAAAACAGACATATGCAAAGGAAAAAAAAAACTTCTTTATCCTTAATCAGTTACTCAAAAAGCCCAACTCACAATAGATGAAATTTTTAAATAGATCTGAATACAGAAATCTAAGATTTTGTAAATAATTCCATGGTGATAAACAGCTCATAGCCTGAACTTTTCATTCAAATAGATCATTTTGCTATGAATGTTCTGTAACCAAGGGGGAAAATGATATTTCTTATTAGAATTATGTCTCTTGAAATTCTGTTATCCTACTTGGACTGCAATAACAAAATGTCACAATTTTTATGACATAAACAACAAAACTTGATTTTCCAGTGGGCTTAATGTGTAAAGTAATGTCACGAAGCCATCCAGTCATTCTTCAGCCACTTCCTTGCAGGCTCTGTCATTGGTAGATTTTTACTTTGTTTCTTCATTTTGTGAAGAGAAAGGGAGCCTTATATTGCCCTTTTCTCTACCTATATGGTAATTACTCCAACTATAATAAGGTCTCATCTTTATTTCCTTAATTGCCTCATTATATCACTTTATCCAGGTACAATAACATTGCATATTTGTGATGCAATATCTAAATTTGCAGGGTCCAAAATTCAGACCACAAGAGTGCCAGTTTTTGGAAAATGATATTTGTTTTCATACAAGATCTATCAAGTCAAGAAAAGACCCACTCTTTTATAGCTCCAATCTATTCTCAGTACCTTACACATAGGTTTAATCTTTTGTCAATATAAAAATATTTGTCAAAAGCTTCCACACGTATTTATAAAAGAAAATAAAAAATGCCAAGTCAGACTGCAAACAAATAAAACTACTTTATCGGGAAGATATATGTGGGGATAATAGTAGAATTTTAACAGAGGATTATTTACATTTATGGTTTGGGAGCAGAGATTTAGAACTTAACAATTTTTGGCAAAGTGTTATTGTGAAAATGATAGAGAATTATATTTTGAGCAAATCTCTATATAATGCAGAGCTGATATCTAGAAAATTTATATCAAATTAGAGCCCCATGGGGTGTGTATGCAGAAATTTTCATTAATCTTCCTCTTCCAACATTCACTGCCTACACAATGTTTACTGTATCATTTCTCTTCAATTTTGTTAAATATGTTTTTATGGCTAAACTTATCTTGTTTCTTTTCCAGACAACATTCTCCTAGAGTATCTATTATACCATGTTTTGTCCTCTTTCTAGTGACAAAAAAGTAAGCTGCAAGATTTCTATTTATTGCTTGCCCAGGTCAAGAATTAAGTTTCCTTTCTATTGCAACACTAAGACTCAGTGGCATTAAAATAAGGCATGAGGGTGCATCCTTTAGTATTTGCTTCTTGACTATGGATACAATGTGGTCATCTGCCCTAAGTCCTACTGCTGTGACTTCCCTGCACTATTGAACTATAACCTGGAATTGTGAGCCATAATAAGTCAGTTTTCTATTAAAAATTAATGGCCTATGGAGAAAAGTCCTAATGAAGGAGTGAAAAACTGCTACAATGAAAGCTCTCATACCTCATCAACCAAGTTTCTCTTTGTAGGAAATGGAGACTGGAACAGAAAGCCTAAACCGGTCAAAATGTGGAGCTTCAACTGACAATAGGATGCTCAGCATCAATTGACACATCTACAACTGAAGTCCTACAGCTAAGGCTAAGGAAACATCAAAGAAAAGGGCACAAAAGGATTATAAGAGACAGAGGACAAGGGTGTCTACTGTGATATAGTACCTTTCTGAAATGACAGAACAACTAGACCCATAAAATCTCAACAATATGCTTGTTTAAACTATACTTGAAGAGTTACAATACCAATTGACATTGAATATGAATGGAGAGAATCTCACAAGGTTGTAGCCCTGGGTGAAGAGCAACAGGAAATTAGCCACTAAAAGAGGAAATATTCATTTTCCCCAGCGATAAAACTGATGATAGGTTTTCAAATCCCAAACTGGCAGATTTAAAGGTAGACACACATACATCGCACTAAAGCAACTCAGGGACATAGAAAAAAATAGGAGTCCATGAGTTCAAGAAGGAATTGGGGGATCTAGTAAGAGTGGGAGAGAGGGGAGGGGGAAATGATGTAAATAGAGTGTCCATAGATGAAATTACCAAATAATAATAAAGAGAATAAATAAGCTAAAAGATATGTTTCAGGTCAAAGTGTGACCGAGAAGTACATCATTGTAATACTGTACTTCTTAGTACTCTGCTAGAATTACTATTGAATAGTCCCGCATTAGTGTCTGTCTTCCTTTTTTCTTTTGCCATTTAACTGAGAGCATAATTTTAATTTTCTACCCCACTCTTTCTGTGCCTCTGTCTTCTCTACCTATTCCATGAGCCTGCATCTCTAGCTGTTTGAAGACCGTTGTGAATATGTCACTGTGTCTGTATTCACTCAATGTGTCTGTATTTTGTGCATCACTAGGTGTGTGTTTGAGGTTCCTTAACAAGGAGCATTCATTTCTGTCTGCTCTTGAGTACAGATATCATGTGATTAGCTACTTGAATTTCTGTGGTGTTTGAATAGAAATGGCCTGAATAAGCTCATATATTTGAATATTTGGCCATAAGGGAATGATGTTACTTGACAGGGATTAGGAGCTACTGCCTTGTTGAAGTAGGCATGACCTTCTTGGAGAAAGTGTGTCCCTGGGGGTGGACTTTGAGGTTTATACTATTTATATAGTATAAATACTCAAGCAGGATCTTTTGTCCCTTCATCCTGATGCCTGTCAATCAAAATATAGAACAATTAGCTACCTCTCCACCACCATGTCCCCTTGCATGCTAATCATGTTTTCCACCATGATGATAATGGTTTAAACCTTTGAAACTATAAGCCAGCCCTATATAATTTTTTTCTTTATAAGAGTTTGCATGGCCATGGTGTCTCTTTACTGCAATTGAACATTTACTAAGACAATTTTCTACCTTGTCTTTCGCACAGTAATAGACCATAATATGGTACTGTAAATGAAAAGCATACCTTTTCCATTAACTTTCTGTCTAGGTATTTTAAACCACCAGCAGCAATGAAACTAACACCAACTACCCTGCCCTAAGTTGAGCTTCTCCTAACCCACTGAGGACCTACGTTCATAAAAAGAAGGAAAAACTCAGCTTTTTCCTTCTTGTCTGTCTGCTTTACTTTAGACACTTGTCTCTGTCCTTTGAATTGTACATGCATCAGTTCCTCTCAGTCTTAGAAAATCAAATTCAAACTATACCAGTGGCTTCCTGATATCTTGCTTGTAGTTAAAAGTTCACCAGACCTTTTAATATCCATAAACATCAAAATATTTTGTCCATATTCTTACTGTTTCTACATATTTCTCTCTCAGTTTCTGTATCTACTTCTCCCAAGCATATTCTTCTTTACTCTTTGAATCTACAATCCTACATCAACTTTTTCTATTTTTTTGGAGAGCTATGATCAATTTAATCGTGGTCCAAGAAAATACCACTTGATGTGGATATGAAGACAAAAGTGGTTTTAAAAGGAGAGATAGAAACCTGTGTATATTAATAGGCACTCTATTTTCTTTGCTAAACAGGGACCTAAACTTTTCAGAATGCTGTTTCCAATGTACCTTTTCTCCAAGGTTGATCCAAAGAAAAATTACATGCATTTCTTTACTCAAAATCATTGAAACATAGAAGTTTTAAATTAATAGAGGATAAAGCAGGACTTAAGAAACCATGCTTGTTGCTAAAGAATAGTTTTCAGGTCTGTGAATTTTGTTTACACTTAATTTGTTTAACTGTGTTACTGTGCCTGTGTAAAACATCAGATGGTCCTCATAAAGAGATGAGTGGCCTATAGTGAGGCAGGAGAAAAGATAGGCATGGATAGTAGGCAGAGAGTATAAACAGTAGTGAACAAGGAGCAAGAGAACAAGGAGAGGAGGACATCAGGGGCCAGTCACCCAGATACACACAGCAAGCCATGGAGAAAGAAGTAAAGAAAGGTATACAGAAATAAAGAATTATAAAAGCCCAGAGGCAAAAGTTAGTCAGGATAATTTAAGTTAAGAAAAACTTACAAGAAACAAGCCAACTTAAGGCCAGGCATTCACATTTAAGAATAGGTCTCTGTGGGATTTATTTGGTAGCTAGGTGATGGGCCCCTCAAAAAGCAAAGAGTAAAACACCCACAGCAGCTTATAGTTAGGATTTTTGTACAAGCTTGTGATTTGGTAAAGGATTTACTTCTGATTATCTAGTCTTGACACAATGAAAATCCAATAACAACTAAACATTCTTTATATAGATATAAAGTGATTGAAGCTCTGCATGAATTATAGCCCTAGCAGAACACAAACCAAAGTATAATAAAAATAGTATGAGCACATAATGAAAGCAAGTAGAAACTTTAAAGAAAACCCCCTGGATGATTTCGGCAAGGTGAGTATCAGCGATGAGAGATTATAACATATTGAAAAATTAATGATCCATAGTTTCACTTCTGAATAAAGAAAAGTGGAGGAGAAAAAGATTTTATTTCAAGATGAAAAATAACTCCTGCCAGAGAAACGTATAGGTTATCTTCACCACTCTCTCTCCAAACTCTTCAGACTCCAAACTCCATGCCTTATAGTAACTTGGTAGCAGAAAATCTGCTGCAGCCTCTCTTTCCCCATCAACCCATTTATTGGTTGATCACAAAGATTTTCCAGTTCTAATCCCCCCATATGTATTTATCTCAGCTAATACAGCAAATACAGTAGGCACTCCCTAGAAACATGTAGGCCACTCAGTGCAGGGAAACAGAGACTAACTGATGATCTTTATTTGTTCTGCTCTTAATTTAACCTCAAATCTCATCCAAAACTCTGTAGCAGACAGTCTATGATGACTTCTCACTCTCGGCCCCAGTTCCCAGGATACTAAGTAGATTCTGGGGGAGCACTTTGGTTTTCTCCATCCTTTGCACTCTCTTAGTCACACCACTCTCTAAGACCATCCCCATTCCTAAAGGTCACTCCCAATACCTAATAACATATCTTACCTGAGACCCTACTGGGTCTCAGCATTATCAGCATCTCAGATGAATTCAACACAAAGCAACACACATTAATCCTCTCACCTAAGAAAGAGATAGGACAAAAGAAACCAAGGAAAAATACACCTACCAAACAAAAACAAGACCAGATATTAACACCTTGTCATACTGTCCTCCCAAACCCAGATACCTACACACCAACATAAAAACAAAATAAATTACAGTCAGAAAAATATATCTCCACTAGAGCATAACTCTACCATAGCAGGCCATGGAGTATTGCAACATGTCTGAAACACAAGAAAAAGACCTTAACAGAGAATTCTCAAAAGAAGAAATTTAGATGTTTTAAAATGATTAGAGAAAATGTTCAAAATCCTTTGCTACCAGGGAAATGCAAATAAAACTACTATGGGATTTCATATTAGTTCTTCAGAGTGGCTAAGATCCATAAAATAAGTGAAAGCTTATGATGTTAAGGATATAGAGTAATAGGAATACCTGTCTATTACAGGTATGAATGCAAACTAATACAGTCACTATGGAAATCAGTGTGGGGGTTCCTCGGGAAGATGGGAATCAATCTACCTCTAGATTCAGCTATTCAGCTCCTGGGCATATATCCAGAGGATGGTTCATTTTATCACAAAGACAGTTGCTCAACTATGTTCATTGCTGTTGTATTCATAATAGCCAGAAATTGGAAACAATCTAGATGTCCTTCAACAGAAGAAAAAAGAAAATTGGTTACAATTTTACACTAGACAATTCCTCAGCCACTAAGATCATGAAGCTCACAGTGAAACTGATGGACCTAGAAAGAATTATACTGAGTAATATAACCTATATCTAGAAAGACAAATGGGTTACGTATTGGATTATATGTGGATATTACCTGTTAAGTCAATGACAACAAAGCTAAAATCTGTAGAACCACAGATATTTAGTAGAGATTAAGGGAGTATGGGGGTCAGATAGATTTCCATCAGGAAAAGAAACAGCATAGATAGCAATAAATAAATGGGGTTGCTCAAGCAGAAGGACAAGTTTGGGAGGGCAAGGGAACAGGCAGAAGAAAGTGTATACAGCTAAAATTAATGGGCATTTGAGGTATAATATGGAACTCTAATATAGTAAAAGCTTCCTAAAATGTATACATATGATTAAGCAACTTAAATAAAATATTATAATAATGGGAGAGGACAGAGACACAACTGTCCACCACTTGTCACCAAAGAGAAACAAACACAAATCCAACCAGAACCCTACTTAGCTCAAGGCCCACTCCAAGAGAGTGAGCTTACATCTGATATTGCTTTGATGAAATGCGGGATAAAACCAGATATTACTGTTGTAAAATAAAATACATAGCAATAAAATGAATCCTACTGCCATTCTGCCATACTCCAAGAATGTGAAATCTTCATCACTGATTTTAAGCTCTACTATGGAGCTATAGTGATAAAAAAAATATGGAATTGTCATAAAACAGACAAATTTGTCAGTGGACATTAATTGAAGACCCAGTTAGAAAACTACTCAACTATACTCAATTTTTGACAAAGAAGTCAGTGAAATGTAATTCTTGTAACTATTTTTTTATTTCCTAAGCTTCCTGTAAAAATGTATTTAAACCAGGTTAACAGGAAAGCAAGGAAAAATTGGAACAGAGAATTGAAGCAAAGGAGAATTAGATGCTGTAGAGGTATAATTAGAAAAAAATAACATCTTCAATTTTGTAGACAAATGGATGGAGCTAGAAAACATCATTTTCAGTGAGGGAACCCAGTACCAGAAAGACAATTATCACATGTACTCACTCATAAGTGGCTTTTAAAAATAAAGCAAAGTAAACCAGCCCACAAATCAAAATCTCAGAGAACCTAGACAACAATGAGTACCCTCAGAGAGACATACATAGATCTAATCTCCATGGAAAGTAGAAAAAAAGAAGATCTTCTGAGTAAATTGGGAGGAGCATTGGGACCTTCGGAGAGGGTTGAAGATGATAGGGAAAGGCAGCGAGGCGAGCAGAGAAAAATGCATAGCTCAATAGATTTCAATAAAAAATAGAATTACAGTACAATAAAGAATGTGATCCTCAGAGCAGGTATGTATTTAGCCTCAGATACAATAAATAAATAAATGAATAAGTTCAGTTTTTCTTTGTTAAGGACTTCTTCCTTGAACCCTGACTGTAGCCTTGAGAGCAGCATCTTCAAGGCTACTAATACTAAGGATTGTTTTTTTTTTCTAGTTCCATCCATTTGCCTTCAATTTCCTGATATCATTGTTTTGAACAGCTAAGTAATATTCCATTGTGTAACTGCAACATATTGTGGTATGATTGATTTTTCTTTAAGTATATCACCAAGTGTGGTATTGCTCCCACTTGAAGTAAATTGATTCCCAATTTTCTGAAAAAAAAACAACAACAAAAAACCATCATATTTGTTTTCAAAGCAACTATACAAGTTTGCTCTGGAGGAGTGTTCCCCTTATTCCACTTTCTTTACAGACCTTAAAAGAACGGTACTCAACTATATATGGAAAAACCAAAAAAGCCAGGAAACTAAAACAATCCTCTACAATAAAGAAATTTCTGTAGGTATCACTAGCCCTGACTTCAAGTACTAATTAAAACCACATGGTATTTCCATAGAAACAAACAAAGTCAAAATGGAATCTAATTCAATAATAGTAAAATAATGGAAAAAAGCAAAGATAACAATTGATTAAGAATGGTTAAATGTGATTCATTGCTCTGTAACTAGTTGTTGGGAGCAGTGAGACCTCAGATCCTGAATTTCTTGTAATCCCCAGATCTGAGTGCCTACAGCTGCTCTGGGAGCATGAGACCTTCAGGAGTTCCTGATGGCAGGAGAGTGGTTTCTGGTGGGTTTGGCTGGGGCATGGCTATCTCTATATAATCTGCCCCTGAACACAATAAAGGGGGCATTCTTGGGGAATTCCAGGAGGAACCGTGTCGCTGTCTCTCTGTCTGTGTGTGTCTGTGTATTTTAACCTCCAGCCCCCTTGCCCGAAGCTCGCAAACTGGGTGCCAGCACACAGAGCGCAGACACGGAGGTGCGGTGCGTGGCAACTACTAACACAGTAACTGAATCAGACAATGTTATTTTTGTTGCACTGTGTAAAATGCAGAGCTTTTATTCTGAACTTCTCACAGTATCACTCAACAGACAATAATTAGCCAAAAAGGTGTTTACCATCCATAGGTCTGGTAGTCACACTAATCACTAATGAAGCATACAGACGTTATATGGCTTTTAATATTATGTGACTGGAAAATTCCTGTTGTAATTTATGGAGGACTAGTGCTAGGAATATTGAATATAAATTTACTGGTGAATAAGAAAAATCAGTTTTAGATTGTGGATTATTCTAGGAAAAAATATTCCAAAAGTTTCAAAAATATCATGATGATTCCTAGTATCGTGAAACTCAAATTCATCTTCAATGTCTCACTCTGAAAACTAACAAACAAACAAAAAAAAACTAAAAAAATCGAACTCTTCCCAACTACATATCTCAGAGTTCTTGGTCTCCTCAGAGAATACATTCAAAGGTATAGAGGAGACCTCAAAATATGTAATATATTGAAGGAAACCCCAAAATGTTCTCCCCTTTGAATCCTAGAAAGGGTGACCGAAAAGATCACATGACCTTCTCCAAATTCTCATTAATTCTACCACTTGAGGAAGAATATGGGCAATGGGTTCGAAAGAAATCTTAGAATGATATGCTACACATTATGGTGTTTTCTTGAAATTGATAGAACCTTTTCTAAACTGCAGGGAGGAGTAGTGGAGGAACAGAACTTGGCACTTAAGAAACAAGGCTAGGCTGTGATTTAGATGAGCATGCTAAACGTAATCACAGTGCATTTTCCTTGTAGTACACAGGACCCTTACTAACCACAGCAAAGTGTTCTGACAAAGATGGGTGGATTTACTATCCAAGTGTGATGCAGTTAGTACCATTCTGACACCATAACCTGCAGATTAAATACACAGTTCACTGTTTCCTGTCTTATTTCATTATAGCTTGTTTTTTTTTCTTTCAACTTAGAAAATATTTCCATCCATGCTCATGTAGACAGCCCTATTTAAACTCCAAGGGACATATGCACAGGAAAGTAATAATTTAAGAAGAAGCTAGTTTAATAATAACTTAGGAAAGACAGCAGGTGTTAATAGGAGGATAGGGGATGAGACACTGTAACAGTGAAATGGGAGGGCTAAAATCATTGTATATAAGTATAAACTCTCAAAGAATAAAAAGGTAAAACTGTTTACCATGTTAAATAAATTGAACTCATCAAATTAAAATTTACTATAAAACAAACAAAAAGGAAATGGAATTACAAATACGCACATATAAACTTACCAATACATACAAACATACAAGTAAAAAATGAGAATGATTTAAAAATTTATTACATAGAATCAGTATGCTATAAAGTAATACAGCAGTATACGATGATGTTACGAATAAAGCAAAGACTGCAAAGACACATGAAGTATAAAATGAAAAATCCTATGTACAATTCGGTGTAACTTGAAAATTAAATATTTGAAAAAGACAGATGCTGTCCAAAATTTAAAACATGCTAACATGAATTTCTTCAATTTATTTGGCACGTAAGTAAATATGTCACGTACATTTATTGCACACATACACACATGCATATATATGTGAAGGCAATGTATATTTGTTATTCCTTGCTCTTCAGAATATTAACTCATCATTGACCATTCTCTGCTTTTACTTTGGCCTAAAGGAGATGCCACTCATGAAAGGCAGAATATACTACATGGAGACATGTGAAGAGAAGGGCAGACAGCAAGGCACACACTGTGTTATTTTCTGTTCAGATGCACCATGAACTAAAGTATTGACCATTTACAGGGAAAACTACTTATTGTTATCGATGTGGACAGAGGTCTGTGAATCAGTAGCTGAGTTAGGGAGTTAAAAGAATCACTAATGGAAGCATAATAGCCAAGCATGTGCTCTCTGTGAGAAATTGCCTTTACTGTGTTTTGGTGCCCTAAGCATATGTTTCTCTTCAATTAATAGCCCAGGAGAAATTCTAATTGCTAAGAATCAAGTCACTGAGTTATACCTGGATCCTTCCAATTCTATTACCAGATAAAAACAATGGTTGTCTCTGCTTTTATTAAACCTTTTTAACCAGAACATTCATATGTAATAAATTTGGAAGAAACTCTTAAATAAATCTAATTGCCAAATGAGACAATGAACTTCCAAATTCTTTATGTTTAAAGAATAGACTCTCAGCAGCCATTGTCTACTGCACAAACCAAATGAAACCAAATGTGTACTTCATTTGACTGAGCATCATATGTTGCTGTTTGAAGCAGGATATGCTTCTCCTCGCTGCTTCCACCAAAAGCCTTCACACTTCAGTTCTGTAAATTTATAAAGGGCTAGATTCAAGCACATAGATGCTTTCAAGGTGACTAGTGAAAGAAAAAAGTGTGTTTATTCAAGTTAAAACTTAGCTTTCATGACAAACCTATAACCACCCACACCAGGATATTGCTGCATAATTGTATTCTAAGCTACAAAGATCTAAAAATTAAAGCAATGCCAATGTACTCTCCTACAAATTCAATTTTGATAAGGGAAGAGAATTGCATCCTTTAGATCCACATGGTGGGAAAAGAAGTTTTCCTTTGTATTAATAAAATTTTCGTCAGACCACTAGAGTCAACTGTACAATTCTGGAAGTTAAAGAACAGTTTGAGTTTCTTCTGTAACTTGAAAATTACAATTACTAAAAGTTCAAACTAAACAGCTAAGTAATATTCAAGAGAGTGTAACTGTCTTCTCTCCACAAAATAATATACTTCTATGGCTCATAAATTACTATCATAACAATAGGACCTCAATGGGAAATGTATCAGTTCAAAAATGGCTTTTGTAATATATGATTGTGTGTATATATATATGTGTGTGTGTGTGTGTGTGTGTGTGTGTTTTGACACTAATAAAAATAAAATCTTAAGTGCCTTAATTTTAAATTGTTAAAATCGTTAAAACATTTTGTATAACATCAAGCAAAACAACCTTTAAAAATATATATTCTAACTGAATTCTGACCGAGACATACAAATATGGACTTTGCAAGGATTCACCTTCAATATGCACTTTAAGTAGAATTTACCTTTGAAGTCAGTACTCATCCACAGAAGACCAGGAAAGCATGTATGCAACTGTATAAATTAATAAGTTCATTGTAGACTCCCAGGAGAAAAAAAAACATTGTGAAAAATGTTGTAATTCAGAAAAAGAGAACCACGTAGAATCTTTCTAAGATTGCTGGTTACTAATAGCTTTCTTGAGTAGAAATTCACTCATTAAATTGTATTTTCTCAGAAAAGTTGTTTTACCAGTGCTGTTGCCAACACAAGAGAAGAGAAAGTGGATGGAGAGGGCAGTGGGCATGGTGAGGGATTGTCTGACCACAGAGACCTCAGGATCTCTTCTACTTCCCCATCTGTCTGCTCCAGCAGTGATGGAGTACTGGTGTGTTGAAATATGGAGCTGCGGGGCTGCATCCCCAGCACCCCGGCCGCCCACCCGGCTAGCTTTACCCGAAATAATTACACAGACACTGTATTCATTTAAGCACTGCTTGGCCCATTAGCTTCAACCTCTTAACCCATTTCTAATAATGTGAGTAAGCACCCCAAGGTGTGCAGAGCTATTGTGAGGGGAGTGTGGCATCTCTGTTTGAGGCGTCTGGCTCTGAGTGGAGCTGCATGCTTTCTGAGCTCACTTCCTCTTCCGCTCAGCATTTTGTTCTGTTTACTCCACCCACCTATGTTCTAACCAATCACGACCAAGCAGTTTATTTATTGCTTAACCAATGAAATCAACAGATTGATGTATGACACTCCCACATCACTGGTCCATTGTATATGCTTGGAAGATATAAGAACTAAAGTATGAATCAAGGAAGCTGATCCTTCAAGATGGATGTTGTTCCTCTCCTTTGAATTCAAAGAGAGAAAAGCATCCAATATTTAGAGGACTCCTCAGAGGGGGAGGGGGTTCATTGGAACAATTCAATCATCCAACTAACATAATGATGTTATTTAAGACCCAAAGTGCAAAGACACGGGGGCTAAATTCAACTGAGAACAGAGTTTATAAGTTTCTTTTTCTACCTCACCAAACTAAACAGCAGAGCATCTTGTTCTAAAGAGACCATGCAGCATACATGAATGGGACCATAGTTCCAGCTTGAAGACAAATGTATCCTAAGAGAAGAAATGAATTTTTAAGGGTATATATGAGGCCATATATAAGGGCTACAGTTGAGAACACTAGTCACACTAGTAACAACCATGAGAGATTTTTAATAAGCACAGAGCTTGAAAGCATGCTCTGAATCCTGAAGCACCAAGTATGATGTCTGATACTTGACAGCATCAACAAACTATAAATACCCTCCCCAGCTGTCCTGTCAGTTGGAGATTTCCACTTAGATCCTGAAGTTTTCTTTCTATGTTAATAAAGATTTAGGACTTTAAAAATTGAAGGTAAATGTAGAGTAGTAATCTACACATAAAATGCTGCATCCATTATTAATGACTGAGCACCCAGTGACTTACAACATATTATCATCCAAGCTTCAGCATCTATATTAGAGTTTACTTGTGGTATTTTGTAATCTATTAGTTTGAACAAATGTCCCATGACACGAATCTACTATTGTAATATACCACAAGTATTTCTATTACCCTTGTCCCTTTGCTTGTCACCCTTCCCTCTTTCTTAACTGATCTTTGAACTGCCTTATCAAGGATTTGTGGACTTTTCAGAGCACCTTCTTAATTGGTAATATTCATTGATGCTTCTGCCATATTTTGATCATCGCTTAATATATCATTTATTTTTAAAATTGAACAATACTCTCTAGTCCCAATAAATCATCTCTTCTCTCTAACAACCCCTCCTCATGTAGCACGGGACAGACTTGAACTTACAATAAAGTGAAGGCTAGAATTAATTTTCTGATCCTCCTGCTTCCAATCACTGGGGTTGCATGTGTATGCCACAATCTATGGGTTGTTGCTTTATGTCTTTATGACTATTTATGATTACATAAAATTATTTATATATTTTAAGTAGTCTTTTTTGAAGTCATGTTTTTTAGTGTATTTTGGACAATTGTAAATTCTCTCCTCATTTTTTTAAGGTATCTGGCATGGCAGATTTTTACATTTTTCATATGGAGCTTTTATTCTCATGGAGCTCATTGTACATCCAGTAAGTTTATTCAAACTTTAGTTCAGATGAAAGTCTCATAGAAATGTATTTGTGATAGTTCTGTGACTTTTTTCAGCCCCTTTTAGATGCAATAAATATTGCCATAATCTGCATGACTTAAAGAAAACACAGTTATTCCTCATATTTATGGAGGCTAGAATCCAAGATTTTCATCAATTGATGAGATGACTCTGAATTAGGGTCCAGTGAGGACTCCTCCTCCCAGGTTTGCAGAGAAATGTTGCCTTGTTGTCCTGACATGCAAGGTACATGCAAGGTTCACATTTTCTGATATCTGCTTTTTTAGCACATTAATTCCATCATTAGAGCCCCACCATCCCTCAATAGTTATCTCCCATTACCCTCTCATTCAAGGTTAGGGTCTCAAGATCTGAACTGATAAGATACTATATGGATTTCATATCATTATAAAATGCTTCAATTCTCAGATACAATTATATGCTCTTAGAACTACAAAAATTGTGAAGTCATAATCCTTCTGTTTTATACTTTTGTTTTCTGAACCCAACATACTAGCTGTTACTTAGAAAGGGAAGGGTCAGAATCAATGAAATGAGCAAATATAGGGATGGTCAAAGGAGTCTGTCATTTGCTAGAATTCCGCTTGCGTTCTGGTCTGTACCCAATCCTTCCATTAATTTGTAAACTTAATGATTCCCAGAGCCTCCTCACTCTACAGGTATCCTCCAATCATGAAAGTTAAGGAACCACAGACACTATTCTCTTATTCTCAGATTTGTTGCTCTCCTTTCTACCCTTTCTATATGATTCCACTGGCAGGAATTTACACTGCTCCCTCCTCGCATAAGTACCACTTATGTTGGCACAAGGTTTTCTATAGCCTACATCTTTATCCCTCTGTACCCCCATCACACCTCATTCAACAGAGATTTGGTATATTTCAAACTCCAACGTAAGTCCTCTACAGTAGTGTCTTTTTTTGAAAGTGTCAAGTACATTTGCTTTTATAGAAATTTGGTAATTTCCACCACTCTTTCTTCCCACCCATTAAATTAACAAGGATGTTGTGACTAGTTTTTCAAAAACACTCATTCATTGTATTTTTGTACTGGGGTCTTTTAAGTGTTGGTTGTTACTAACTTAAATCAATTTTGTATAACTTGTACCTTCAGGACAAGATGATTATCTAGCCAAGTGAAAAGCTGTGTACTGAGAAAGAGTCTCTTACCTTTATGAACTACTGGAAATGTTTTCTGTTTTCCTCTGGGTGGCATAACAATCCTACACTACATGGAGAAACTGGAATAACTGTAGTAATTCTATTATCTCATCCAAAGCCACATTCAGAGCTCCTGGAGGCCAACAAAGGTGGCTGTATCAACAGACATTTGAACACAATCCCACTAGAAATAACATGTCTATTTTGCTAGAACTGAGAAGTATATTTTAGTAACTCTATGCATTTGATGTTTTAACTTTGATCTTATGTTAATCATTTATAATCAAAGAATACAAGCCCAAATATTTGAATCAAAAGGAGTAACCAAGTTTTGCGTCTTAAAGAAACTAATAGTAAGAACTAAAAGATACAGAAAAGGAAATGAGAAAAATCATTACAAAGATAGGCCTAAGTGAATCTCTCCTGCATTTGAATACAAAATCATGAAAATTGGATTTCACAGTATTGAAAAATGGGTATTTGGGAAATCAGAGAAATAAATCAAGTTTTGTAATTTTATGAATCTGAAGTACCTATCACTGAGAACCAGTATATCAATTAGAACCCCAGTCTCATAAAGCAAAGATGCTTCAACATAAGAAGAAAAGGTGTTTAGTGGATAGTTCGACATCAAGATATGCTAATAAAAAACGCTTACCTGGACCCTAGAAAGAATTAAGACATAATATGATTATGCTTTATTATCCTGACATCTCTTCACACCTCTACTCATTACTCCTTCCTATAGGCAGAATAATGCCATTGGTCTCTCCTTACTCCTTACTTTAAATTCTTGGGAACTCAACATAATTTGTGATCATTGCACTTAGAGAAGATCGTTTTAGTTTAAAGAACCATGCACTCTATTAGTATTGCAACAAATTATTGCTACCATTTAAGAAATTGTTTTCTGATTCTCTATCTCTCTCTCTCTCTCTCTGTGTGTCTGTCTGTCTGTCTGTCTCTACTCATGTTTTTTCTCTCTCTCTGTTATTTGTTTGCATATGAATGTAGTTTTTCTCTCTGTGTGCCCAGGGTTCAAACTTTGGTTGTGTTTTCACAAAAACTATCTACCTTCTCTTTTTCTTGCTTGTTTGTTTTTTTTCTTTCTTTTCTTATTTTTCTTTCTTTTTTTTTTTTAGAAAGGGGTTTTCTTTAGCTTTGGATTCTGTCCAGGAACTCACTCTGTAGACCAGGCTGGCCTTGAACTCAGAGATCCACCTTCTTCTCCCTCCAGAATGATGAGATTAAAGTGTCTATCACCACCACTTGACTCTATCTTGTCTTTTGTGGCGGGTTTATAACTGAGTAGATACTTCATTAGCTAGACTATACAAAGGCCTGTGTGTTTATTCTTCCCCAACACTAGGAATATAAATGTGTGTTTCCATAGCTGTCTTTTATTACATGAGTTCTGGGTGTTAAACACTGTTCTTCATGCTTACATGACAGCACTTTATTAATTGAAACACCTCCTAAGCCACCTTGATTCTCATTATGCTTCAATATCTGAACATTTATTTCTCTACACATTATGATTAAATAATTTCCCACTCTTGACACTATAATCAAAGTAATAAGTCAAATAAAGAATATTTTATCTGTGTGTTTGTAGGCATGTTTAAGTGTGCAATCATAAGTTTGTAGTGTACTCTCTCTGGAGTGGTATTCAAGGCTATTGAACAGAATAATTATTTATTGGTAATTACCAGAAAAAGACAAAATATCCTTGTCAAATAATAAAATGTCACATTTTTATATAATGTATTTTAAAAATTTAACATTGCTTTCACAATACAGCTGTCTCTCATTAAACAAGGAATATTTTATTATATATATATTGCATTTTGTCAGCAAGTTTCAAAGTCTATATTTAGTGGACGTTTCCTGTTTATTTAAAACTCAATTGCTTGTGTTGTTCTCCCTCTTAGGTATGTTGCTCAGAATTAGTGGTTCAATTGCCATATAAGAGCCTTAGACTCTGAGACGCGTCCTTTCCTTTTGAAGACCAGGGTCTACTTCTGGTTCTTGGCTCTATCCTATCACAAAATGTTCTTGTATCCACTGATCAAAAATGGAAATGATTCAAATTGCTACTGATCTAAATCTTCACAAACTGTTTTTCAAGCCCCAGCAATTCTTAATGGTCAAATCATAAGTACCAGAAAATGGCAGTTTAAAATAGAAATGCTGACAAGCCCTCAACTACCCTCCCAGTGAATGATGTTGCCATAATGTGCTCGATGAGATGTACTCCGTAGAGCTGATCACCAGCAGTGAGTTCATAAACTCCTGAATTCAGCTTTCACTGCTCACAGCTTACACTCTTAAATTAGATTTCCTGCTGCCTGCTCTCCTTGGAGAAATCGGAGCAGTGGCTGGCATACATAGGCAAATAAAAGCAGGGTAAGCTAAAGTACTCACCCAAGTTCTGAAATACATTTCTATCATGCCACTATACAGAAGACAATGGTGTGTTCAGCTTACCAGCTATGTCCTTTGGCACTTATTAAATATGTGCAGGAAGAAAATGTGATTACTGATGAACAGTGTGCTCTGCCACAGAAGCTAGGTAATGTAAAGCATTTAGAAAAGAACTATTTATTTTAAAATACAGTATTCAATATTTTAATATATCCTGATTTCCAAATTTTCAATATTTTATTCATATGGATAGTAATTTTCTTTTTATAATATGCAATATTATTAATATTTTAAATTTAAATAGCTTTACATTACCTTCTGCCTCTCTTCCTATCTCCTACTCCTTCCAGCCACTCACCCTCAAACCTTTCCCATGTCCCCCATACTCTCAAGCTTATAATATCTTTTCTGTGGTTCCTATTATTTTGCATATATGTATATGCATGTGCGTGTATATATGTATATATATATGTGTGTGTGTGTGTGTGTGTTATATTTAGTGGTAGTATACATATAGTTTCCAGACTAAGAGCTGAAAAACTGAATTGGACAAACAATATGGGGCCTATGTCTTGGCATATATATACATATGTGTGTGAATACCATATATATGTATGCATGTACACACATACATATGTATATAATATATATTTGTATGAATAACAGAAATTTATGCATATAAATGCATAAACATACACACACACACACACACATATATATATATATATATATATATATATATATATATATTCAGCTGGATCCATTTTCATTGGTGGTGTACATGTGGTTTCCAAACTGAGAATATACAAACTGATATTGAACAATGAATAAAGGGGCCTACATCTGGGTGTGGCTAACTTTTTCTTCTAGTGGTCATTTGGTGTCTGTTGTTCTTTGTGTAGTGTTTAGAATGCAATATTTTTCCTCTTCCATGTCAATAAATTCATTGGTTTTGACATTGTTCCTTTTCTTGTTCATATAGCCATTTCTAGGAGAGATATTTTCAAAGCAACCTTCTTTATAGTCTTCAGGTTCTTACAGTCTTCCAACCAATCTTCCATAATGTTTTCTAAGAGAAAGATACAGGGGCTGTGATATAGATTTATCTGCTGGGGCTAAGGCCCCCCAAAATCTGCTGATCTCAGCATTGCACCCCGTTTCATTCCTGTGATAGTTTCCATTTGATGTAAAAAGAAAGAAGGGAGTTGATGGGGTGTGGTAGCTACACTTAATCTGTGGGTACAAGGATAGGATTTAGAATGGAGTGAACCATTATGTTGGTTTAGCAAAATGGTGGTAGTAGACTATTTTCCAAGGTCAGTGACCTCACAGTGAGCTGGCTAGATTCCCAGGACCAGAAGGATTTCAGTCCTATTGAGTGGGTCTTAGATTCAATCAGACAGCTGTTGCTTGCTACCGACCTTTGAGTGATAGCAATTTTCTACAAGTGTGTCACAATCAACTCAGTCTCAAAAGCAATACATTTTAAAAGACAGAATCATTGGAAGAATATGACCTTCTTTTCATTAGGCAGGATGTGTTTCTGGACAAGTTTTTTTCTTCTTTTAATTTGCGGATGGTTAATTTACATTACTTTTCAGAGATTCAGAATATGAATAACAGAGCGTATGAACATATTAATGATATAAACTATCCTTATAAAAACTTTAATATGATTTATTGAGTTTCCCACACCTCAGGAATCAGAACTCTTCAAAATAGAAAGAATAAAGAACCAGTGGGTATGTAGAAGGGTATGTGAGTATTTCAGTGGCCAAGAATTTTGGTCTTAGTATGTTGATGGCCAGGGGTGCTAGCAGATATATCTCCTTTGCCATCAGTTCTAGAAAAAATGTCCTTACTTTTTGTTTGTTTGTTTTATAGACAGGGATTTATTAAGTAGCTCTGTCTATCATGGAACTCAATATACAACAAGATTGACCTCAAACTGACAGAGATCCAACTCTCTCTGCCTTCCAAATGCTGAGATTAAAGTCATGAGCCACCACAACTGGCTAGATAGCATTTTCTTCATTCCTCATCTACCTAACATTTAGAGTCCAATTTCTATTGAATTTATTCCAGTGCAGAGTCAGTTTGCAAGGTGAAATGATTAACACATCTTTAGGGAAAGATCAGTGGCTCTCTGGACCCTCTCGTTCAGTTACTTCATTTACTACACCAGCACAATCTTCTTTTAGTGGTAATTTCTAGATGTTCAAAACAAAATAGTTTAAAGTTCTGTTTAAACTATTTTCACCAATAAGATAAAGGCTTAATCAATACAACACTTCATGTTTTAGTGTTTTGTTGTCCCATATGATTACAACTCAGCATCCACTTTCAATTTGAGTTTTGAGTTAATTTAGACATGAGCTTTAGAAAATTGCTTCCTTTGTAATCGACTATTGTCCAATCTTAGACTCCTCTTGTCTTAAGGATCACTGGAGTAATTACTGGGTGAATATTTAAAGAAGGTCTTCTCTTTGGGTTGTGTGTTCATAATAGCATTGTCCACTTGAGTCAGAGGAATAGGTGCACAGGTGTCACTTTTTGAATATGAATTTAAGTCAGCGTCTATTTTTAGGAATTGGTTTCCTTTGAAAAATTAAATGAATCCTTTAGGACAGTATTATTTGCTCCTGATAAATAACAATTAGTTATATCAATCACCACCTCCTCCAAACCTCCAATCAATTTTATGATAAAACACATTTAGTTCTTTTAAAAAAAACATTATAATTCTATTATTCTTTATTATACTTTCAGCTGAAGCACAGATATCTTGAAGCTTAACCATGAGAAAATGATACATTTAACTGGAATCAATAGAGGCAAAACTTAAAATGAGAAAAAGAGGTCATCCTTGTTGTTTCATAATTATTCTATGGATTTTCCTTTATATAAATTACTCTATGATCACATCATGCAAAATTATAAATTATCCATAAAGAATTTTACAGATGATCAGTGATGGCATTCATGTATAGCTCAGCTGAAATGTATTATGCTATAACGAGAGACCAGTTCCCGAAGGCTAGAAATCTAATCAATAACTTGCTGAAAAAAATTTATTAGAGTGGATCCGCAGTAAATTTTATAGTGAAATAAAGCAGGCAAATATTAAAGAAGGCAGCTAAAATTAATGTTTGATTTCTGCTCCATGAAAGCATTAAACTGGCATTAGTGAAATTTTATACCAGTTCCTGAGTGCTTGTTTTTGTTTTCCAAATGAAGCCAACCCAGAGCATGGGAACCATATCGCTTAGACGATGATCTGATATATAAAATGTATGTGCGTTATAAATAGGAAGATTCACCCCACATAATAAACATTAAATACTTTCTGCTTGACTCCACTCAAAGCGCCATAAGGTGACTCAATAGGAAAAGTTTAGGAGTGAATATAAAGGTTTGAGAAGATTCAGGATTTCCTATTTTCTAGTAGTCAGGGGACAATTATCGTTTGAATTCACAGCTCAACCTCTTTAGAATCTGGTTTTTTTTCAATGAATGAAGAGGAAATTCAGTGCAGAAACCCAAATGTCCTAGTTTGATTTCTATTTCTGTAATAAAACAACCCGGTGGAACATACTTGGGAAGGAAAGTGCTTACTTGAATGACATATCCTGACCATAGTCCATTAGAAAGGGATTTAAGACCAGGGACTCAAGGTAGAAGTCTCAAGGCAGCCCCATAAGGACTTCCTCAATCATGATATCTCCTTCTTGGCTCTCCTTTTCTGTTCTTCCTCCATTGATTGGGGCCAGCAAGAAACCCAGCACTATGAAAATTACCGGGAATCCCGAAGGATGACCTCAGCTAAGACTCTAAGCAATAGTGGAAAGAATACCCGAACTAGCCTTCCCCTATAATCAAATTCATGAATACCTTAATTGTCACCATAGAAACTTCATCCTGCAACTGATGGAAGCAGATGCAGAGATCCAAAACTAGCGCTGGACTGCGCTCCCAATCTCAGAAAAGGAGGAGTGATAATATGAACAAAGGGGTCAAGACTATGATGGGGATACCCACAGAAATACTTGACCTGAACTATTGGGAACTCACTGACTCTGGGCTGACAGCAGGGGAATCTAGATAGGCCAAACGAAGCCCTCTATATTTGGGAGACAGTTGAGTGGCTGGGGCAGTCTGTGGAGCCACTGGCAATAGGACCAGGATTTATCCCTATTGCTTGAACTGGTTTTTAGGAGCCCATTTTCTTTGAAGGGATTCCTTGATCAACCTAGATATGGGGGGAGGGTGTTGATTATGCCTCAAAGTGATGTGCAAGACTTTGTTGACTTCTTACAGGAAGTTTTACCCTCTCTGAGAAGTGGACGGGGAAAGTGGAAGGAGGAGGGAGAGGGAATATTGAATGGTATGTAAAATGAGAAAAACATTTGCATACTACAAAGATTGTTTTAAAAATAAATTGAAATATAAAATAAGTAATTGCTTTCTGTCCTCGCATATTATAGGCATCTGTAGGGGGACATAAAATTAGGAAACATTCATTTATGTTGTCTAAATTCTGACATGCCTAAAAATATTTGGTTTTCAGAAGACAATGTATGTAACATAAATAAAATACACTGTATCAAAAATTTTTCCAGTTATATATTTTTTCAATAGATTAAAATGCCTTCTTGGCAATGCTTCTGTGTTTATTCTTACAATAAGTATAGTTATTAATGGTGCTCTAAGAGAGAACTCTATTTATAAAAGAAAAGTCAAATTACAGTTGTTAAACATTTAGTGTTTTCCAGAATACTCTAATTCACAGAAATTTATGATTTTATATTCTGATAACAAGTTGGTCTTATTGCCAAGAATACGACATTTTTACAAGCTCCATTTCCTTGACTTTGTGGATGGGGATGTGTTTGCTTTGATACCGTTCTGCTTAATATAGCCACAGGAAGTGTTGGATCTCTGGTCTCACTTTTGTGTCTCACAGCTTTATGCTACACTTGCCTCATTGATGAGAAAAAATAAAACAAATGAAAGGCAGGCCCCATCACAGCTGGAGCTCGGGTACTCATTTTCAGTTAAGACCTGATAATTAGGTTGCATCCAGTCAAGCACATAACTGAAGGTATGATGGTTCTGCCACAGACTAAACGGTTCGGAAGCAATTTCATTTCTAATTATGGGTCCTGAGGGGATATGGTTGTACCTATTTTATAGTAGAATGCAGTCTTCTGGGAAATAAAGGAACTAAGATATTAAACTCACATATTCTTAAAATTAGCAATTGGGTATAGCTTCCATTTGAAAACAGGTTTATACATATCAAACAGAGTGTTTTCAGAAAGATAAAAATCTAGTCTTCTAGAAACCTGGGTAAAAGAGGAGCATCATATATAACAATAGGTGTGTGCTTGTGGATAGTGTAGAGGTATAAACTACAGTGGTGGAGAAAAGACAGAAGTATAGACTTACAGGTGCAAAAATCTATATTCAAGGATGCCTGGAAACATAGGCAACATCATGTGCCCCTTCTTATGCAGATTCATTCCATTTTCAATAAATAAAAAAACTTCATTCCAGTTGTGGATTACTTCTCTTTAAGAAGTTGGTCGGTGAAGTTCCATAGACAACCCCCTTAAACAACACAGACTATTTCCATTGCCCTTGGCCACTGTTTAGAACTAGAGGGCAAAGCTCTATTGATAAACATATCAGAAGCCTGAGTCATAGGGTATGACTTACTTGGAAGCTTCATCCCTAATGGCTAGTTTTCATGATGCTGAAAGTTCCATGAAAGAGAAAGTGATCAACAGTATTACCCAGATGCAAACTCTGTGAATTACAATGCCATAGCCCGTCCAGATATGCCCACTATTGGAACAATGGAAGGAATGTTTTGAGGGTAACCAACTGCTTTCTGATTGGATTTAAGGACTGCTCCACAAAATGGAGCTAATGCCTTACAATACAAATTGAGACAATAACCCATGGCTGGGTGGGGCATAAGCCCATTGAGAGAATCTTTTACTATTATTCTGCTAAATGGACATAGTCCTAGAGTGTTCAACATGCACAGAAAAGGGGACTATGGGCTTCTCATCCCTAAGTGGGATATCTGTACAACATTGCTTCCTTACAAGGCTCAGAGATCATCAAATAAGAAAAAAACTATAAGAACCAAAGCCGAGCTGCTACAAGACAGCTTTGACTGAATATAGCAGGGTTATTGCACAAATGGCCTTTCAAAAGTTGTGCCTGTATACCGATAACAACTATTAGTCAATTAAAACAATGTGTATTCTGTAGCCTAACACAGTAGTCTACAACCTGAGACCTGTAATTGATAAGGATTTAGTAAACCCTTGAAAATTTGTATGTTAAAATGTGTGTACACACACTTTTCATTGTTTTGAAACAAATAATCTGGTTGTGGAGCCAAGGATAAAAGCATTAAACATCCTTCATCTTATAATTCTAAAACAAATTCCAAATTAGAGAGAATTTTAAATTTATGAGTACATATAGTGGTTATGAATAAAAATATTGATACGCTTCATAATGTTTGCATTTTGAATTAAAATTGTTACAAACAGAAATCATTTATACCCCAAAATTGAGCAAAACAGCAGCGACCATATCCCCCTTTACAGCTTCGGTAACAACCCTGGCTTCAAATTTCCATCTAGTTTGTTACTGTCATTGAGTTACCACTGTTTCCATGCTGTGCCTAATCCTCTTCCTCGATATTACAGAAAAAAAAATGCACTATGTCTACTGCTAAATTTGTCAAAAGCCCCTCCCCTAAACTGGGGATTAGGAGACTGATTGTCAGTTTTGTATAAGAAAAGGTAGTACTTAACTCTAGTAAGAAGCAGGACCATGTTCGGCGTTATTATTTTTTATAGAAATTAATAAAAATTAGACTGTAGAAGAAGCTTAGTGGGCACCATGCTCATAATATTAGCATGAGGACCTGACTTTGGAGCTCCAGAATTTACGTGAGTCAGGCTTGGCAATGCAATTTTGAAACTCATATGATAGGAGGGTGTGGGAAGGTGGATCCTCAAGCTTTCTGGCCAGCCATGTTAGGTAAAGTGGTGAGTGCCAGGCTCCTTAAGATATCCTATCTCAGAAAATACTGAAGCAATCTGCAATGGTACCTGACATCTACCTCTGGCTCCATGCCTGCCTACAGAGAAGCATGCCCCCCCACACACACACACATGTGCACATGCACTTACGAAAATGCAATTTAAAAAAGAAAGTCTTCCCTAAAGTGTAAGGTAAAAATATAAAAATGCACCATGAGTTCTATCTTTAACAAATTAAATGGAAAAGAAGAAGAAAGGTTTGGCTGTTTCTTCTTTTTTCCTTTTCCAGCTTGACAACAACATTTACAGCTTATTACCGTGTCTCCATTTTCCTTGTGGAGACTGTAGAAATGGGAAAGGACACAGAACAGAACCACAATGATTTTACAGCTTCCTATGTGATGCTCTATTGTTTTGTATGAGGCAAAGACAAGTTCCAAAAGACCTGATCAGCAGATCGATTTAGTTATCTGTTGCTTGCTTTAAAATTCCCTTTCTATTTTTCATAGTTACAAAATATCCGAATCTCTGTGTAGTATGAGAGTTAGTTTGTCTTTGTTGTCTTGAAATGAACCGCCATTTATTTTTGCAAAGATAATACTGTATTTTTGAAATTTTACAAACTTATATAAGGAAGATGATTTGATACTTTAACATAACTATATATTTTAGACTATGTCCTTAGTTACAAAGTGAAAATCTAATTTATATAGTTCGCAACAAAAATGAGCCTAGAATGATACAATATTAAAATGATCAATAATGAATTATCTTCTCATATTAATTATCTCAAGAACCAGTAAATTAAGATCTCCATAAACATATCTTATCTATACATGAACACAAACACAAGGACACTAACTAGAGTTTGCATTTTGTTTATTCCAATGCCAGAAATATAAACACTAAAACCCCCTAACAGTGACTTTCTTAATTAACTAGTTCTTAATATTGCAGGATAAAATTATAGTTGATACTCAGTTTTATTACTGAAAAGACAATGCACAATAGATGATACTTCAATTTTTTTCTGTATTCTAAGGTACTTTTCAAATGTTTTTAAACATTTGCAGTATGCTGTACAAAATGCAGCATTGGTTCTTGTCATACATGATTAGAAGACTGTCTTATAGTGGTGACCCTGATGGCAGTAAAGGTCTATTGGCCTTTAGGAGTAAGTGTGATCACTCTGTGTTGTAGCAAACCTGAAAGTTTCTCCACAGCAAACAAGCAAAACATTTCTATGATGGAATAGTTCAAATAATGGTACATAATGTCTACATCTTTCTTATCTTACAAGGGATTAATACCCAATATGTGGAGATAATTTACAAAGTCCAATAACAATATAAATAATTCACCAAACCAAGTTAAAAAGACCCAATTAGACATTCCCCAAAAGAAATATAAACAGACCTAAGATAGATAGGAAACTGTACAACATCACTAACCATCAAGGGCTTATATATCATAACCAGAAGTCAGTAGCTCACTGAATGATGTCAGGAAGCAAAAGAAAGTAATAGTGAGAATGTTGGGAAAATAAAACCTTACACTTATGATGTCAATATAAATTAGTACATTCATCACAGAAAAATGACGAAGATTCCTTAAAAATTAAAAACTTAGAAGGTGAGAGAGATGATTCAACAATAAAGTGCACTTGCTGAACTTCCAGAGGAGCAAAAATAAACTTCAGCTCCAGTGGATCTAATTTTCTCTTCTTCTCCACAAGCACCTGCACACAAGGATACATAAGAAATTTTAAATAAGATTTTAATTAAAAAATTTCCACTCTGTGGTCCAACACTTTCACTACAGTGTTCATATTCAAATGAAATTAAACCTGTCTGTCAGTGAAACATGCTCACCCATGATCCTTGAGTAGTGTTCACAATAACCAATGAACTAAAACGTTTATCTACAAACTGAACAACATGATGTATTGATATGTATAAAGGCTATACACATTCATACCTAATGTTTAATGCCAGACATTTCCTGGGGAGATGCAACACAGATGCAACACATCCAAACACACACACACACACACACACCATAAAAAGATACCCCATAATAGATCAAAGTAAATGATTTCAGAAAAGTCCAACTCAGTGACCCATTGAGTTTCTCCTGGGGTTACTAACAGGAGTGTGGTGGGTAGGGGTTAGCAGGAGCAAGGATGGCTTTTTAAAGGCAGAAGCATTGTGTGATGGCCCAGCCCACATGGTGATAATTCATCCCTGAACTCTGAGGTAGGCATTTGGTGGAGACATCCTATTTAGAGCACTGTGTTCCATGTCACTCTTTCTGTGCAATGTCGGCCTGTGGGTTTCTGTTTTCATTTCCATCTCCAGCAAGAAGAAGCCTCTCTGATACTGGTTGAATAAGACATTGGTTTATGAGTATTGCAGAATATCAATAGGAGTCAATTTTATTTGTTACTTTAACCTATTATTTTTTCTTCACCAGTAGTTTGGTTTTACTGTAGGTGTCTGAGCTATCTAGCTTCTGGTTCTTGGTCACCTAAGCAGTGTCAGGTGTGGGTTCCATTTCATGGACTGAGTTTTAAGTCAAATCAGACACTGCCTGGTTACTCACTCAAGCTCTGTGCCACCATTAACCTAGCATATATTGCAACAGGACAAATTATAGATCAAAGGTTCTGTGTCTGTGTTGGTGTTTGTATTTCCTAGCCTGCACTGCACTTTTACACATCATAGAAGCTTAAACAATGGGGTAAGAGTTTTATATAAGCACCAGCTTGACCTCTCAGTTCAGTGATTTTTATGTGCATTGTCTTCAGCAGTGGTGTGTTGCTGTTATTTCGTGAAAGGGGGCATACTGGTCACAATTAAAAGTGAAATATGTGTAAACACGTAAGTATTTAGCAGTTATTTTGAGAATACAGTAGTTTTATGTTATTACATAGCTTATTATGATTTTAGTATAGTAAAGTCAATATTGTTTTTCTTTATAAGTGGCCACTGAGTACTGCGTGACTATACACTGACTCATTCCTCTCTTTTCTAAGATGACTTCACACATACGCAGCTTTAGAAATGTGTTTCATTTTTAGGAAAATATCTCAGATTTTAAATTTACAAGTCTACCTCTCATGTAGCCAATTAGGTCTTAAAATACCTACTCCTTTATGGTTGCTAACATGGTGTACTTTTCCCTAGTAAGCACCAAAGAGAGAAGAGAAGAATGGAAAATAGCATAGAGTCCTGCACTTTAAAATCAGCTGTTTGTTAGCGATACATATCATGTACTGTGTAGGATATATGACCACAAGGACAAAAGTTCATCTGCTTGTAATGGTGCGCATATGGGATAAGTCAACAGGGAAGTAATAACAGAGGACCCCAAGTCTGGGAATAGCCTTCCACTGAGGGATCGAGGCATCACAGATAAACAGAGCAGTCACAACCATGGGCACTTCTCTCACCTAGTGCGGTAGGCAGAAGATGGCTTGAGAGTCTTGGAGGAAGTCATAAAATCTACTGAGGCAATTCAATTGTCTGTTAAATGTCTGGACACTGTCTACAACAGTGCTATGAGGAGGAAACGCATGTCAAGCTCTTTTGCAACAGTCTAAAATGCATGCTTTTGCAACAGTCTAAAATGCATGCTTTCCTACAGTCCCCCTGTGTTTCCAACCTCACAGCTTTCAGAAAACTGTTCTTCAGATTCCAAGGGTGGAATCCAGCAATCCTGTACCCTGTACTATTTCTTGCTTTGGTACCTAGGTTTACTTTCAAAGAATTTAGTGATTTAATAATGTGATGACCCTGTATAGTTATCTAGAAACCGTAGTTATGCTATTACATAAGTGTATCTGTGCTGTAGGCAATTTTATTTGTTTATTGAATATCTACTTATTGAAGAAGAAGTAAGACCCTACATAAGTTGAGGTATGGATCACCAACTCCAAAGCACAGTCTTGAAAATGGTTCCCAGTACTGTGTAGGATATAAGACCACAAGGACAAAAGTTCATCTGCTTGTAATGGTGAGCATATGGGATAAGTCAACAGAAGATACTAAGTGACATGAAAATGATTGAGATTTTCTAAAAGACACTCAGCATGTTCAGCAAAAAACATATTATTTTGTGTATATATGATCCCTATTAGCACTGAAACTGTATTTCTGACCAATTCAGTTTGCTCTGTCAATTAAGAAGAACTAAAAATGCATTTATTCGGTTATTTCTAAGCCATCCTGTGGGTTCATAATACTTTACTTCAGCTGGTTATTGAAGCACTTTAGAAACAAGTTAAATACAGGGTGCTCTGCTGCAACAGAGCCCTCTTGAAAATGTTTATTACTACCTTACTGATAATTGGCAAGATACTAATGTTACTTAGCATTCCGAAGCTCAAATTCTTCATATCACCCTGTGGACATATCTTTTCATTATTAGTAGTTGTGCTGCTTTAGCTAAATTCAGCACGTCATGCTTCACAACACTCCAATTTTATCCCTTTTTATTTTATTTCTAGTTTCTCTCTAAATTGAAAAACTTCTGAATCTGTTATCATTAAATTATCATCCGGTTTTCTGGGGCTGGAGTCATACCTCAGTGGTTCTCAGCATTTTCTATTCTTGCAAAAGACCTGAGTTGTATTCCCTGTACCTACAAGATAGCTCAAAATATTTGTAAATCCAGGTCTGGGAACTCAGATGGCCTCTGTTGGCTTCCACAGATACAAGGAATGCAATGTTCTAATTTGCAAACATTTATCCATATAAAATAAAGAAATCTTCTAAAAAATCTTCAAAACTGCGAGATGCTTTTTCTTGATGATGCTTATATAATATCTCTGCATCTCCCTGGGAACTGCGCTTATTCTTAGGAAACTTCTCCCAAGCAAAAAAGGAAAAGCTGCTTAGTTACACTGCATGTGTGACTCTTATGTGACTTTGGGATTCAAATGCCATTGGCCCGTTAAGAAGCAGCAGTTTTCCAAGTGCTACCACATTCCCTTTCCTGCTGTCTCTTTCTCGATCATTCACAATTTGTTTTATTTTTATTTTGTTTTTACTTTTATTTACTTTTTCACATATATTAGATTAAATCATATCATTTCCCTCCCCAACTCCTCCAAAACCATCCTTAACTCCCTGATTACCCAAATCTATGCTTTCTTTCTCCCCCCCCCACTCTCTCTCTCCTTCTCTGCATGTTTCAAGAAAAGCATAAGACAAAACACACAGAGACACACAGTAACCAATAAGACAAAAAATACAAAAAAAAAAAACATGCAGCACACAAAAAAACCATACAGTCCTTTTCTGTTGACCAAGTGTTTCTGGTTGTGGGCCTGTCCTGGGGTCTGAATGATATACCCAGGCTTTAAAACTTTGGCATAGGAAAGGACTTTTTCAGTCGGGCAGTGATAGCACAGGCAGTAATTCCAACAGTTAGTAAAATTATTAAGAGTAATCTCCCTGGGAAAGAGTATTTCCCATTTCTTCTGTATTTGTGTGTGTGTGTGTGTGTGTGTGTGTGTGTGTAGCAACAATTAATGATAAAAATGCCTGACCACTAGTTATAAAGAGAGGAAGAGGAATATACTAGAGGATGAAGAAATAGGAAAGGGAAGGGAATAGGGAATTACATTAATTTAAAGAATTTAAAAACTCAAAGCCATCCCACTAAAATCAGGAACAAGACAAGGCTGTCCACTCTCTCCATACCTCTTCAATATAGTGCTTGAAGTTCTAGGAATAGCAATAAGACAACATAAGGGGATCAAGGGGATCCGTATTGGAAAGGAAGAAGTTAAGCTTTCGTTATTTGCAGATGATATGATAGTATACATAAGCGACCCCAAAAACTCTACCAAAGAACTCCTACAGCTGATAAACACCTTTAGTAATGTGGCAGGATACAAGATCAACTCCAAAAAATCAGTTGCCTTCCTATACACTAAGGACAAGGAAACAGAGAGGGAAATCACAGAAGCATCACCTTTCACGATAGCCACAAAGAGCACAAAATATCTTGGGGTAACCTGACCAAGGAAGTGAAAGACCTATTTGACAAGAACTTTAAGTCTTTGAAGAAAGAAATAGAGGAGGACACCAGAAAATAGAAGGATCTCCCTTGCTCTTGGATTGGTAGGATCAACATAGTAAAAATGGCAATTCTACCAAAAGCAATCTATAGATTCAATGCAATACCCATCAAAATCCCATCAAAATTCTTCACAGATCTGGAGAAGACAATAATCAACTTTATATGGAAAAATAAAAAACCCAGGATAGCCAAAACAATCTTATACAATAAAGGAACATCTGGAGGTATTACCGTCCCTGACTTCAAACTCTATTACAGAGCTACAGTATTGAAAACAGCTTGGTATTGGCATAAAAACAGAGAAGTCGAACAATTGAATCGAATAGAAGACCCTGATTTTAACCCACAGACCTATGAGCACCTGATTTTCGATAAAGGAGCTAAAAGTATACAATGGAACAAAGAGAGCATCTTCACCAAATTGTGCTGGCAAAACTGAATGTCAATCTGTGGAAGAATGAAAATAGATCCATATCTATCACCATGCACAAAACTCAAGTCCAAGTGGATTAAAGACCTCAATATCAGTCCGAACACACTGAACCTGATAGAAGAGAAAGTGGGAAGTACTCTACAACACGTGGGCACAGGAGACCACTTCCTACGTATAACCACAGCAGCACAGACAGTAAGGGCCTCATTGAATAAATGGGACCTCCTGAGACTGAGAAGCTTCTGTAAAGCAAAAAACACTGTCGCTAAGACAGAAAGGCAACCCACTGACTGGGAGAAAATCTTCACCAACCCGGCAACTGACAAAGGTCTGATCTCCAAAATATATAAAGAACCCAAGAAACTAGACCGTAAAAGGCTAATCAACCCAATTATAAAATGGGGCACTGAGCTGAACAGAGATCTCTCAACAGAAGAAGTTCAAATGGCCAAAAGACACCTATGTCATGCTCAACTTCCTTAGCAACCAGAGAAATGCAAATCAAGACAACTTTAAGATACCATCTTACACCTGTCAGAATGGCTAAAATAAAAAACACCAATGATAGCCTTTGCTGGAGAAGTTGTGGAGAAAGGGGTACACTCATCCATTGCTGATGGGAATGCAAACTTGTGCAACCACTCTGGAAAGCAGTGTGGAGGTTTCTCAGGAAATTCGGGATCAACCTACCCATGGACCCATCAATACCACTCTTGGGAATATACTCAAGAGAGGCCTTATCATACAACAAAAGTATATGCTCTACTATGTTCATAGCAGCATTGTTTGTAATAGCCAGAACCTGGAAACATCCTAGATGCCCTTCAATGGAAGAATGGATGAAGAAAGTATGGAATATATACATATTAAAATACTACTCAGCAGTAAAACCAAGGACTTCTTGAAGTTTGCAGGCAAATGGATGGAAATAGAAAACACTATCCTGAGTGAGGTAAGACAGACCCAAAAAGAGGAACATGGGATGTATTCACTCATATTTGGTCTCTAGCCATAAATAAAGGACATTGAGCCTATAATTCGGGTTCTTAGAGAAGCTAAATAAGAAGGAGAACCCAAAGAAAAACATATAGGCATCCTCCTGAATATTAACCTTCATCAGGCGATGAAAGGAGACAGAGACAGAGACCCACAATGGAGCACCGAACTGAAATCTCAAGGTCCAAATCAGGAACAGAAGGAGAGAGAGCACGAGCAAGGAACTCAGGACCACGAGGGGTACACCCACACACTGAGACAATGGGGATGTTCTATCAGGAACTCACCAAGGCCAGCTGGCCTGGGTCTGAAAAGGCCTGGGTTAAAACCGGTCTCGCTGAACATAGCAGACAATGAGGACTACTGTGACCTCAAGAACAATGGCAATGGGTTTTTGATCCTACTGCTCCTATTGGCTTTGTGGGAGCCTAGGCAGTTTGGATGCTCACCTTACTAGACCTGGATGGAGGTGGGTGGTCCTTGGACTTCCCACAGGGCAGGGAACCCTGATTGCTCTTTGGGCTGATGAGGGAGGGGGTCTTGGTTGGGGGAGGGGGAGGGAAATGGGAGGCGGTGGCGGGGAAGAGACAGAAATCTTTAATAAATAAAATATAATAATAAAATGAAAAAGGGAATTTAAAAACAGAATCTCTAGAAATGGAAGAGTATAGAACGGGGAAAAGTTTTCCGGTTATATATTTAGGTTGGAAAAGAACCCAAAAGACTGAACAAAAATTTAAATGAGGTGTTGAACAAAAATTCTCAAAAGAAGAAATACAAATAGCTGAGAAACATTAACCTTATCCTTAACCATCAGGAACATACAAATTAACACTTCTTTGGTGTTTCATCATACTCTAGTCTGAATGTCAAAGATTAATAATACAAACAACAACACATGTTAGTGTAGATGAGGATACAGAAAAGATCATCTATTGCTGGTGCGAGTGCAAACTGGTACAGCCACTATGGAACTCAAAAAGATGAAACTTGATCTACTCAATTAGTTTTATTAACAGCATGAATTCCTCGGCCCTCAGATTTCCCCAGGTATCTACAGGTATCTTATTTAATTTTGCAGTACATAAGACATATGCTTGCTTGATTTTAAAGACTTGATATAAAAACTGCTCCCCAAGATTATTTGACACAGTTTCTACAAATGTTTTGACGTCAATGAACAAAAAAGTATCTTATCTAGATATATTCAAGACTTTTAAATACCTATATTCACATAACTCTCATTTCTATGATATTTTACATGTATTTCATTTTGGCTTCTTCCATATCCACACTTAATTCAGTTGTGTTTGCATCCCACACTAGCCATTATTCTTGCCAACACCATTCTTGCTGTATTTCACAAGAGGCTAATAATTCTCTTTTTAATGTTGGAGCTCCCAAGGCTATGGTGAAACACTGCAGGTGAGAACCTAGCTCTCATTACCCAGGCTTGCTCTCACTTTGATCTAGCACATTCTCTGAACCCTTTCCAAATGCCATCTCTCCTGCTATCTGATCTCTGCCATAGCCACGGTACCCAAGAAACAGCCTTGCCTGTAGCAAGGGTCTGCAATTCCTTTCTCAGGCACAAACCCTGACAGAGATGTGACCACTTAACTGGGAGAAAAGGGCAAGCACAGGAAACACCCAGGAGAATGCCCTCCGTGCAAAACAAGACCAGAGTGCCTGGGAAGTTTGGGAGAAGGAACTCAGATAAAGGATAAAAGATACTATGTGTTGAAGTTTTGCTTGCAGAGCTGTATTTAGTAGCCAGTTAAACACATATCAACAGTAGGGGAAAGATTAAAATTATCCAGTCTTGAACTGAACTCAGAGTGGTGTGTCTTTGTCTACTATTCCCTTCCTTTCTAGTTCTCCATCTTGCCCATGCTGTGCTGGTCACTTCCTGCCCAATCTTTAGGGGTAACATCTTCATATGTAATAAACAGGAATTCAGGTCACCCTTCTCATTTCTCCAAAGGCACTAATAGTTAGAAAATCATCACTTTTATTCTTCATCCTTGAGAAAAGAGACATGAGAGCCTGTGTTTAAATCTCACTGACAGGTTCTTCATCAAGGATATAGAGATAATAACAATAGCTCCTTCAAAAGGTAATTTCAGGGATTAAGATGATTGGTGTTTCTAAATGATTCAGAATATTGCTTAAGTAGTAATAGACACTACAGTAGTCTCAAATCTCTGTTCTCCTTTCTTCTTTAAGTCCCACAAAATACAATCATTTGATAAAACTAGATCAAATTGAATTTCCAGTTCTTGCTTACAAAATGTTCAAGCTCATGTATACAGGTTATCCTGCTAATTTTTATGCTTTTCTAATTACATGCACATATAAAATATGTTTTGCTAAAAATTTCAGGGAATATTTAGTTATTTCTATAAATTCCACCATACAAAGCAATGGCATGCTTGACAGTAAGAGAATATTTCAAACTGAAAAATGTACAAATTTATAAGAAATTTTGGCCCATGCTATAAAAGACTATAATGTTTTTTATAATAAAAATGCAAATATTTATTAAGCTAATGGTTCATAAAGAAATAAGAATTTAATCATGACCAATATGTAACTCAAATACGAGCCTTTCCCAATGAATCGTTAATGTAATAAAACAGTAATAGGTGTTTGTATAAATAGTTTATCATAGTTTATTCTTGTCTAACATGTTAAAGATTGATTATTCTTTTAAGATGAGCAACATTTTCTCAAATACATTAAAACATTTTTCTTGTACTAGATTCTTCTTTGGGCGATTCTGGCTAAAAAAATGTTAATATACCAAATTGAAATATACATTTGATTCAGAAAAGGAAGGTATTAAAAGTGAGATATAACTGCCTAGAAGGGACACACTAAGAAATATTTTAATGTCTTAAACCTCATATTTTCTCATCAATCAAATGGTCTAAACTGAAACAATAGTAAGAGCTAGAAGTATAATCATTACCACATTGTTTTGTTGTTGAATCATTGTAGACATTGAAAACTTTTATGAATTATTTCTTTTTATTTATTTATTTATTTATTATGTATACAATATTCTGTCTGCATTTATGCCTGAAGAGGGCACCAGACCTCGTTACAGATGGTTGTGAGCCACCATGTGGTTGCTGGGAATTGAACTCAGGACCTTTGGAAGAGAAGGCAATGCTCTTAACCACTGAGCCATCTCTCCAGCCCTTATGAATTATTTCATTCAATAATTTAGTTACTACAATAAAACTAAATTCATCAGGTAAGCATAACTAGTCACATTAAACAAGGAAGTTCCTCTTCACAATGGAAGAGTACAACTTGTAGCCTGGTTTTCAATAAATAAAAATGCAAAATGCTAATGATCACTAAACACCGAGATGCTAAGTCTTAATTAGGACTAACTTAGAATTGTATTACTATTATATCCTAGGCAAAAAAGTTAAGAACAAAGCAAATAGACAGTAAAAAACAAGGCAACTCTTAGATAAAGACAAAGACAAGTGTATGTTGGATAAAACATTGACTTAAATAAATCTTGTTAAAAAAGCAGGACAAAATATACTTACATTTTGAAGAAACTTGGAAAGGAGAATGTGTGTGACACTAATCTGGAGAGACAAAAATGAGCATCTACTTACTGTGGACAGGGAAACAACAGATTAAAGTGAAGATACCACCAAAGTTCAACTTGGCGAATTGATGAATTTATTGATATTACTTACTGGAATGTGGAAGGGGTTATTCCAAGAAAAATAAATTGACTCAAGGACAACATTTCTAACTTGTAACATGACTGTGTCTAAATAGTGTTAAATGCTCTTTAGTTTGATGATAATTGAAGAATGTGAATAAAGATTCAGTTGACTTGGGAATTATACAGAAGTGAAATTATAAGAGACCAGATCTCCCTTTAAAATAACTTCTAAATAAATCTATACTAAATTTACTTGAACATCCTAACATGAATGGTGTTCATAATACACATCAAAATGACACTTGGTAGCATGTGAATTTCATTAGTTGGTTGTCTACTATGTAACATTATATGACAAACGCATTATCTAGAAACAAGAAAGTGAAAGAATGAAAAAGCGATGGACAGCGATATATAAGTGTTTAGGAACAAGGTGGATGAATAATTGTTTGTGACGTGAATGCTTAAAAGCCACAATTCTATCTAGGCAGTCGTAATTATCAAAAGCAAGTGACTTGGCCATCAACTGCAATGTATCTCTGCAATCTAAAGAGAATTATGATGATGGTAGAAATGAAGATATAGAAATATTTAAATTTTGAACAATTATTTAGTCAGCTGCCTTAATATTCATTGAATTATCATAATTTTTATTACCTCATACTAATATTTGTGCAATAAACTGTGATTAAATCAGCTCTAATGTAATCTAGGTTATCTTTACTATTTAGGTTCAATACCAGGTGCCTTAATATCAATCAAGGCAAATGTATAAGCAAAAATTAATATGAATTTGAGATTAATAATCATCATCATACTGAATTTTCATGATGGATATTAAATTGCTAATCTATTTTAGAAGGGATCATAAATGTGAAGTTATTTTTAACAACTTAGAAATACTTTATAAAATAAACTATTCAAATATTAAAACCAAAAACATAGTCATGATGCATATTTAAGTATTTCTCCAAAAATATCTCCACCTGGGAGGGCTTGACAGGAAGATGAGGATGGTGTTCAAGGTCCTCTTCAACTGCAAAGTGATCTCAATGTCAAGCAGGTCTTTCTGAGACCCACTCCCAAGTAAATACATAAACAAAACCTAACACATCTCTTAAAACCATGACTAAATATTTGTTTATATTATATGCGAAAGAAACTGTTCTATAAAATTTGTTAAGGACACTCTTCCAAAAAGTATTCAATTATCTGGGTTCAGGAGTTGGTGTTGCAGTCAAGAGTGCTTACTGCTCTTGCAGAGGACCAACGTTGAGTTCCCATCAGTCAAACCAAGCAGCATACATACAACTGCTTCAAACTCCAGGGATTGTCTGATGCCTCAGGTTTCCACAACCTACATAATGCACTCACACGTACATGCCCCCAGACAAACACATACAGGCACATTAAATTCAAAATAAAATAATAAAATAGAAATTGCTTATCAAACATCAGTAGTTCTTAATACCACCACAATGAGGCAGCACCCTCCAAGAAATTCAAATTCATATTTTGAACAAAATTCCCTATACATAGAAACCCATAACACTTTTATCACAATGTGCATGGAGTCATGATACGAATGTTTAAAAAAAAAACTAGAAATAACTGATTTACAATAGAATAGTTAAAGTACCTCCCAAACGCTAGGATTAAAGTCCTATGCAAGCATGCTCAGTTAATATTTCTCAAACTTGTATCTAGATACTTTAAGCCACAAATTAGCACTAACGTACATTTTTATAAGAGGAGTGATTGTAGGAGTCTTATTGTTAAAAAAATTTTATTATTGTTTGTTAGAGATAACCAAATATCCTAACATTTAATATTAAAGTATTTTATTTATTGTGTATTTAAATGTCAGTATAGTTATACATAAAACATGGCATATATATTTTTGAGTGGCTAAAATTTATTTATTAATGTGGCTATACAGTGATTTGGTTAAGCATGATTATAAATTTGTGAAATGAAGACCACAGGAAAATAAATGCTGGGATAAATTGGTAGTTTTACTAAATAAATTTATAATATTCAAGAATATAGTGACATGTCTGTGTCATGCATCAACTCATAGCCATAGTATGGTTACCTGTATAAGAGAGGCACAAGAACAAGCCAATTAGTACTTCAGCATGCTGTCCCCATCATGCCCCATCCCCGCTAGAAGTCT
This sequence comes from Microtus agrestis, assembly GCA_902806775.1. Taxonomy (NCBI): domain Eukaryota; kingdom Metazoa; phylum Chordata; class Mammalia; order Rodentia; family Cricetidae; genus Microtus; species Microtus agrestis. The sequence goes on along the minus strand of CADCXT010000045.1, from coordinate 36,006 downwards.
TGCCTGATCACTGGGTATGGCAGTTTAGGATATGTATCCTCTATTGAGGAGTCTTATCTGTGTTCATCTTATAGATTCCTATGTGTTTCCCTTGCACCAGGTTTCCACCTGGCCTGGAAATGCCTTCTCTTTCCAGTTCTCTCTTTCAGTACTCTTTCCCCTCCATTCCCCACCCCAATCTAATCCCTCATATCACCATCCGCAACCCCTACTTGCCCTATTCCATCCACCCATGAAATCTTTTCAATTTTCCTTTCCCGGGAAGATCTAACAGTCCCAACTTGAGCTCTCCTTGTTACCTACCCACTGTGGATTTGTGGATTGTAGCATGCCACATAGCCTTCAACCTACATTCTGTCCTGCCTATGTGATGTGCTGAGGTAAGGTTGGCACAGACATTGAGGGCAGGGCCCAGCAATGATTGGTACAGCTTTTGACTCATGCCACAAAAGTCAGCCCTCACCTAACTCTACCTGGAACACCAGAACCCAAAGACTGGATGGCCCAGAGACCTAAGATAGGACCAAACATGACTGGAGAGGAAAAAAAAAAGTACCAATAAATAGCAATATTCTGCTATGCTCATCGATTGATGCCTAGCCCAATTGTCATCTGGGAGATTTCATCCAACAACTGATGAAAACAGATGCAGAGATCCACAGCCTAAAATTAGCCAGAGCTCAGGGAATCCTGCTGAAGTAGAGAAGGAAGGATTGTAGGAGCAAGAGAGGTCTAGGACATCACAAGAAAATCCACAGAAACTTGGGCTCATAGGAGCTCACAGAGTCTGAATTGACAACCAATGAGCCTGCAGGGGACTGACCTAGACCCTGAGAATATATGGGACAATTCCGTAGGTTGGTGTTCTTGAAGGACTCTAACAGTGGGAGCAGGGACTGTCTCTAAGTCCTTTCCTGATTTGGTGGACCCTATTCCACATATTGGGTTACCTTGCCAAGCCTTAATACAAGGGGAGGTGATTAGTCTTACTGCAACTTAATATGTCATGCTTTGTGGATGTCCCTGGGAGACCTGCCCTTTTCTAAACAGAAACAGAGGAAGAATTGATTGGGAGGACAGACAGGTGGTGAGAGTAGGGACCTGAAGGGGAGGAGGAAAGGGAAACTTCAGTCAGAATGTAAACTTAATAATTTAAAAAAAAACTTTAAACAATCACACTTCTGCTTGGAAGTCCTGCTCTTTTATGAAAGGAAATGGAGGAGCAGTGGATGTGGGGAGAGGGTGTGTGGGAGGAGACTGAATGGCTGGGAGGGAGGGGAGCTCCCACCAGGACATATTGCTTAAGAGAAGAATAAATTATAAAAAGAAAAGAGACCACAGCTTTGTCCCTGGCTGGCAGAAATCGACCATATGCCTGCCTGGGTGCTCCAGGGAGAAGGAGAACAAGGAAAGAGATATCTTGATTGAGGGAGGCATTATGGGACTAGTATGAAACCTGCCACCAGGGAAATGACCCCAGTTAAGACGCTAAACAATAGTGGAGAGGGAGCCTGAACTGGTCTTCCACTGTAATCAGATTGATGACTACCTCAGTTGTCATCATAGAACCTTCATCCAGCAACTGATAGAAGCCTGTGAAGAGATCCAATGCTAAGCATTGGGCCATGCTTCTGGAGACCACCTGAAGAGATGGAGGAACAATAGTATCAGCAAAGGGATCAAGACCATGATGGGGATAGCCACAGAAACAGCTGACCTGACCTAGTGGGATCTCACTGACTCTGGACTGATAGCAGGGGAATCTACATTGAACCAAACTATCATTATAGTTTTAAAACATAAAGTCCATTCAATTGATGTCTTCTGTTATCATTGATGTTTAAATTAAATCATTATTGTAATTGTATAAAAAAAGCATGTCGCTGTTTGTGTAGTAAAGAAAAAGCAACTGATGATCCTGTAGTGAACATGTGTTCCCCAGTTTTCTAGATCTTAATGTTAGTGCCCATAACTCAGTTTTTAATCAATAATAACACATTTTCTCCTGTCTTTAATTTTATCAGTTCTTTAATTTTCCTGATTTAATGCATTCTTGAGTAGTAATTAAAGTTTGAATAGAAAGAAATAATGAACATTTTTCTCTTCTGTTGTACTTTATTATGTTTTTAATATTTCACAAGTGCCATAGGGATGATTATCATTAATGCATCATCATTATTGTTACATGGAAAGATTTACATAAAGAAAGTAACCTTCAAGGTATGTCTTCACAGGATTATAACTACAATATGACAAAAAAATTCCAGGTATCTTTAACAATGTATACTTTTATTCATATTAAAGTTTGAAACCTGCTAACATAAAGAATTATTTCCTGTGTGTAACTTCAGTGAAACAGAACTTTTATCTTACTTCTATATTCTGTATTTTGCATTTCTTTTGTATTTGAGTGGCAAATAAAAAACCAAGCTAGAAGGAATGTTGACCATCATTTGGGAGCTATCATATTCAGCCAGAGAAGAAGCATTTGTTCCTTCAATGGATCACAGTGCACACACTCATGCTGCCTCTTTTAGATGTCAGGTGTTTTCTCTTTAAGGAATAATTCATCATTCATCAGCCTGGTTCAGCAACTGCTTAAAACATACAAATGTGTACTCTTTAAAACTACACTTAGTAGTTCCAACCAAGTACAGTGCCAAGATGTGATTCAAAGAGTAGGGAGTTAGTATCCCAAACTCCGAGTTATTATTGCTTTCAGGACTCATCAGGAAATACTGTTGGAGATTAGATAATTTCTATGTAATATTATCCAGTTCCCTAAATTGCTGATTCAATGAATCTAATGAACTTCTATTAAATTGACTGACATTTAGTCTTCTCAGTCTGAGGTTGTAGGTTCTGCTGCATGTAAATCTAGTTGGGCAAAAAACAGTTTAACTCAACATATAGCAAAAGAAACTAAACTGAGTAATCACAGTGTGCTCATTACCCCAGGCTCAGAACAGCTTCCAAGGTAAAGTACAATTCAGTTTGTGTGTGCTCCGGTACTTTCCATTTTAACCAGTCCTGCATGACATATTAAGATATCTCAGAATGTAGGGTAAAGATAAAGTCCCAATACTATAAATTACTGGTCATAATATCTTTTATGAATATTTAGAAAAACTGCGCATTTCCTTCATACAAAGTTCCTAGAATGATTTTCAAGCTTTCAAAAAATTATACAAGATGAAATGTCATGGTGATTACTTATTCATCTTTTGAAGAATTATCTTTGAAAGATCCATCATTTTTCTTTCAGTACTACAATTATAAAAACTAAATATAACCACCTATCATTCTGAGATATTAATTAAAATAAAAGCCTCAACATTCTGCAGTCAATAAGCACTCAATTAATTAGGCAATTCTTCCATGCTCAGCACCACTGTGCTCACTATACACTTAGAAAAACAGATGTAATCAGATGTCACGATGCCTCATGTTTTGAAAGCAATAATCTAGTATTTTATTGCAGAAGTTATCAGGTAAAATTCTGATAAGAAAGAATGGGAACACACAAAGTGAAAATGCTGATAAGCCTTTAATGAAAAGACTATTTAGAAAGAATTTAGACCATCAATCAAACATCAAAAGGATAAAGAAAAAAAGAGAAAGATAGTACAGAATGATAGGGCAAGAAAAAATGACATTTTGTACTTCTAACCTAAAGGAACAAGAGAAAAGATGATTATTGAATGTAAACTTGATAGTGGTAGAGAAAGTTCACCTTTAGAAACAATAGTTTGCTCTCCATGTGGTAGGGAGGAAGCTGATTAGATATGATAGCAGATCATTCCTATAAATTATCATTCCTATTAAAATACCAGTGCCAGTGAAATTTCCTGTGAAAACTTTCAGTACTAAGAAAATCAACACAGATTTCAACACAAGCCAGTCCTGCTATAAACTTGACTTGATACTCCAGAACTTGGAAGACTGAGGCAGGAGGAAAAAGAATTCAAGGCTACCCAGGTCAAAACAAAAAGACCATTAACAAAAAGCTTCATCATGAAAAAGTTGTTAATGTGAATATAAAAAGTAAAACCTCATGGTGTAGTGAGTGTGTAGCTCAATAGTGTTCTATTGTCATCTTCATAGATTTTGTTTTCACCTCTCTTTGCCCAAGCCTCCTCCAGTACTTGGAGACAGTTACTCTTGGTTCTATATTTGTCAGTCTCTGATAATGACAGAATAGATAATGTTGACAAGCTTGGTTTGAAATGGCAAACCAAAGTCATTGATCCAAAATGGCAGTTCGCACCCTGATTATTCATAGGACTGAAAGGGAAGCTTCAGTTTGAATTTTTCTAGTAATAACTTGAACAGCCCCAAGGCAAATACTTAATCTCCTCATATCTAGTCACTTTATTTATAAAAGTTGGTGCCATTAACTATTACTATTAACTATTATCTTGTGAATCATATAAGAAAACAATGCGAGAAAACACACACATAATATCTACATGTATATCACAAATCCGATATTTAATTAGTGCCACTGTTATCACAGTAATTTGACATCACTAATGAAACTCTCAGGAATGGGTATCCATTTATTTACAACCTCCATAAGCCCAAGTAACAAACCATGTTTGCCATGGTTTCTATAGCACCTATTAGCTGCTTAGTTCTAATATAATTAAATTCACTAACTAAAGTATACTTTCAGATCCCAATTGAAACCTGTTCTTAGGATAGTCAAGAATAATCCATGCAAAATATTTGTTTAAATTATTGATGTATTCATTCAAATTTTTTTATTTATTCCAAAGAAAAATACACCAATTAGAAAATACCATGTGGAAATTATTTAAGGAATCAAAAAAATTTAAGCATTTTTATTTAGGTATATATAGATGTATGGATGCATGTATGCCATATATGTTTGTTTCCCGTGCAATTTGATCCCCTAGATATGGAGTTCAGAGTTAGTTCTGAGCTTTGGATTGGGCGCTGAAAATCCAAATTGTGTCCTCTGACAAAATAACAAGTATTCCTAAGCTCTGAGCCATGCTCCCAGGCCAAACAAACAATTTTTTTATTTCATATTTCTTTTGTATACTAAAACATAGTTTGTTCTATTTAAGACTCTCTATGTATACACAAATACATCCATCTATTCATATCTTAAGTATATATTTATTGCCTACTATAAAGAGAAGTCTTGGTATGTGCAACATAAAAAGTGTCTACAATCACGAAGAGAAATATATACAAACAAAATGTAAAGATGATTATTTTTTTATTAAAGATTTCTGTCTCTTCCCCACCACCGCCCCCCCTTAAAGATGATTATTGTAAGGACCCACTTGTTTGTTTCCTGGCTGCCCAGACTCCTGAAATAATCACCTAGAAACTATATCATTTAAATTACTGCTTGGCCTATTAGCTCTAGCTTCTTATTGGCTAGCTCTTACACCTTAATTTAACCCATTTCTATTCACCTGTGTATTGCCACATGTCTGTGGCTTACCAGCAAGGTTCTGGCTTGTCTGTTCCCAATGGCAGCTACATGGCATGCCCTAACTACACCTTCTTTCTCCCAGCATTCAGTTTAGTTTTTCCCACCTATCTCTATTCTGCCCTGCCAGGCCCAAGACAGATTCTTTATTAACCATTGGTATTCAAAACATAGAGAGGGGAATCCTACATCAAATGACTGTGAAAATGTATTAAATACGCTATAGTCTATTTGCACAAAAGTCAAACTTGCCTGTGATGGTAAAGTCTCCATAGAAGATACAGGAGTAAAACTGCATGAAAAATTGGTGACTTTTGAAGTGTTAAGTACATCTGAGGTTAAGAAACATATTTAGCTTTATATAAAATATTCTTTGTCCAGAGATGTCACTTGGTCATTCAGAATTTCCATAGCATTTGCAAGGACAAGACTCAATCACCAACCCTGCCAAATAGAAAAAAAAATAATGGAAGAACAAAAGAAAGAGGGAGAGAGAGAGAAAGAGAAAGAAATCCCTTAGTATACATGTATTAAGTTAAATATGTGATCACAAGTCCATAAGAAAAATGATCAAACAGCAAGAAAACTATAAAGATTCAAATAGTTAAGCAATGTGTTCTGTTAAAAATTTCATCTCTCATGAATATATACTCATTTCCTAATTTAAAAGTCAAGCATTATTATTGTGCTTAAATCTAAGTGTAAAAGCTTATATATAAGAAAGAACTAAGATATAAAATATTGAAATGAATTAAATATGGTGCTTACGAATGAAGAATATGATGTAACTCCCACTGCCAGCATATCAACAACAGCAAATTCAGTTATTTGCCTCATTTATGACATAGGTATTATTAACTTATCTTTCAAATTATATAATGTTAAAACAAGGTGATGTATCTTGCTCCTGATAAGGATCAAGGAGTTTGAATGTGAACCACTTGTTCCAGAAGTTCTACTATCCCCCACTGTACTCTACCTGTCCACAACAAAGTTAAATATATTTACAGCTAAGCCAAAAGTTGTGATAAATGTAATGGGTTAGTGAAAGTCACTACACCAAGAAGTATGAAGGTTAATATGCGAACATCAGATTTCAAGATCAAAGTTGCATCTAATTTTGTCACCGAGGACTCATCTTTCAAATTTATTCTTGTGCTTTGGGCAACTATGTTTGTGTCATGACTAAAGATAGAAACAGATTGAAAAATGCAAATAAATGTCTTTCACTGTGACACTTACTTGAATATGTTTTCTCACCCTGTTCTGTTTTTATCCCTAAGTTGCTTTCAGGTTCTGTCATAGCCTTTGTGGATACTCCCGATAATCTGATGCAATGGGCACACTTTTTTTCTTCATGCAACTCTGAGTATCACTGTGTGGAAACCGCAGACCTGGATGCTTAGTTCTACCCATAAGTATGGGGAACATTCATGTTCCTGGAAGATTGTTGATTTTTTTTCTTCTGATACTTATTGATTTATTGAAAATACTACTAAAGGTTGAGTGCTGTCAAGTAACATTTTCCTAAAACATCATATCACTGTTACTAAACACATTAATTTCTACGTTTGCATTATGGATGCTTTTGACTGACAAAGAGTCAGATGACCTCAAATCCCCTCTTATAACTTTAAAACCATAGCTACTTATCTGTCTATCTTTTCCTTCACCTCTCTTCCCTTAAAACAGAATTTTTTCAGCACCCAATTTTCTGTATTTCATCACCTGCTACCCTTTTTCCTTTCAATTTAAGTGACACTTGTTCAAGGACATAACCACACCCAAATCTCCATAAGATTAAATTTCATTATTAGTTCTTTCCACAGCATCTTGTCATTGGCACTCGTATCACACATCCCAATCATAACGATTTAGTATTATATGCTTGATTTATTTCCCTTTGGACTATTTGATTAAGGAAGACAGACACTGTGTCTGTGTTATGCATACAGAACACCTAACCTTTCCTATTATATAAATTTTATTAAGTAGTTGGATATATTTATGAATAAATATACCTAGTAAATTTGGATATTTATAAAACATTTCCAATTATAAAAGGCTGAAATTCACTTTAATGGTTCTATTGCCTGTTTTACTTCTTTTTTTATTTTGTTCCATAGAAATAGTTATTTCTAAATAAAAAGCCTAACCACATAATTACTGTAGCCTTAAAAAAATGTAGCAAGCCTCTGTCCCCTGGAACAAATGTATAATGAAGACAATTCCTCTAGATTTGTGACCGAGTCTTCATCCTATGCCTCATCCTAGCTAATGCAAATTCAGTTGCACTCATTCTAGACCCCACACTGATTCCAGCTTGTTTGATTATCTCACTAACTACAAATATGCTTAATAACCTCACAAACTTAAGGAGTTAATCAAAACATACAGATAAAACTGTTACCTTCACGTTCTAGGGATTCTTTTCTTATAGACAGGTATATAACCTCTATTTTCTTTTGTCAAAAATTATAAATGTCTTTCCTTTTTATAGTTACTTTCTTAATGAAAAAGAAGTGATGTATAATAAGAACACATATTCCATTAACAAAACATTGGGTGATTTTCATTCATACAGTTTGAGTCATTTCTATCATATATCTGCAATGAAATCAATGCACATGTACAAATGTTATGACAAGAAAAATGGAAAATTGTTCATTTTTGCATTCCAATTTAAAATAATTTTGAGAAGTTATGGAATTATTTTTTTGTAAAAACATCAATGTAGAATAATATTTTGATAAGGCAAATAGAAAAAGAATTATATATCATATAAAATTATATATTGCAAATGCATACTTTCTGGAAGAATGCTTGCAATTAGGTAATTTTCTTTAGTAGTTGTTTTCATTATAAACCACAGGATGCCTACTGAATAACAATCCCATCAACATTATGTAAGATATTCAATTTAAAATATTTAATTACATTCATATTTAAGCCCAAACAACATATGATTATTATCTCCGTAATTACTTTTTAACATGATTCTCCTGAGGACATCAAGGTTTTGATCCTTCCGTCTCATTAGGCTGATGACTCTTGACTGCGTTACAAAATTGAAGACCAGCGCTCTTGATTGTTGTAAACTTCTGATACAAACTTTAAAAGGCTTGAAAAACTAACAGCTATAATTTCATAAACTAAAGCAATCAAGATCATGTAATACGCAAAACATAAGCTGCAATCATACACAACATAGTTTGATCTAATCATTTTGCATACCCGAATTGCAGATAGAGGCACTGTAGTTAAAGACAACTGACTATCTGTCTGACTTCATTTTGTCAGGCACTTGCTCATAGGAAAGAATCAGTCACTGCTGGTATATTCCTGGAAAAAGAAAATGGCAGCACAACCCAATGGTTTCTAGGAAAGATTAAGAATGGGTTTAAGTAAAACCGCTACTTAATAAAGGATGCCTGCTTGCTTGTTTGGATCCATTCACAGTGTTGTCCTGGAGTGGTCCAATTCACTATGGGAAAAATAAAATATATGAACTTTCTACATCCCATCTTATTTCCTAGTTATTTCGTTAGAATAGCAAAGAAAAGAAAAGAAAGGAAAGGAAAGGAAAGGAAAGGAAAGGAAAGGAAAGGAAAGGAAAGGAAAGGAAAGGAAAGGAAAGGAAAGAAGGATAGATAGAAAGAATAAATAATCAATTAATCTGAAACATTTTCTGATTCTACTACTCTTAAAGAAATATAAGGAAAAAAAGAATGAAAATAGAAAAAATGTAACACAGAGAAATATGAGATACTTTACTGCATTTTTTTAAACCAGAAAGAAGTTAGTGAAGCATTTATATTTATTCTTGATGTAAGTCATCAAGATTTTCACACAATGTGAAATTCTAACATTTAATGTAAAACATGTAAAATTTGCAGGGAACCTTCGTGTATAAAGTTCATGAATATATTAAATACTATATATTAATTTAGATAATGACAGGTCTCCATTGTAAAATGGGAATTACCTTAATCAAAGGAAGGATGACAATGAAGCCTTAGCCAAAAAATCAAATTAAGTCAGTAAATTTTAAGTGTGAATATTAACATCTTGAACAAAAGAATATGGATAGCAGATATGGTGGTATGTACTGGTATTTCCTGGAAATGAGAAGCAGGTGCCAGAGGGATGTTGCCACTTCAAGGTCTCTGTGGATTCCACAGTGAGTGTAATGCTAGATAAAGGTACATAGTGAGATCCTTTCTTATAAAAAAAAATAGCAAAATATTGAAACCTCTAGTTTTTACATAGTTTGTAAAATTTAACTTAAAAATAATAGCTCAAAGACTCTGGTTCCTATGGGAGATACACACACACACACACACACACACACACACACAAGAGACAGAAAGATACAGAGAGAGAGAGAGAGAGAGAGAGAGAGACTGTTATATAATGTATTTGAGAAAGAGCAATACTAAAAACTAAGAGGCCATAAATTTGTAATTCAAGAAAGGAAGCAAGTGCTTTAGTGACCCTTTTCTTCCTTGTGGGTTGCCTCATTCAGCATTAATATGAGGGGAAGGGGGGAGGTGTCTAGCCTTATTGCACCTTGATCTGCCATGTTTAGTTGATGTCCCTGGGAGGTCTGCTCTTTTCAGAAGGGAAACTGAGGAAGAGAGGATGGGGAGGTGGAGAGAAAAGAAACTAAGAGAGAGGAGAGAGACGAACTGTGGAACCACAGTAGGGATGTAATATATGAGACAATAAATTCACAATATTTTTTAAAAAATAAAGGAGGCAAGAACGGAAAGAATCATTCCAGTTCTGTAGACTATAGAGCCATCAGCTTGTGGCACCAACCCATCAGCTGTGCAGAAGAGCATATGAACCCAAGAGATTCATTATGAGGATTATTGCCAGAGCCGTCCCACTAGCTGTGTTTGATGGATCAAAAGCAGCAGGCCAGAAATAGAAGAGAAAGCCGTGAAAACCAATAGCATAAATTAGAATATGCTTTGCCACCCATCGGCTGTTCCCCATAATGGTATTTTGGCATCATACTAAGTTTTCTATGATCTAACATTGGTATGCTTAGTGTTCAGAAAACTACAGTGTAACCAGTCCAGAATTTAGAGTCAGAGTAATATAGGCTTAACTCTGTTACAATTTATGTGCCACTAAAAATTCTTTGTATGCATACATGAGAAATTTCCTTAACCTTTATTAGACTACAAAATGGAATGGACTACGTGCAGTTTATATGAGAATTATATTGAGGACTTCTTACAAAGGAAATGTACACTCCCCAAATTATGAAGCATTTTTCTTTCATGCAGACTGAGATAGTCCACCTACAAGCAAGCACATGAGCAAGGATTACTATTCCATGCCTTACAACAATTGCCCAGATTTAAACTATAACTTTCTGGGGTCTAGCTTACAGAAAAAGAGCAATTACAAAATCGAAATCTCTTCTCAATATTGGTAATTGTTCCCAGGATAGAGATCAATGAATTGACAATTGAAACCGGTTAGTTAGGTTCTGTTTCATGATCACAATTGTCATCTACTGTAATTTAAATGCTAAAAAGGAAGCTAGAAAACAATGCTGGATCAGCATGAATTTTAGAAGAAGAGTATAGTTGTATGCTTTCTTTAAACAGAATGAGACAGAATGCACAAGAAAAAATTGGAAAGAAAAAGCACACAAATATTATTGCTGATGATGCAAAAAAGAAGAATAAATGTTTTTAAAAGTAGTTGCTGCATATAATAATAATATGTATGCATATACAAATATGCACTTCTTGGAGTGATAATACTTTCCTGAAGAGCCATACACCATCTAACAGAAGTCCCAGTACCAGGTCTGAGAATCGTTCTTTCAAGTTGTTGGTCAGGAATGTCCAAAAAACCCAAAAAATAAATAGGTTACTGTTATAGGGAGTTTAAGGTAAATCTATTTCGCTGAAGATACCACCCACTTTGCTTATAAAATCTTCAAAATTTGAGTTGGAACCTACCCAACACTCTTCTCTCTGATGACTTTTACAGAACCAGAATGTGGGGTATGAAAGCAACAAAGAGAGGAAAGCAATTGATAATCCTTTCCAGCTGTGAAGCCCATGAACCACAGAAGTGACCATCATGGCAATAGATATGTAAAAAGATGCAGTAGTGGCATTTGTATCTTGAAAGAGACAGCTGTCAAAGTGAATTCAAGGGCCATTTCACAGAAGGGAATCATGAACTGTACTGTAAACCTAGCCAGGTCCATGTGGCTCGTGAGGTCATAGATTTTCAAAAAGAACCTACTACAACTACTTTCCTAAATCAGTTTAGTTCCCAACTGCATTGTACATGCTCCTCCTTGTAGTTACAAATAATTATAGTTCTTCTTCCTCACCATAGATGCTTGTCTTTACAGCAGATGAACAACATTAGAGAAAGCCACAACTGATTAAAAAAAAAATAAAGCCCCAATTGATATATCTAAAACACAACCTCCATATCGAAGACGTAAAGAAAATTTTTCAAGAGAGGGTAGGAATAGTGTTAGTGGCAGGATACCATAAACTCTGCTGTAAGATTGTGACTTCTAGTCAGGACAGGAAAGCTTTATTCATGAAATATCAAAAATATTGCTACCTAAAGAATATCTGAGCAATGACAATACCAGTAGACATACCAACATGAAGTGAAACTCTCAGAGGGCTCACACCCTATATGGAAGAACTGAAAGTAAATACAGACTGCTGAAAGAGGGAGATAGTCTTCTCACAGATAAACCCTGACTACTTGTCTAATGTCACATGGTCAATACTGTAAGTATGTATGTGAGGAGTGAATGAAGTCCTGAGTGAAATGTATTTTATTAATATGGGCACAGCCATGTTAAGGACCTGAATATCCTAGATTCATTGGAATTGGCAAAGACTTCTAGATAAAGAATACTTTTCTAGCATACAAAAAGACCTTAGGATTGATCTCCAGCACTGCCCTGGGATAAAAGCAAAAACAATAATTCATTTTTTTTAATTTTGTATTTAACTTATTTATTGACTCTTTGGGAGTTTTACATCATGCACCCCAATTCTTTTCACCCTCCCCATATCCTCCCCTCATCCCTTCAACACCCTCACAAATGAAAACAGAGAAAGCAAGCAAACAAAAATGACAACCAAAAAACACCAAACAGGAAAAAAACATCTCTTTCATTTCTAAAATATATAATCACCAAAAGTTACATCTTTATCCTATATTATTTTATCTAGCAATAGTCATAATTGTTAAACTGATATATTTAATTTCAATATATATATATATATATGTTTCCAGGTAGTTTATATGTGCAGTGTTTTATTACTCAGTGCAGGTCATTCTCTGCATACATTGCAATTTAGTCATAATCATACTTAGAAATTCAGAAAAGTAAATTCTATATAACATACATTCTGTTAATAAACTCTAATTTATTCATGTATTGCTTCATTTTGTTAATATTAATGGTCTTACAATGAACATCCTCAGACATAAATTGCCACAGCTCTTCAGAAATAGAAGAAGAAAGTTCTGTCTTCAATTTTACCTGTGCATACACACTTTCATCACCAAAAAGGTCAAACCACTTTATACACTAATTCTAATCAAACAAAATCTTGTTGTTATTTAGTTTTAGCAATATTTAACATTCTTTATCGTCTGTTTTGAAGTGCTTTTAGTGTTCTCTGGAAGTTCTTTTGTGTGTATGTGCTAAAACATGCAGCATAAAATTTGCTGTTGTAATTTGTATAGTCTAGTAGAGCTAATGGCATTCATGATGATGTGAAATCACCACTATAATGTATATCCAACTCTTTCATCTTCCCACAGCAAGGCTAGAACCATCAAACAGTAACCCTTAATGCTAAACTGTAGGCAGCGTTTCCTGCCCCACAGCCACTCACAAATAATAACGCAGAGGCTTAATATTAATTACAAATGCTCAGCCAATAGCTCAAGCTTATTACTAACTGTTACATTTTAAGCTATCCCATATTCCTTATTTACACTCTGCCATGTGGCAGTGCCTTTATTAGCATAGCACATTCATCTCCTGCTACCTGTTTAACTGGCAACTCCTTCTCTTTAGCAGCATTCTCAGTTCGGCTTTCCTACCAAACTTTATCCAGCTCAGCTATTGGCCAGTAAACTTCTTTATTAAGCCAATCACAATGACATATTTTCACAGTGTACACAAGGATTATTCCACAACACCCTATTACTGCTGTGTATTGGTTACTGTCATCTTAATTCTCATATCTATGAATCTGACTTACATATATCATTTCAATGAGATAGTATAATAGGTGCCCTTTGGGGTTCACCTCACTTTGAAAATATCTTCAAATTTTATAGCATACTTCAGGATTAACTTGGTTTTTAAGGCTATCGTCCTCTTATATATTTACATCATATTTGTGTATCTACTCATTGGTCAATGGACAAATGTGTTTTTAGTTTGGGAAACGTTGCCATCTATAGCCATTAGAATATTGAAGCCCTTGTTTACTTCTATCAAAATTATGTACTAACATAATGAATTTAGATGGTGTAACAATGTCATATTCAGTTGTTAAGAAGCTGGCCACCATTTTTTATAGTAGTTGTATTATTTTATCTTCCAATAATGCTTATGTGCAAATCTCTTCACTTCTCTAGTAGCGGATTTTATGTAAACTTGACATAAACTAGAGTCATCAAAGAAAGAGAGCCTTCAATGAGATAGTGTCTCCATAAAACCAGGTAAGCCTGTAGGGAATTTCTTATTTAATGATCTATAGGAGAGAGTCACAGCCCACTCCTATAGTCGATGAGACAACGACTAGACACCTAGTCCTGGGTTTCAAATAGCTAAACTGATGGATACCAAATCTTATCATACTTTAGTTTTGATAAACATTCTCATAATAATTAATTGTGTTTGGTATTTTTCTGTGCTTACACCATCATTTGTACTTTTTAAATAAAGAAATGATAATTTTAGTATTTTATTCATTTTTAATTGGATTTAATTGTTTGTTATTTCTTCAAAATTATCTTTCTATGTGTAGTACAATACAAAATGGGTATTAAAGAATTTTGATATGTTGTAAAATTAAAGAAATTGTTTCTAGTATTTATCTATTAAGTCTGAAAAAATGAAAGGAAAAAAAGAGAATAGAAGAAAGATGTGATTTAGTCAACAACCTAAGGAGATTAAGCCCTGATAATAATTTGCAAAATGCTTTGCTCTTGATGTTCTTAGTCACCCATGAGTTTGCACATTTCCATCTGCCTTTCCACAATGATTTTCTGTTTTCATCTAAATTTTCTTGATATAGGAGGGAGTTAGATCTGAGAAAAAAAACTGTGTACATGAATAAAATTTCCAAATAACAGTTAAAGTATCTAACACACTATTTCTTTACTTTAATGAATGTTTATTTTCAAGTAAATATAGTCTAAATTTTCTGAGATATTCCTTAATCACATTGTGAAATAAATGTACAAGAGTATCACATTCTATTCTGATTAGTATTAACTTGAAGTTTTCCTTCTCATACTTTGTTCTTCTGCAGTGTTACAGTACATTTAGAAAGGACACTTTATTATATAGGGAGCTTACAAAAAGTTAAGGTTCATAAGTTCCTGATTATGAACTTTTCTACAAAAACAAGTTTTAAAACTTTATGAAGGGGAACTTTAAGCACCTCAGAAATGACTTTGTCCACTTTAATATGTTTAAAGTGCTTTTTAGAATTAACATATTTTTCCAACTTGAACAAATTGTATTTAAGAATAAATCAATATTTTCATCTTTTATTTAAAAAAGGTATTTTTTCTCAAATGACATATCCTCCATCTACACCACAAAGTTTTTTCCCACTTCACTTCCCATCTGGATCCACGACCTTTCTGTGTCTCACCAGAAATCAAACACAAGCTACTATAAAACAAAATAAAATAAAATTATAATAAACAAACTAACACATCAGAATTCAACCATAACAACAAAAGAAACAGAAGGAAAAAGAGCCCAAGAAAAGGCTCTACCGAGACCCATTCATTCACACACTCAGGAAGCCCATAAAAGTACTAAATTGGAAGCGAGAATATACATGAAAAGGACCTTCAAAGTAAATATGAGAGAAGAAAAAAATAAAATTAAATTAAAGATAATAAGATAAAATATTCTTTTTTTAAAGGTAGACCCCTGCTGAAAAATCTTCAAAGAGGCTGTTGAGTTTATTTTTGGCTTGACCTCCACAGCTAGGCATGCAGTCTACCCTTAAGAGTAGTTATTTCTCCAGTGAGACTCTCTTAGAGGAAACTAAATTTTCTGTTGCAAGTGGTTATCAATTAGAGATAGTTTCTTAGTAGGGATGGTTGCATGTATCCACTTCTGTCATCTCTAAACTCTCAACTGTTTCCATGTAGGCCCTACACACTACCTCAGTCTCTGTGACTTCTTTTTAGCTCCTCTTCTACCAATTTCCCAAATCCCAAGGACGTTGACGGAGAGATCCCCTTTAGGGCTGAGTGTTCGAGGTCTCTTGCTTTCTGATTTTGTCTGACTGTGGGTCTTGCATTTATTCTCATCTCCTGCAGGAAGAAGCTTCTCTGAGGATGACTGAGTAAGGCATGATCTATAAGTATTGGCTTATAATTTTAAGAACTAATTTTCATTAAGCTTTATGATTTAATGACAACTTTTATCTTACACTATTTTCATAAATTTTTATTTCATTTTGCAATTTGTTTATCCACTGTTATTTTCTAATGGCATTGCTATTTTCTAACTTAGTCTTAATTTGCATTAAGTTTCATTTGCTTATTTATTTGTCATTTAGTGAACTAAATTTTGGAGTTCATGACCTTATCCAATTCTTGTGGTTTTCTTACTTTGCTATATTTATTTCTATTATCACCTTTTTTGTGGATAATTATTTGTCAGAAATCTTCTTGAGTTAATTCCTTTTAAAATTCATTGCCTTATTTTATTTTCACTGCTTATAATATGCTTATGTATGTGTGTCTCTGTTTACGTACAGCTGCTGAAGAGGACAAAACTACTGTGTTCCCCTGAAGTTAGAGTGATGGGGCTTTTTAGCCACCCAATATGGAAACTAGGATCTCAGTAAGAGTCCTCTAAAAGAGCAGTACTCATTCTTAAGGGCTAGTTCATCTTTCAGAGTCAGTTTAGCCCTTTTATAAAAGAAGAGCAAAATGTATAGAATAAGATCAGATGTCCTCATTATGGAAGGAGAAGCGCTGGATGGAAAGGAGCAGCACTGCTTGGAAAGCGATCAGCCAAACATTTTTCTTGAAGCTGCCAGAGCACAGAAACTCATTTGGAGGGTTCAGCCTTTGATGTTAAATGTACTGTGCATTTTCTCATTTGGAGTTTTGTGACGTGTGAGATTAAATGCACTGAGCAGTCTGTTAACTAAATTTTCATTAAATTTTACAAACTTTGCACCTGATTCTAATGTTTTGGGGAGTTTCCATTAATACAGAAAGTATAACTATACATCCTCATAGCCATGATCTAGATTACTTAATTTTTCTGTAGACTTGAAAATAATTTCTTAAATGACACTTGGGACAAACATGTATTATTTTCATTGATGAAATTTTATTTAAATTAAAAAATCTGCTATCGAATTTCTACCATAATTTAAAGATAAAATGCTCTATAAAACACCACAAAAATATGGAAGAACAAAAAGGTAACACATAATTTATTTTAGGATGCTGCCAAGATACATGATTCACACTAGAATATCAAAAATCTGAGAAATAACAATAGTAGTAAAAGCAGAGAATTCACATAGTGGTATTTATTTCCCTCAAAAGAAAACAGGTTTTGCTTTAACAAAACAGTCAAAAATACTATATAGAACATAGTTTAGGAAAAACTGGTTTAATCAGTGTTCCATGTTCTTTGTTGAATCCAGTGTTTCTGTGATGGATAAAATGACCAAAGATGGAACTTTTGATATTTTTACTAAGTGTTTGAATAAATGAAGAAATAAGGCAAAAGCATAAATTGACTGAGTCCTGAACCCAATCAACAATATTTACCAATTAAATGAAACTAGATTAGGGATGATGCCTAACATACAAGACAATTAGCTTTGGATTGTAAATGAACACTGCTTCATTCTTTGCCTGTTTGAATGGCCTCATTAAAGTCAGTCAATCTGTCTATCCACTATTAGTCTGTATAAAGGAGAAATTATTGAGTCAATTCACAGATTTTCTGTAAAAATTCAATTAAGATTTAAATTTGAACCACAACTAATCTGCAATAGTTTCTTCAAATGATCTCTTTCAAGGAAAAATCAATGTAAATATTGACTTTTGTCAGAAAATTGAGCCAATTTTCTGAAGTTATATTTTATATAAAATTCATCAAATGTCATACACATAAGGTTAAACATTGTAATAATATGTATATTGAGCAATGCCAAGAATCTCTTAGAGTGTAGTAGCTCATAAAAGATTGAATAATACCTGTAACTTCTATAAATCATAACTTTCTCTTAGACATTTTTCTCATGAGAGTACTGAATAATAGAGGAAATATTAGAAAATGCATCCTCTAAATAAACAAAACACCTTCTTTGTCTAAATATGATATATCATCCTAGTACATAAAACCCTCCAGTTTCATTTTATAATTATAAAGATAGAAAATTCACATCTTTGTTATGTGGCCAGGTCGTAGGATCCTAAATTTATTTTCAGATTAATTGAGGTTCAGAAGTTCTGAGCAAATGTAATGTAAAAGTCTCCTTTTTGAGATCTAGCTTTCATGATATTTGAAAAGGCTATAAATGCTGTGAAGGGAGGGAAGAATTCAATCATCCTTTCCAGCCATGCTGACTATCATCTACAAGAACAATGGTACTGGCTAATTTTGTGTGTCAATTTGACACAAGTTAGAGTCATCAGAGGAAAGAGCCTCAGCTGAGAAAATGTCTCCATGAGATCTGGTTATAAGGCATTTTCTCAATTAGTGATCAATGAGGGAGTGTCCAGCCCTGGTAAGTGAGGCCATCCCTGGCCTGCTGGTCATGGGTTCTAAGACAGAAAGCTGAGCAAGTGATGGGAAACAAGCAAGTAAGATGGTCTCCTCCATTGCTCCTGAATCAGCTCTTGGCCTGTTAGAGTTCCTGTCCTGACTTCTTTCAATAATAAACACTAACACTGAAGTGTAAGTCAAATAAACCCGTTCCTCCCCAACTTATTTTTTGGTCATGGTGTTTCATCACAGCCTCAGAAGCTTCTAACTAAGACAATGACAATCAACGTGTCTATACCTACTAGTCCTGCAGAAAGGTTTGCCAATGAGAATTACAGGAAGGAAAGAATTGAAAAAACAATTGTTAATTCTATGAATGTATTCAAGGAGTTTAAAGAAGACACAAAGAAATCTGGGCATTGGTGATGCACACCTTTAATCCCAGTACTCAGGAGGCAGAGACTGGTCTACAAGATCCAGTTATAGGACAGGCTTCAAAGAAACCTTGTCGTGAAAAGCAAACAAAGAAAAATACATAAAGAAAAAGCTAAATAAGATTAAGGCAATAGCAATTAAGAGAAATAAATGCCCGAGTAATACCCCTCCCCCTAAAAAAAACCCAAAACGATGATAGAAATAACAAAGACCATTCAGGAATTGAACACGGAATTCAATATTGGTATAGAAGCATTGAAGATGACTCCAACTAAAATAAACACTTAACTGAAGAACCCAAAACCCAAAGATAAAATTCAAAGGAAAGCCTTAAAAGTAAAAAGAATCAAGCAGAAGTTAGACTATTAGAATTAAAAAAAATAGAGATTCTAGACCAAATAAGAAAGGAATATAGAAAGTTTTTGAACAAAAGAAAGGAACATATAAGAAATATGGATAACTATCAAAAGACAAAACCTTTGGATAATAGGAGTAGATGAGGGAGAATTCCAGGTCAGTCTCATAGACCAGGTTTCTAAGTACATAGATCAAAATTTCTCTAAACTAAGGAAAGAGATATCCATACAGGTAAAAGAAATGCACAGAACACCAAATAGACAAGACCAGAAAATAAAATCCCCATGGTATAACAGAGTTAAAACATTAAATATACAGAAAAAAGAAAGTGTATTGAAATCTACAAGAGAAAAAACACAAGTCACATATAAAGAAAAACCCATCAGAATAATAGCTACTTCCCAATTTACTAGTCAAAGTAATAAATGAACAAACTCAGAGACTAAACAACTCATTACTGAATGAAAAATGGATCAAAAGATGAAACCAAAAAAAATAAAATAAAATTTCTGAAACTAAATGATGTTTAAAACAAATGCAACAATACCTCTGAAATAAATTTTGATGAAAAAAATTTATAGTGTTTAAAAGTATATTTTAAAAATTGAATAGAGCACAAATCAATAACTTAATGAAGCAATTCAAAAGTTGAAAAACAAGAACAAAACAAATCCAACCTACTCCACGTCAATAAATAATAAAAATTAGAGCATATTTTAACAGAACAGAAATAAAGAAAACAATACAAATAACCAACAAATCTAAGAGCTGGTTCTTTGAGATGATAAGAAAGATTAGCAGACTCTTGACAAAACTATCCAAAGAAAATAAAGTAAGAAAGAACCCAAATTAACAAAATCAAAGATGAATAGGAAAATATTAAAATAGATACCAATGAAATTTAAAACATCATAAAAACTATTTCAAATGTCTGTGTTCTATTAATTTAAGAAAACTAAATAAATATAGTTGAATATCTAGATTTAGTCAAACTGCCAAAATTAAACCAAGAATAAATCAACCTAAGCAACCCCACAATAAATGATTATATTGAAATTGTAATAAAAGTCTTACAACCTAAAAAGAAAAGGACAAGGGCAGAAAGATTTGCAGCACAGATTTCCAAGATCTACAACCATCCCTTTAAGATGTGTTTAAAAAATAGAAACAAAAGGTGCATCTCCAAACTCCCAGGAAGCCAATATCACTTTAATATCAAAACCAGATAAGAACATAACAAATTGCCAATAATCATGAGGAACATAGCTAAAAATACTCAATAGAATATTTGCAAATGAAATATAATGAAAAGAATATCCACTATGACCAAGTTGACTTTATCTATGAAATATATGCATGTTTTATCATACACATGTCAACAAATGTAGTAAAGCACATAGATGGACTTTAAGACAAAAATCATATCATCATCTCAAAAAGACCAAAAGTCCAATATGACTTCATGGTAAAGTCCTAGGGAATACAGGATTGGAGGAAATATACCTCAACACAATAAAAGCTGTATATGAAAAACTTGCAGGTAGCACTATCCTAATTTATGAAGAAAAATTTAAAGCCATCCCACTTCGGCATATTATGCTTCAGTCACTACCAGCAATAATAGTCAAGAGGAGGATATTTAAGAGCTGTAAATAGAAATGGAACTCTTTGCTCATATTCTTTCTTCTCCCACTTTTCAAATGGACCTTGAAAGATCAGTCCAATGCTCTGATGTGGGTCTCTGCCTCTGTTTCCATTAGTTACTGGATGAAGGTTCTGTGGTGATATTTAAGATATTCATCAGTCTGACTACAGGGTAAGGCCAGCTCAGGCACCCTCTCTTCTATTGCTTAGGGTCTTAGATGGAGTCATCTCCAAATCTAAAATTCAACCTGCAGAGCTAGGAAGAATAAATGCATAGATTATGTTTTATATCCTTTATTAAGATCATAAACTACAGCAATGTAGGCCTTTCTAAATGCTTTGAAAAGTGGACCTTTACATAACACTTAGAGCAGGAGAAATAGTCTTCCCCAGGGAAGAGCACACCCATTAGTTATCCAATACCAAATGGTCAGTGTTAACTTCTTTTGGCCTGATAAAGCTCTCTGTTGACACAATAATTCAAATTAGACCAAATCAAACTAAATAAGAAGAAGCTTAGGTTTAATGGATCCAGCGCTCCAGGGTGACGCCTTCCACCCCACCCCTCACTCCCCCCCCGGAAAAACACAGAGAGGGGGACAATGAATCAGAAAGACCACATGTTCATTCTCTGGGGTAGGGGCAGTTTAAATAACCTCTGGGAGTGGCCTTGACCCTCCCTGGGGAGAGGACACTGTTTGGAGGGCTTTCTACCAGGGGAGGAGGCTTCAAATGGAGCTTTCCACCCAATATTCCTGAAAACATATATGTAGGTAACATTACACAGACTAAGCATTGATGTGGGAGTGTCATATCAATCTGTTGATTTCATTGGTTAAATAAACTGCCTTGGCCCTGATAGGTAGGAACATAGGTGGGTGGAGTGGACAGAACAAAATGCTGGCGGGAAGAGGAAGTGAGGTCAGAAAGCATGCAGCTCCGCTCAGAGCCAGACATCTCAGAGAGAAACACCATGCTCCTGTCTCACAAGCAGACAGGATAGCTCTGCTCTCTGAGACATAAAAATTAATTAATTTAAAACGGTGGGGGCGGGTGGGACACAGCCCGCCGCTGCTATTTCAACAAAGCATTTTGTATTTTGATATGTAGGAATATATATTACAAACATACATGCATACACATATACACACTTCATTCATATATTTGTATGTTTGTAACAAAAATATTTAAGAGGCAATGAACTTAAAAAATAGTAAAAGGTTTGGTATGTGGGGGAATTTAGAAGGAATAAAATTCCCCAAATCCACATTCATCCACATTTCAGAAGCAACTGCAAATATTGCCCTCCCATTAGCCTTTATTACTTCAGTTATTCAAGACACATTTGTTGATTATTAATTAGGGATTTATCAAGTAATGAAACGTCTAAAACACCCACCTTAAAGGAGTTTGAATATCATTGTGGGGAGGTGGGAAATAAGGTAAAATAGTATTTCAAATTTTAAGAAAAATAAGTATCTAGATGTGGTAATGTTTGATGGTCTATGCATGTATGTTTGTAATACATATTACAATAGAAAGAGAGGGCAACGGGAAAAAAAAACTTAACAATGGGAATAAGAAATAAGAAACTCCTAACAGTTAAGTGATACCCGCATTCTCTTTTCTTCCTTAAAGCTCTGTGCTTTATGCAACACTAATCCTGCTGTAAAACTAAAGGAGACATTCACTTGTCTTGCTCAATTACAGAAATCCCCAATAGCTACAGAACCCATGGAAAAGCCAGGATGCTGACAACATGCTACTGTAATGATGATGCATTCAAATTTGGACAAGGACAAGCTCTACCTTGAAAAATTCAAAAGGATAGATTTCCAATCTAATATCTGAAGATCCAATCTAATATCATATCAGAAATTTTCTTCCTTTTATTGTTAGATTTCATCATGTTATTAAGCACCTGTCAACAGTCATTTTGTTTATTCAGTAAAAAAATCAGTTAAATTAATTATAGAGGTAAAAATTCCAAGTAGTGCAAAATAAGATGAAATATGTAGTTTTAACCAAGGCATTTTAAGTTTTAAAATTTGTGTAAAGATGTTCAACATATTACCATTAAAATTAAATAAACTGATTTTAAAACATGGTGCATAAATAGAAATAACATCAAGATGTTGGGATTCAATAGTCAAAAGATGTAACACATTTCTCCAGAAGAAAACAGATGCAATGTTACTGACAGAAAGAAGGAATGAGCAAATAAGTCATTGAAATAAGATGGAAGGCTCAGGATTTGAATATAAAAATATTTCCTAATTTCTCATTTTGTATTTGTGTGTACAAATATCTAAGGATGATATAAATGAAGAGGCATATAATATTGATTAAAATGGGAAAGTTCAAGGACATGACTTGTGGTATAAATGATATTTAAATATTTGTGATCCATCATAAGGAGTAAAAAGTAAACTCACCTGTGTTTGATCACTTGGTTTGTGACAAAAGTGTCATCACAGACTAACTGGCAATGTGGTCATTAGAATTTGGGCACATCCAGTAGCAAAGACCATCTCATCTGCAAAACACACCACACACAAGCTCATTCTAGGTGATAATATCAAGTAAAAAATCATAAAACCAC
Source organism: Microtus agrestis (assembly GCA_902806775.1). Lineage (NCBI taxonomy): Eukaryota > Metazoa > Chordata > Mammalia > Rodentia > Cricetidae > Microtus > Microtus agrestis. The sequence continues at coordinate 12,492 of CADCXT010000045.1, read as the reverse complement.
TGTTCTCATCTCTGTCCTTCCTCCATCTTGAGAATCCCATTCCCTCAAGTTCTCCTCCCACCTTCCCTTCTCCTCTGCTCTTCTTGTTCTGCCCTTCCTCTTCCCCTACTCACATGCTCCCTATTTTGTCAGGTGATCTTTTCTATTTCCCCTCTTTCAAGGTCGATTTATGTATGTTTTTCTTAGGGTTCACCTTGCTACTTAGCTTCTCTTGGATCAACAACCATAGGCTCAATGTCCTTAGCTTTACAGCTAGTATCCACTTATGAGTGAGTACATACCATGTTCATCTTTCTGGATCTGGGTTACCTCACTCAGGATGTTTTTTTTTCTAGTTCCAACCATTTGCATGCAAATGTCAAGATGTCATTGGGTTTGTTGTTTGTTTGCTTTGTTTGTTTTTTTCCTGCTGAATAGTACTTTAATGTGTAAATGTGCCACAATTTCTTTATCCATTCTTTGATTGAGGGACATCTAGGATGTTTCCAGGTTCTGGGTATTACAAATAATGCTGCTATAAACATATTTGAACAAATGTCCTTTTAGTATGATTAAACATCCTTTGGGTATACATGCCCAAGAGTAGTATGTTGATTGAGGGAGACATTATGGGACTAGCGAGAAATGTGGTACAAGAGAAATACCCAGAAATCCACAAGGATAACCACAGCTAAGACCGCTAAGACCCTTAGCAATAGAGAAGAGGTTGCTCTGTAGTTTGACTGATTTTTATCTTAAATATCACCATAGAGCCTTCATCCAGCAACTAATGGTAGCAGAGGCAGAGACCCATATCAGAACACTGGATTGAGCTCCCAAAGTCCAACTGAAGAGTGGAAGAAGTGAGAATATGAGCAAAGAGGTCAAGACCACAATGGGGACACCACTGAAGCAGTTTACCTGAGCTAATGGGAGCTCACCAACTCCAGACAGACAGGGAAGAAAAACAGCATAGGTCCAAACTAGTCCCTCTGAATGTGGGTGACAGTTGCATGACTAGGGCAGACTTCGGGGCCACTGGCAGAGGTACCAGAATTTAACCCTACTGCTGTACTGGCTTTTGGGGAGCCTACTCTCTTTGGATGGATACCTTGCTCGGCCTAGATATAGTAGGGAGGGGCTTGAACATTCCCCAAAGCAGTGTGCCTTACCCTCTCTGAGGAGTGGATGATGGGTGGGATGAGGGTATATGTGAAGGGCATGGGAGGAGGGGAGGGTTTGAGAACTAGGATTGATATGTAAAGTGAAAAATAGGCTTTTTTTAAAATATAAAAAAAATTAAAAATAATAAAACTATTACATGAAAATATAAAAATTATTTCAACTATTCTTCATAAGAACTGATTTTACTACCATTATACACATTGATAAATGAGAAGAAAGGGATGTATAGACTGATTTATGAATCAAGAAAAAGTAAAAGAGAGTGATAACCAAGTGTTTGCACAATGCATAATCAGTACAGAAATTACACATGAGATTTAAAAAATAAGCACCTACTTCAATGGGAGAAAGACAGCAATGAGAAAGTTAAACAAGTCCAAAGTTGGTAAGACTTTATTTCATACCTATGAAATTTTCTTACAAAATGGAACTTTAAGAGATGTTAAAGTGTTACTGAAAATTAAATATCTTTCAGAAACAATGTTTATGTTCTATTTGTATTTATAAAATTATTTCTTCAAGAATTTTATGTATTTTATTTTTTACTTTTTTGAAACACCTATTAATCTTCAGGGTTTCATGGGATTGGCTCTACTTTTTCAGATTTCCTTTTTGTATATAACCCATTTTAACTTATTTTAATGAACACATAGAAACATAAAAGTTCTACAAAGTAAAATGTGTGTTGTGTGATGTGTCAACATATGTATATAATACACAAAGTTTAAATCAAGTTTAGTATATTCCCCACCCCAACATTAGTCTTTTCTTCATAGTGAAAACACTTAACATTTTGAAAAGCATAGTATAATGTTGCTATCTCTAGTCACCATATTGTACAGCAGCATTTCATAATTTTCCTTATGGAATTGAAAGTTGGCACCAGAGGATCAGACATTTATTACTGTGCTCCAAACTCTGGCCACAATAATTCTGTTCTCAGTTTCTACGAATTTATTCCAGAATTGACATAAAAGATTATACAGCACTTGCATTTTTATGCTCGTTTTAAATTGTGTTTCCCCTAAATTCTGATATTAATCCATGTTCTCACTTTACAGAACTCTCCATTTTTAACCAAATTATATTCCCTATGTACATATGCTATGTCTTCCTTTTACTTTAATTTGTTGAACACTTATTTTCCTTCCTTGACAAGTGAGGGCTGAGCCACAGTGAATATTATGGTGGCTTCTGTCTCTGCTGTTAGTTCATGCTTACTTGTCTTTGCTCTTTGTTCTTCAAAGATTTTCATTGTGCTCTTGGGTCACTGTTTTATATTAATAGCATCATGAAAAAAACTGTGTGATCTTATTATTAATCATTTGATTTCATTTACTTCCTCTTTTTCTCACCAAATTCTCTTTTTCTTTTTTTTTTAATTTATTTTATTTATTAAAGATTTCTGTCTCTTCCCCACCGCCGCCCCCTTCCCTCCCCCTCCCCCAATCAAATCCCCCTTTCTCGACTGCCCAAAGAGCAATCAGGATTCCCTGCCCTGTGGGAAGTTCAAGGACCTCCCACCTCTATCCAGTTCTAGTAAGGTGAGCATCCAAACTGCCTAGGCTCCACAAAGCCAATAGGTGCAGTAGGATCAGAAACCCATTGCCATTGTTCTTGAGGTCTCCGTAGTCCTCATTGTCCGCTATGTTCAGCGAGACTGGTTTTAACCCAGGCTTTTTAAACCCAGACCAGCTGGCCTTGGTGAGTTCCTGAAAGAACATCCCCACTGCCTCAATATGTGGGTGCACCCTCGTGGTCCTGAGTTCCCTGCTTGTGTTCTCTCTCCTTCCGCTCTTGACTTGGACCTTGAGATTTCAGTCTGGTGCTCCAATGTGGGTCGCTATCTCTGTCTCCTTTCATCGCCTGATGAAGGTTAATATTCAGGAGGTTGCCTATATGTTTTTCTTTGGGTTCTCCTTCTTATTTAGCTTCTCTAAGATCCCGGATTATATGCTCAATGTCCTTTACTTATGGCTAGAAACCAAATATGAGTGAGTACATCCCATGTTCCTCTTTTTGGGTCTGGCTTACCTCACTCAGGATAGTGTTTTCAATTTCCATCCATTTGCCTGCAAACTTCAAGAAGTCCTTGTTTTTACTGCTGAGTAGTACTCTAATATGTATATATTCCATACCTTCTTCATCCATTCTTCAATTGAAGGGCATCTAGGTTGTTTCCAGGTTCTGGCTATTACAAACAATGCTGCTATGAACATAGTAGAGCATATACTTTTGTTGTATGATAAGGCCTCTCTTGGGTATATTCCCAAGAATGGTATTGCTGGGTCCATGGGTAGGTTGATCCCGAATTTCCTGAGAAACCTCCACACTGCTTTCCAGAGTGGTTGCACAAGTTTGCATTCCCACCAGCAATGGATGAGTGTACCCCTTTCTCCACAACCTCTCCAGCAACGGCTATCATTGGTGTTTTTATTTTCGCCATTCTGACAGGTGTAAGATGGTATCTTAAAGTTGTCTTGATTTGCATTTCCTGATCGCTAAGGAAGTTGAGCATGACTTTAGGTGTCTTTTGGCCATTTGAACTTCTTCTGTTGAGAGATCTCTGTTCAGCTCAGTGCCCCATTTTATAATTGGGTTGATTTGCCTTTTACGTTCTAGTTTCTTGAGTTCTCTTCAAACTCTATTACAGAGCTACAGTATTGAAAACAGCTTGGTATTGGCATAAAAACAGAGAAGTCGACCAATGGAATCGAATAGAAGACCCTGACTTTAACCTACAAACCTATGAGCAACTGATTTTCGATAAAGGCGCTAAAAGTATACAATGGAAAAAAGAGCATCTTCAACAAATTGTGTTGGCAAAACTGGATGTCAATCTGTAGAAGAATGAAAATAGATCCATATCTATCACCATGCACAAAACTCAAGTCCAAGTGGATTAAAGATCTCAATATCAGCCCGAACACACTGAACCTGATAGAAGAGAAAGTGGGAAGCACTCTACAACACCTGGGCACAGGAGAACACTTCCTATGTATAACCCCAGCAGCACAGACTGTAAGGGCCTCATTGAATAAATGGGACCTCCTGAGACTGAGAAGCTTCTGTAAAGCAAAGGACACTGTCGCTAAGACAGAAAGGCAACCCACTGACTGGGAGAAAATCTTCACCAACCCAGCAACTGACAAAGGTCTGATCTCCAAAATATACAAATTCTCTTTTTTCTTATCAAGTCCAATTTCTTGTTTTCCATCAGGTTGACTTGATCTCTCTCATTCAGAGTTACTGTTTGAAACTCAGGCAGGAAGTGAACTTTTAAAACTAACTCCAAGATCCTTCCAATTATCATCAATAGAAGAGGGAGACATCTTGCTCAGACTGAGAACATCCTCTCTTGTACACACACATTTTGAATTTATTGGCAACTCTATGTAAATTACATTGTAAACATGTGTGGCCCTTTGCAAGGTCTCATATGTGCTACCCCTGACATTCTACCTACTTAGACAGGGGAAAGGGATCTGGAGAGCTCTGCCCAGTCTTCTTCCCCTGTGTCATATGTTCAGTGATCATTTCCTGTGAAGTTATACACTAAAATGATGATTTATTATACAGAAGATCATCAGTTTTTGTAACAAAATTTATTGTGCTCTACAAAACTAAAACCGTTCATATGTCTTTCCTGTGTTCTCTTTCAGGCTACAGTTAGAGTGGAGTAATTGTAATAAAGACCTTATCATTCCAAAATATTGACATGTTTGTTGAACTTCGTTGTAAGGAGGCTGCTTCTTTGTTCCCGGCTGCTTGGCCTAGAAATAATCACACAGTAACTGTATTAATTAAATCACTGCTGGGCCCACTAGCTCCAGTTTCCCACGAGCTAACTCTTACATATTAATTTAACCCATCTCCATTAATCTGTGTATGGCCACATGGCTGTGGCTCACCAGCCACAGTTCCAGGCATTTGTTTCTGGCAGGGCTATATGGCATCTCCCTAACTCTGCCTCCTTTCTCCCAGGGTTCAGTTTAGTTTTCCCCACCTACCTAAGTTCTGGCCCTGCTATAGGTCCAAAACAGGTTTTTTTTTTTCATTCATCAACCAATAAAAGCAACACATAAAGACCTCTCACACCAGAACTCCATTTTGGAATGGTTTATGATGTTTTGATGGTTATAAAATTAAGAATTTTTCATTTTTAGACATCTTAAATGAGAATTTGTAACAATAAAAAATTTCATTTTATTATGCACTTGCCATTAGAATTTCTAGACTTCTAGATCTTTTAACTCCCCTAACTGCTAGAGATATGCTTAAGTATATAAGATTGCTGGAACAACAACATCCCACAGATGAGCCTGAGGCTACCAGGTGGTGGTTCACTCCACCTGTCATGATTTCAAAATATAGTCATGGAAGAAAAGTCAGTTTCTTTGGAGAAGTAGTCTAGGGTTTTCTTGGAAGAAATGCCTAATTTCCTTCCCTCTACACTTGTGTGTGGTATGGTGAGTAAATCATTTTGGAAAACAGCAATGTGGTCCCAGATGCATTTGACAACATCTCCTGCTGATTCCAACCTATAAAAGCAATTTCTGAGTTCAGGATGCCTTAGAGCCCTCCCTTTTCTGCCTTCCTAACCTATTTTCAACACCTCACACATTCCTAACAGCTTCTTTGAGAAAGTAGAGTTGATAAGATATCCTAGAATCCCCCTGCCTTGTATCCTGTCTGAACTGCTGCAATTCAATGTTCTATCACACCCTCAAAGGGGAAGCCTGCTTTTTAACTTGCCAAGTGATACTAGAGACACTAAGTGTTTCTATTTTATGCATTTATTTTCAATTAATAAAAGTTCTACATATTTAATGTACCGCCTTGGTACTCACTAATGTGTTGCTTTGGCACAGACAGTAAAACAAAGACGAAATGATGATGGCAAGGTAAACAACAGAGCAATTTCTTCACACAATTACTGTGATGGCTTTAGTTGCTGAATCCTACTCTTTCCAAATTTCACGTAAAATTTAAAAAAAAAAATTACATTTGTCATCTTGCTCATCTTGCTTACCTAAGATCTTTGAATACATTTGCTCTGTTTTAACTACAAAATTGGTGAAGCGATTTGAATTATGTTTAATCTATAGTGTTCTTAAATATTTATGTAAATATTAGGAATAATCTATTTACTGAGGGTTTTATAATGATGTCATATGGAAGCTGGAGCAAGAGAAATATTCAGCGGTGTTGGTTATATGTTGGTCAAAACATCTAGTACAATGGTCACATGCTTGATCATGCTTCCACTGGCATTGAAATAGGTTGTGTCATTATAAGTGACTACTTTGTGTCTCTTAAATGTCGTATACAGGGTATGTCTGAGTCACCTACATGACATCTAGACCTGCCTGACATCACCAAGGCTCTTATTATATGATAGTCTCCTTCAGGAAGAATGAAAAATGATCATCTATGTAGTAAAGACAGTATATTAATGTCTGAAGCTATCATTTATAAGGCTAGCTTAAATACAATATTTATAAATATGCTCATAAAGATTACTTCCATTCTTGACAGTTATGTGTTAAATGCAGCATGACTTCGTAGAGATTCATGATTCATTAGAACATTAACACTTGTTGTTTTAAATTTTAAAATATTGTAATGTGAAAAGAGTGGAGACAGGATCAAGAGCCTAAGTTTTAATATGGAACAGAAGAGGAGGAAATATATTAAGCAACCAAGAAATGTCATTGTGACAGATTCAGTATTGGAATCCAGAAATGAGCATGGGATCAATGACTGGCTCTCGACACAGACACATCTGAAAGCAGTAAAGAATAAGACTGGAGCATAATAAAGTGAAGCTGCTACCTTGACCCTGAATTAATTTCCTTGCCCAAATTATTTACAAAAAGGTTGGAAGCATTATACAAAACTAAAATGTATCTTAGTAAGTGCACAATGCTCAAACAAGTGGAGCACTTTTAAGTATTTCTCTATTTTAACCACTTAGAGTTTAAATGTAATTTTCTGAACATTAAGTTAGAATGCTGATGCATTAATAATAAAATCAATAGTAATTATCATAATTATTGAATAAAAGGAATAGCCAAGATGATAGACATATTTACTTGTGATAAATGTTGGAGAGAAGGAGGGAGTGCATTTACTAATGGAACCACACAATCATAAACCATTTCATGCATAAATATCGAAAATAAAATTATCATTTTCCAGGAATGAAAACACTTCAAAATTATAGTGTACTCAGCTCTAAATTGATTCTATAAATGGATTCCAGAAAATCATTCACCAGATGGTTATATTTAAGGTGCCACTCAAGCCTCCTGCGTTTTTTAAAGGTAGAGCCAGTTATACGCAAAGATCCATAAACAGAGACGTGAAATAGATATATTTTTACAAAGAATGGATATGTAGTAAAATAATAAATACAAAATTCAAAGTACAAAAGCAGCTTCCAAGTCATTGATATTAATACATAGAAAAGGGAAATTAATGTTTTAATTATTCATCAGGCTTAATTTCTTAGAAGAAACTCCCAGTCACCACAATCTAAAATTCTCCATGTGCTTCATGATTGCAATTGATTGTCATCAGAAATGTTTGCTCTGCCCTCTCTTCTTCCTGAGAGTCAGTACAGAGTATGATGCAAAGTGCGGATGCTGGATGCCTGCACCACAGCCTGTGTTGGGAATTTTAGGTGAAGTCTCTTAATGTTTGAGCCTCGGGTTCTTCTTAAAACTGAGAATTCATGTCCTTTGGTAGCTACGTTTCTGAATTGAATTAGATGGTGCAGTGCTTGACATATAATTGTTAATAATTGGTGTTAGAAATATTTCAAAAATGAATAAATAATAGGGCAGATTTGGAAATTGATCTTTAGAATAACATTGTTAAGTATATTGGTGTAGCTCACAGACAACATCCAGCTTTTACCATGCAATTGGGGCTGGACAGCCTGAGTTTTCCAGATTGTCTACTTAATTACATACATGCAAACACACATTCTATTCAGAAATTGATTTTTTGAATACAAATCCATGAATTTTATTGTTCCAATTATAAGAAAAAGAAAATACATTAGAGACATCAAAACTTAGGGAGTTATTATGACAAAAGGACATCATCTATCCAACTGTCCACCTGGTACAAAATGAGACCAACTATTAGATGAGAGAATGTTATTTGCAGATCTCCATGACTTAATATGGCTTTTGCAAATGGAAAAACTATGATTATTCAACTACTAAGGATTGGTTTATTACGCATTTAGGATTTGTAAAGGCATATACTACGACACTGCAAAGGTTTGTAAGATGTTGCTGGCATTTCAAAGGAAGAAGCACAAGACAAGTACTCAAGACAAGCCTTATCTTTTTGTGCATCATATAATGGAAATGACAAACACTGGAGACATCCCTTTCTCTAAACTAGCCCATTTTCAGTCTCTCGGCACACTGATTACAGCCTGGATATCCTGAAAGGACTCGACTGGGCAATAGATAATTGAATAAAAGATAATAAATGTTCTCTTTACAAAGCCAAAGAAAGGCTAGGAGCTCACTTCTCATTGGACTGATCAGTACAGCACTGTACTCTAATTCTGTGTGGCTTTAAGCAATCATGTTTCATCACACTAAATATTTGCCTCACCCAGTTCTTCACACAGAAAACTTTATGCTGGAGAAGCTTTAAGGCCAATAAGATAAAGCTGAAGTCATCCAAAAGGGAGGAATCTCAGAGAATAAATACCTTGGGAGATCTGGAGGAACCAAACCTGGTAGGGGAATACTCCTCTTAATTAGTAATTGATGGGGAGGGCTAAGTTCATTGTGGTAGGTGATGCTACTCAGTGAGCTTGTGCACCTGGGTCCTATAAGAAATCAGGCTGAGGAAGCTGGGCATGAGCAAGTCAGGGCAAGCAGCACCCTCCAGCAGCCCCAGCAACAGCTCCTGCCTCCAGTTCTTCTGGCTCATTTGAGTTCTTTTCCTTCAATGACTAAAAAAATGATGTGGAGGTTTAAGCCAAATGAACCTGTGCCTCACCAAATTTGTTTGCTTCCATAGTGTTTTCGGCCAGAGCAATGAACAGTCTTCCTTAGGACAAACTTTAAAATCAAGGATTACTGGACCTTGACAACATCACTCTAGAGAAATTCCCTGATTCAATTTTCAGTGAACATCTGTCAAGAAGAGGAGCAGGAACTGACTATGTACTGTACCTTTGGTTCCCTTCTAGAAAAGAGAAAACCTCAGGATATCAACTATAGCATAGTTGCAATAAGAATAAACGCTACCCTCTCTACATTAATGCTGCATAAGGCAACCCAGCAGGAGAAAAAAAAAGCCCCAAAGCAGGCAAACGACCAGAGACAGTCCTGCTCCTCTCTAGAAGTCTCCCACAAGAACACCTTGCTACACATGAACTATAACAAATACGTGAATGAGTATTCCAGGTTTGACCCACACATGATCCCTGACTATTGGTCCAGTCACTGTGAGTGTGGGTTTTCTAGTAGGATCCTTACCCCCTCTGGCTCCTGCAATCTCTTCCTCATCTCTTCTTCTGTAGAATTCTCCAAGCTCCACACAATGTTTGTCTGTAGGTTTCTGCTTATGCCTCCCAACAGTTGCTAGATGAAGTCTCTGATGACGATTATGCTAGGCTCTTGTCTTTAGGTATAGCAGAGCATCATGAAGAATCATTTTTATTGATTTCTTTTCTATAGTTGTGTTGGTTCCCTATCTTAGGCCCTGGGTTTCCATCCTCGTTTACTGAACTCCAAGCATTGTCATGCATGGGCTCCTCTCCTGGTATGGGTCCCAAGATCGACATGTCATCTCTGGACACTGTTCTTAAATTTTGCTCCACCTTTACTCCTATGGACATCTTTCATGGAGGACAGACACTGTAGATCAAAGGTTCCATGGGTAGTTTGGTGTCCCAGTAATTTCCCTTTACTGGGAAGTCATGCGTAGTGGCAGAAGATGGCCTGTTCAATATCTTCTTATTATTAAGCATTTTAGCTGGGATCACCTTCACAGATTCTTGGGATTTTCCATCGTAGAGGACTTTACCTCACCCTCTAAAATGTCACCACAATTTCAGTCATTTCTCAGTCCGTACTTCTTCTCACTCCCAACTCCCAACCAGATCCATCTGTTCCAACTCCCATCCATCTTTAGTAATCCAAGAAATCTATTCCCATTTCCCTCTTCCCAGGGAGACTTATTTATTATATGCCCGTATAGTATTTGTAATACTGGAGATAATGTGTATCCTGGGAAAACAAATCCATCTGAAATCCAGTAAAAGAATAGCTGATATGGCCACAAACAATTTATTACTAAATAATATAGAAATTGAGATATTCCCTTTGTGCTTATATGAAATTGTTTTTTTCTTGGGATTTCTGATGAATAAATCAGTCCACTCTGTGTGTGTGTGTGTGTAGAGACAGAGAGAGAAAGAGAAATATGAAGTGTGTGTGTGTGTGTGTGTGTGTGTGTGAGAGAGAGAGAGAGAGAGGTTTAGATTAAATCTTATTATCATGAGAAACTCATTAGTACTTGCTGAACATACTGAATAAACGTCAGTGGAAATGTCTCCATCAAGAATTTGGAATTTCACTTTATGTTCATGATTAAACTTTCATTTGAGATGTATCAATAAATATAATGAAAATTTCTTGCAAAAGCTTGTATTTTCTTGAATAATTGAAAATGTAATAATTTTATTATATTTGGATATTAAGTTCATAAATACATACTATAACATACTTTCTTATTATCTCAAGGACATGAGCAATTATAAGTAGTCAAACCATTTTTTCCTAATATTTATCATACAAGTTCTATATTGTTATTAGAGAGATGGAATGTTTTGACCTCTTAAAAATTATAAATATGGAATGTCAATGGAGAAAACTTTTCAGAAATAATAAAAGAAATCTGAGAAATAACATACAATGTAACTATGCAATTATGCAATGACATAATATATAATATATAGCCAATATAATATAAATATAAAGTATAATACTTCAGAGAAAACTTTTATACTCTATTAGCAGGATGTACATGACTATTACTTGTGCACTATGTAACCAGACAATTCTAAGACACAAGTTTACTGTTTCCACTTCCAAATTCTGATGTTGTTCCTGACATTAGCTAAATGATCACTGCTGTCACTCACCAGCTGTGCTCAGGATATTTACCCTTTAGGTCTATTTTCCATCCTGCTTTCCAGGGGAGGTGTTCTTTGTGAATCATATTCAGCTTTTCATTCATTTGGCTTTGTAGATTTTTTTGTATTTAAAAAATATATTTTATACAATGTATTTTATCATGTTTTTTTCTCCCCAACTTCTCCCAGATACTCATCTCATTCCTCCCAACCTATCTTCATACTCTTTCTTGTTCTCTCGCTCAAAATAAAGAAAGAAAGAGAGAGAGAGAGAGAGAGAGAGAGAGAGAGAGAGAGAGAGAGAGAGAGAAAATCAAGACAGACAAAAAAACCTCTGCACAACAGAAAAAAATGAAGTCCATTTTGTGATGGTCAACTCCTCCTGGATCTGGGAGGCCTTCCCTGAAAGTGGTTCTGATTCCACTAGCATGTTTAGGAAAAGTAAATATAAAATAATGTATACACATGATGAAAATAGTTATGTGTTTTGGCAAGACATATGCTAGAATCATTTGAGAAGAGGAAATTTCAACTGAGATATTGCCTCCATGAGATTTGCCTGTACGCAAGTCTGCTCCATTGTGGGTGGTGGCCACCTGGAGCAGGTGGTACTGAGGTGCAGCATAGGCTGTGCAAGCCACCAGGAGCAGGCTCAGTACAGCTTTCTCCATGGCCTGGGTATCAGTTCATGTTCTAAGTTCTAATTTCTGACTTCCTCAGAGATGTGTGTGACCTCAGAGTTATAAAATTGAATAACTTTCCTCTCCAATTTGCTTTTGATTGTGGCATTTTATCATGGTAAGAACCTTAAGATTTTATGGAAAGCAATAAAATTAATAATTAATAATAATTAAACATTCATAGAACTAATTAAATTGTTATGAATGCAAATGAAAAATCCAAAAGCAATATAGTTTTAGTTAATGAAAGCAACTATATCTATGGTTCATGTTTCTCGCTTATAAAATACATATCTTTTTGAAACCACTTTTATAATTTTTAGTATTATTCCCTTATTATTTTGATCTTTCATCTAGAAAAAATAAAAGCAAAATTTATATTTGTGACAAATCCAATTGTTTATTTTATTCCAGATCTGAATTCCACAAATAAACTCTGATAAAATTGTTCAGATAGTTATCACTGGAAAGGAA